>JAQMRL010000013.1:7992408-8391001 GCA_035578175.1 Catonia carolina | reverse complement strand
CACATATCAGAGTGCGTTCATGATTAAAATAAGGTTATGTTTTTGAGGTTAGTTTTTTGTTTATTTCTAATATTTTATTAATAATGTTAGGTTTATTGTTAATTATTTGCATTGGCAAGAGAAAGTTCTGTGAGTGTTTCACACCAGATTTTTTTTGTTTGTTTAACGTCCGACTGTTCTGCAATTACTGCTAATGCAGACGGTGAAGGATGAAATGATATGTACATGAAATGAAACGAAATGGTATGTAGGGGGTCTGAAAAGGTGTATATGCGGGGAAAACTCAATTTCGAAAAATCTACATGAATTAAATTCAGTAGTCAATATGTATGGTCGGTACTTTTGTATGGCATGGAGGGTTGGACGCTGAAGGTTAACACCATGAACAGGTTGGAAGCATTTGAAATGTGGATCTACCGAAGAATCCTGAAGGTTCCATGGACGGCAAAAATAACCAATGAGGAGATTCTGGAGAGGATAGGAAGGAAACGGGAACTGATGAGCACCATAAAAAGAAGGAAGACCGCTTATCTGGGACATGTAATGCGCAATGAGAGGTACCATCTGCTGCAACTGATAATTGAGGGGAAGATAGAGGGACGGAGAGGAGTAGGCAGAAGGAGGATGTCGTGGCTGCAGAATATCAAGCAATGGACAGGGATGGAGGCCGCAGGAGACATAATACACACGTGTGGTGACAGGGAAAAGTGGTCAGCGGTGATCGCAAACATCCATTAATGGATAGCATACAAAGAAGAAGAAGAGTAGTCAATAGTAATAGGTAATAGTTAATAGTTTGCTTTTTATTCTCTAGGCCACTACGCCTTAAATTCTCCGGTGTCAAAATTTTTTATGTAACCGTACTATTTATTTTGGTCCATGCCACAGTATACTACGTGTTATTTTTACTTTCTTTTGCTAGGCTATAGGATGAATGTAATAGGAAAGGAAAGTATTGTTTTCGTGTCGATTTTTTTATAATCGAGTTTTCACCGGATAAACACGTTTTCAGATCCACTGAACCCAAAAAAAAACATGTTTTTGCGATTGGTCTATAAGTGTGTGTGTGTGTGTGTGTGTGTGTGTGTGTGCGCGCGCGCGTGTGTGAACAAAATATCTCAGGAACGGAACATCGTAAGTTGAAACTTAAGTTAGGAACCAATAGAGGGGACCCGACACGAACATTTTCATCAAAATCGGTCAACCGGAAGTAGTAGTTTATTCGTGCAATTTTCTCAAAAACGGCTTCTACAATTTAAAAAAAAAAATCGCATCATTTACTACATATTTATGCTCTACAAGATAGGGTAAGCGCCAAGTCTGCTGAAATTGTTGGGGAAGCTGTTCGGTCGTAGAATTTTTTTTATGATTGCGGGTTTAACATGAATTTTAAAGCTATTTATAATCAAAGTTGTAGGACATTTCAAACTGTTTTTTTTGTAGAATGCTTTTTTATGACAAAAGTGTATACAATAGAAGTTATAGCAAATTAAGAACCGCATAAAATTTTTATTTTAAGCATATTTCTCTACAGAGCCTAGTTTATAGGCAATTACTGATTTTCCGTATTAATCAAGTTGTACAGAGGTTGAATTTCATTTTGAGTCATTCTTTCATGATCGAACAAAGGTTACTTGTTCGTTATCTGCATTGGAAAGAGAAAGTCGTGTGAGTGTTTCACACCAGATTTTTCATACACTTACATTTCTATATTACGCTTTTACAATTTGTATTGAGTGTTGTTTTGTAAGTGTGTGTATAATCCACCTCCACCTCTAAGTATGGGCTACGATCTTTTGGAGGTGAAATTTTTATAAATAAATGCATAATTAAAAATTTCCTATAAATTTGTTTCTATACACTATTGTCGTAAAATGCATACTCAAGCCGAAATCTTAAAAAAAATCGATTTTTTTTACTGATTTTCATGAAAAAAGCCCACATAAAATCACTAATTACCGCTAAACTAAGCGTTATACAAAGAAATGTTTGAAATAAAAGTTGTAGATTTTTAAATTGTCTACAACTTTTCTTATATACACTTTTATCCTTAAATGAATATTAAGACCGCAATCTTAAAAAAAAAACATTTTTTTCTACGAGAGCACAGCCTCCCTGCACGCGCGCACATACATGCACAAACCAATCGCTAAAAACATGTTTTTGGGGATTAGGGGGTCTGAAAACGTGTAGATCCGGCGAAAACTCGATTCAAAAATCGACATGAAAACAATACTTTCCTTCCTATATATTGATACAGGCAAGAGAAAGTAAAAATACTAAACAATAAGATTTTTTTTTAAATTTTTTGAAAGATTCCATGAAAACTTTTGATTGTAAGTGATAAAGGGTTTCTTTTCGGGTCCTGACGATGTACAGTTTTTCATTAATACGGACAAAGACGCAGTTTTCATTTTATAATTTAAGGGATGAGGTGGATTTTTCTTCTTTTTTTTAACGTCCGACTGTTCTGCAATTACTGCTAATGCAGACAGTGAAGGATGAAATGATTTTTTGTAAGGTATGAAAATATGCCGTGCCTGAATGGGATTCGAACCCAAGACTGCATGATGAGAGGCGAGCACGTTACCAACTACGTCAATGCGGCCGACTAAGGGATGAGGTGAACGAAGATGCGATACGTAGGGCATGAAGTTGTAGTCTAATACGTAAAAAAAGTAAATAAAGATGTGATTAACTGATGATAGAGTTTTTAGATTAATGAGTAGTTAAGATTAAGTTTGTTGAGCAATAAGAGATACCAATATAGTTACAGTGGAAACCCCCTTAAAGGACAAAATAAAAAAAAGGCCTAAAGTAACTAAATTAATATGGCATGGATAAAATTGTTGGAGTTAAAAAAATACGATGAACGTTAATTAAATAACATAACTATCTGGACTGTTTGTTTAGATCATCAACCGAAAGGCTGGTTTGAACCTGTAGAGGAGTAAAACGAGGAGTGAGGTGGTGGTTTACCATTGCCTTCCTCACTGAGTGGCAAAGTACGCTTATCAGCATGCCAGGCCTTCTAAAAAGGACATATTTTCCACTCTGCAAAATGACACCTTCACTTCATTCACGACAGGGTCTGGCTGTAAAATGAAATTCATTACTTTCAGAGGAGATAACTCTGATTAGTGTCTTTTACAACTCTGCCTCTTCTGTTCTTAAATGATTCAGTCATTTAATTGGCTGACCATGTGATAAGAAATAGAATTATTTATTTTAGCCCTGCAACTAACAGACTGAGTGTAAATAATTTGACACTTCACCAGTCTATCCGGACTATTACGTTAATATTATTTATTTGTATAAATAAATCTATTTACTAACATCAGAATAAAGTATGTAGAAACGGAGGATCGCGTTATGTATACATCTGTACATAGCCTTCTGTATGTGTACTGTAAAACCTAATTCTGTACACAGTACATACATATTGTAACACTTTCCACTTACAATAGATGTATAGTTGACTTGTTTACAATAGATTTATCTTTTTACGCATAACTTACGGGCGTCCGGTAAAACGGATGTTATCACTACGTAAAATCTATCGACGTCCTGTTTTGCGGACGTTGCCACTTAAAGGGTTAAAATCCAATTAACCGATACTTATTAAAATACCAAACGGAATCCTATTAAATATTTTTGGAGCAACAAAGTGGTTAGAGTTTCTATTTTATGATGTTTTAAAAAGCATCGGATTTTTACTTTCTCTTGCCTATATGAATATATAGGAAGGAAAGTATTGTTTTCATGTCGATTTTTCGAAATCGAGTTTTCACCGGATCTATACGTTTTCAGACCCCCTGAACCCAAAAAACATGTTTTTAGCGATTGGTCTGTGTGTGTGTGTGTGTGTGTGTGTCTGTGTGTGAACAGAATATCTCAAGAACGGAACATCGTACGAACTTTAAACTTGAAACTTAAGTTACGTACCACTACCGGACTCGACACGAACATTTTCATCAAAATCGGTCAACCGGAAGTGGTAGTTTATTCGTGTAATTTTTCACTTTTTTGCGATTTTCTCAAAAACTGGTCCTACGATTTTTTTTAAAATCGCCTGGTTTACTCAATTTTTTATTCTCTACAAGATAAAGTAGGCGTCATGTTTGCTGAAATTCTGGGTGAGGCTGTTTTCACGTAAAAACGTTGCTTTTTTAAGATTACAGCTTTAATATGCATTTTAGCGCAAAACTTTATATCATAAAAGTTGTAGAGAATTAAAAATTCTACAACTTTTATTTCAAACAATTTTTTGTATAACGCTTAGTTTAGCGGTAATTTGCGATTTTCTGTTTTTTTCTCACGAAAATGTGTGAAAAATTGATTTTTTTAAGATTTCGGCCTTAGTATGCTTTTTACGACAAAAGTGTATATAATAAAATTTATAGAAAATTAAGAGATCTACAACTTTTATTTAGAGAATTTTTCTCTACAGAGCCTAGTTTAGCGTGAAAGTGTGATTTTCCGTTTTTTTTTAAGCCAAATTGAGTTCGATTTTCATTTTGCGTCTTCCACTCATGATTAAAATAAGGTTATGTTTTTGAGGTTAGTTTTTGTTTATTTCTAATATTTTATTAATAATGTTAGGTTTATTATTAATTATTTGCATTGGCAAGAGAAAGTTGTGTGAGTGTTTCACACCAGATTTTTGTTTATAAATTGACAGATAATAAAGAATTGTGAAGTAACTTACATGATTTTTTTTAACAAAAATAAGAAGAAAATGTGAAGTAACGATATGTTGTATAGGCCATCAGCCAAAAGGCTGGTTTGAACCTGTAGAGGTTATATTAAGTAAATCGAGGAGTGAGGTGGTTTACCCTGCCTTCCTCACCGAATGGAAAAGTACACTTATCAGCATGCCAGGCCCTCTGAAAAGCATATTTTCCACTCTGCAAATGACACTTTCACTTCATTCACCACAGGGTCTGGCAGTATAATGAAATCCATTACTTTCAGACGAGATAACTCTGTTTAGTGTCTTTTACACCTCTACCTCTTCTGTTCTTAAATGATTCAGTCATTTAATTGGCTGACCATGTGATAAGAAAAAGAACTATTTATTTTAGCCCAGCAACTAACAGATTGAGTGTAAATAATTTGACACTCCACCTGTCTGTTATGGGCAAAGTTTTTATTTATGATGTTTTAAAAGGTATCGGAATTATGTTTATAAATTGACAGATAATAAAGAAAGAATTGTGAAGTAACTTACATGATTTTCTTTTTACAAAAATAAGAAGAAAATGTGAAGTAACGATATGTTGTGTATATAATATCGAAAAAACCTGAGGTTGTTTTTTTGTCGGGTCCGAAAATAATTAGAGAGGTAAAAACAAAAGGAATATAATACAGGAAGATGATGAAGAAGAAGAAGAATAAGTATTTAATGTAAAGAGGACTTGTCAAAAAGCAGCAAAACTTTCCTTTGGCTGATTTTGGAGCAACAAAGTGGTTAGAGTTTTTTATTTATGATGTTTTAAAAGGTATCGGATTCATGTTTATAAATTGACAGAGAGAGTAAAGTAAGAATTGCGAAGTAACTTTTTTTTACATATTTTTTTTTGTTATTCCTAATTTGTGTACGTTGCAATCTGTTCAATTTAGAACAATAAGCAACCCCATGACCCAATGAGATAAGGATGATGTGTATGACGTGTAAATGAAGTGTAGTCTTGTACAGACCCAGGCCGACCATTCCTGAGAGAGTATAGTTAATTAAACCCTAACACCATCAAAGTACACCGGTAACCACTGTCTAGTATTCAAATCCGTATAAAAGTAACTACCTTTACTAGAATATGAACCACGAACCTTCGTCTCCGAAAATTAGATGTTAAAAAGCTGATTTTGGCGACGACTTTATATCTATACCGAAGTAACTTAACATGATTTTTTTTACAAAAATAAGAAGAAAATGTGAAGTAACGATATGTTGTATATATAATATCGAAAAAAACCTGAGGTTGTTTTTTTTGTCGGGTCCGAAAATCATTAGAGAGGTAAAAACAAAAGGAATATAATACAGGAAGATGATGAAGAAGAAGAAGAATAATAAGTATTTAATGTAAAGAGGACTTGTCAAAAAGCAGCAAAACTTTCCTTTGGCTGATAAAATTGACAAGTGATAGAAGAAGATGGAAAGTAAGATAATACAAGTATCAAAACCACAATCTAACATGATTGGATAAGGGTGGCCTTACAGAGCGAGTGGAAAGAGCGATTCCTAGCTTCTGTGTGCAAGCGGTTCGACGCAGCAATCGCCAGCCGGAGTGGAACGGCTCGACGCAGCAATCGCCAGCCCGAGCCGACTAATGACGGCACGGTCGTATCGGGTCCCCTCCATCGCGGGGACGGGATAATCACAGCCTTATTATGACAGAACAACATAGATGCTGACACCGACACCCCTGCGCCGCACAACGCAACATATAGGCCCCACCCGTCCCGAGGAGGAGGAGGAGGAGGAGGAGGAGGAGGAGGAGGAGGAGGAGGAGGAAAAACTATAAATGCAAAACGAATCGTTTAATCCATATCCGATGTCCCATTATAATCGATGGGCAAAAACAAACCCCATTTACAGTCCATCAAATTAATATAATTAATTAAACAGAATTAGACGACGGCGACGACATACCTACAATTACACATTGCCTGCCATTCCAACAACAAAATATGCCATGTGTGTACACACCCACACATACGCACATTATTATTAACTGACTGCCTTCCAACTCACTATTACTAACTACTGCACTACTAAATTAACATTTCAACAAAGATAATGATGCACATTGTTAAAGTGTGTGTGTGTGTGTGTGTGTGTGTACAACAAAAAAACAAAATGCAATTTTAAATATTTATACCGCAACAACAAATGATAGGTTTGTTAACTCCAAAGCTTGGTCTACACCGAATTAATAAAAACACCATTTTAAAACAAATTAAATTATTTGCACTTAAAAAATAAATGTCAACGAATACCAAACAACATCCAAAAATCTTGTGTGAAACACACACACGGCTTTCTTTTGTCTACGTAATAATGAACAATAAAACCTATAAAATTTCAATCATAAGTAAATGACGAAAAACAGAAAATCAACTTCTGTAGGACTTACAAAATGTAGGAAATACAAAAATTTCACCATAAAAATCGTAGGTTTCATAATTTTATAATTTATAAAACAGACAGTTTTGTTTAGGTCATCAGCCGAAAGGCTGGTTTGAACCTCTAGAGGTTTTACTAAGTAAAAACGAGGAGTAAGGTGGTTTACCATTGCCTTCCTCACTGATTTGAAAGAGTATGCTTATCAGCATGCCAGGCCCTCCGAAAAGCACTCACTTTTTACCCTGATAATGACACCTTCACTTCATTCACTATAGGGTCTGGCTGCATGGTGAAATTCATTACTCTCAGAGTAGACAACTCTGACTAGTGTCTTTTACACCTCTACCTCTTCTGTTCTTAAATAGTTCAGTCATATAAGTGGCTGACTATGTGATAAGAAACAGAACTATTTTTTTTACCCCTGGTTCAAACAGATAGAGTGCAATTAAAATAACACTCCACCTGCCCGTTTTGGGCATATTTTTATACTGCAACAACAAATAATATTTGTTAATTGCAAAGCTTGGTTTACACCGAATTAATAAAAACACCATTTTAAAACAAATTAAATTATTTGCACTAAAAAATAAATGTCAATGAGTACCAAACAACATCGAAAAATCTTGTGTGAAACACAAACACACACGACTTTCGTTTGCCTATGTAATAATGAACAATAAAACCTATAAAATTTTAATCCTGAGTAAATCTCGGAAAAATAAAAATCAACTTCTGTAGGACTTAAAAATACAAAAATTCACAATAAAAATTATACGTTTTGTAATATTTTTATATAATTTTAATTATATACTTTTTTTTTATAAAATGCATACCTTTACAAACCCACTTATACGTAGATTTTTATGAGCAAAATACAGAATATCACTAAGAACGCTGCACTATACGTTGTAGAACAAAATGTTTTAAGTTGTTTTTTAAGGGCAAAAGTGTATAAAATTTAAGTACCTTGTAAAAAATTAAGAAACCCCACAACTTTTATTAAACTATACACAGATTTTAACGTCAATTAGTGATTTTCCATATTTTTAAGTACCTAGCAAGAACAAACTGTTGATTTTCATTTTGCGTCATTCACTCTTGATTGAAAAAAAGGTATATTGTTCACATTTACTATGACAAGAGAAAGTCGTGTGAGTAATTTTCATATCTGATTTTTTAAATTAAATACTGACTGTACGATGGATAAACACGATACATGTGATATGTAATACTTACGAAATTTCGCAGATATTAGTGCAGTCTACACAGATTAAAACTAGTGATTTTCTGTTTGGCTCATACAAATCGGCAAGAAAATGGGATTTCTTTTTAAGATTGAGGCCATTTTACAACAAAGGTGAATATAATCAAAGTACAGTAAGACCTCCTTAATCCGGCATTCTGTAGTCCGGAATTGTCTATAATCCGGCATCAACGGCAATAGACAAAAATTATAGAATTGCCTTCACAATGAACATTGTAAAGTGAGCAACCCGACAGCTACCGCCGACACTCAAGAGCCACAAAGCGTCACGCTCTGAGTTTGTAAACTCAGTACGCTTTTTTACACGTTTGTAAAATTTGCTGAGTCAAATAAACAATACAGTATGGCCGAAGTTATGAACTTGTATATAATAAAAAATGATTTTTTCAAATAAAAAAATCTGGTGTGAAACACTCACACAACTTTCTCTTGCCAATGCAAATAATTAATAATAAACCTAACATTATTAATAAAATATTAGAAATAAACAAAAACTAACCTCAAAAACATAACCTTATTTTAATCATGACTGAATGACGCAAAATGAAAATCGAACTCAATTTGGCTTAAAAAAAATGGAAAATCACACTTTCACGCTAAACTAGGCTCTGTAGAGAAAACTTCTTTAAATAAAAGTTGTAGATCTCTTAATTTTCTATAAATTTTATTATATACACTTTTGTCGTAAAGTGCATACTAAGGCCGAAATCTTAAAAAAATTGATTTTTCACACGTTTTCGTGAGAAAAAACAGAAAATCGCTAATTACCGCTAAACTAAGCGTTATACAAAAAAATGTTTGAAATAAAAGTTGTAGAATTTTACATTCTCTACAACTTTTATTATATAACGTTTTGCGCTAAAATGCATATTAAAGCCGCAATCTTAAAAAGAAAATGTTTTTACGTAAAAACAGCCTCACCAAGAATTTCAGCAAGCATGGCGCCTACCCTATCTTGTAGAGAATAAAAAGTTGAGTAAATGAGGTGATTTTAAAAAAAATCGTAGGACCAGTTTTTGAGAAAATCGCAAAAAAGTGAATAATTATACGAATAAACTACTACTTCCGGTGGACCGATTTTGATTTTCCGGTAGTGGTATGTAACTTAAGTTTCAAGTTTCAAGTTCGTACAATGTTTCGTTCTTGAGATATTCTGTTCTCACACACACACACACACACACACACACACACACACACACACACACACACACACAGACCAATCGCTAAAAACATGTTTTTTGGGTTCAGGGGGTCTAAAAACGTAAAGATCCGGTGAAAACTCGGTTCCGAAAAATCGACATGAAAACAATACTTTCCTTCCTATATATTCATATAGGCAAGAGAAAGTAAAAAATACTAGTCGTAAGAAGCAAGTAGATATTAGATCTTTTTTCCAGCCATCTACCAGTGCTGTTGCTAAAAACCATGAATAGTACAGTACTGTATTGTATTTCATACTGTATTCAAATTTATTTCATCATGTACTGTACTTAAAAAATCTGGTGTGAAACACTCACACAACTTTCTCTTGCCAATGAAAATAATTAATAATAAACCTAACATTATTAATAAAATATTAGAAATAAATAAAAACTAAACTCAAAAACATAACCTTATTTAAATCATGAGTGAATGACGCAAAATGACAATCGAACTCAGTTTGGCTTAAAAATACGGAAAATCACGCTTTCACGCTAAACTAGGCTCTGTAGAGAAAAATGCTCTAAACAAAAGTTGTAGATCTTTTAATTTTCTATAAATTTAATTATATACACTTTTGTCGTAAAATGCATACTAAGACCGAAATGTTAAAAAAATCGATTTTTCTCACGTTTTCGTGAGAAAAAAAAACAGAAAATCGCAAATTACCGCTAAACTAAGCGTTACACAAAAAAATGTTTGAAATAAAAGTTGTAGAATTTTACATTCTCTACAACTTTTATTATATAACGTTTTGCGCTAAAATGCATATTAAAGCCGCAATCTTAAAAAGAAAATGTTTTTACGTAAAAACAGCCTCACGCAGAATTTCAGCAAACATGGCGCCTACCCTATATTGTAGAGCATAAAAAATGTAGTAAACCAGGCGATTTTAAAAAAAATCGTAGGACTAGTTTTTGAGAAAATCGCAAAAAAGTGAAAAATTACACGAATAAACTACCACTTCCGGTTGACCGATTTTGATGAAAATGTTCGTGTCGGGTCCGGTAGTGGTATGTGACTTAAGTTTCAAGTTCGTACGATGTTCCGTTCTTGAGATATTCTGTTCACACACACACAGACCAATCGCTAAAAACATGTTTTTTGGATTCAGGGGGTCTGAAAACGTATAGATCCGGTGAAAACTCGATTTCTTAAAATCGACATGAAAACAATACTTTCCTTCCTATATATTCATATAGGCAAGAGAAAGTAAAAATGCATTTTAATATTTCTCCTGTACTTATATATTGATTTATATTGTTTAAATAATAAATACATACAGTAAAAGTTTCTTGTGCAAATTGTGTTATTTTTTATACGACTCCTGTATTTTTATAAATAAACTCCATAGTCCGGAATTTCTTTTAATCCGGCAAGGTTTGAGTCCCAAACGCGCCAAATTAAAGAGGTTCTACTGTAACAGGAAATTACAAAAAAAAACTTACTACTTTTATTTCTAACAATCTATTATTTAATTTCGAACTAATAAATATTAAAATTAGTAAAAGGTTCAATTGCACTATTCGTTAAACTGTTCGTCACAAACAGAATATGGCGAAGCACTATACTCGAACACCGTCCGCTCACAATTTGATTCACTCTCCAATTCATTCATTTCAGCTTCTGCAAACATCTGAGCCATTCTAAGTTTTAAATTAATTTGAGTACGAGGTGACATTTTCTTGAATGTATCGGCGTAACTCAGAAAGAGATTATCAATATGGTCCATTGCTACGTTTTTCTTTTTGTTTTCAAAGTAAGCGACCATCTTTTCTAATGAGTTATCTGTATCGGTGGACGTTTTCCTTTTTTTCGGAGCTGAAACGGAACCGAGATCATTCACAGTTTCATTAGATTCTGTAGATTGATTATTAAACAGCGATATTTCTTCTTTAATATTACTGTTTGTATGTGAATTAACAGTGTCATCCGCATTTGAAATCTCCTGAGGATTGTTACTATCAGTATGTCGGTTTACAGAAATTTCGTCTAAAAATTGCATTTGTTCAGACCAAGGCCACTTTTTGTATTTTTTGTAAGCCTGACCAGTAGTAGGTATCATAGTTTTCTTGTATTTCAGGTAACAATCTTTAAGGTTTCGCCATTTACATTTTGCCGCATTTCCTAAAAGAAAGTAAAAACAATTAAGTTAATTTTTTGTTCCCTACCGTCGCAAACAAAAAAGTTACACAAAAAGATTTTAACCCTGGAATCTCCTACACCAACAACAAAATAAAATATTACTTCTTAATTATAATTATGGTATTACAAAAACTACTATACGCCACAATCGGCGTTTTTTTTTTTTTTACTTTCTCTTGCCTATATGAATATATAGGAAGGAAAGTATTGTTTTCATGTCGATTTTTCGAAATCGAGTTTTCACCGGATCTATACGTTTTCAGACCCCCTGAACCCAAAAAACATGTTTTTAGCGATTGGTCTGTGTGTGTGTGTGTGTGTGTGAACAGAATTTCTCAAGAACGGAACATCGTACGAACTTGAAACTTAAGTTACGTACCACTACCGGACTCGACACGAACATTTTCATCAAAATCGGTCAACCGGAAGTGGTAGTTTATTCGTGTAATTTTTCACTTTTTTGCGATTTTCTCAAAAACTAGTCCTACGATTTTTTTTAAAATCGCCTGGTTTACTACATTTTTTATGCTCTACAATATAGGGTAGGCGCCATGTTTGCTGAAATTCTGCGTGAGGCTGTTTTTACGTAAAAACATTTTCTTTTTAAGATTGCGGCTTTAATATGCATTTTAGCGCAAAACGTTATATAATAAAAGTTGTAGAGAATGTAAAATTCTACAACTTTTATTTCAAACATTTTTTTGTGTAACGCTTAGTTTAGCGGTAATTTGCGATTTTCTGTTTTTTTTTCTCACGAAAACGTGAGAAAAATCGATTTTTTTAACATTTCGGTCTTAGTATGCATTTTACGACAAAAGTGTATATAATTAAATTTATAGAAAATTAAAAGATCTACAACTTTTGTTTAGAGCATTTTTCTCTACAGAGCCTAGTTTAGCGTGAAAGCGTGATTTTCCGTATTTTTAAGCCAAACTGAGTTCGATTGTCATTTTGCGTCATTCACTCATGATTAAAATAAGGTTATGTTTTTGAGGTTAGTTTTTGTTTATTTCTAATATTTTATTAATAATGTTAGGTTTATTATTAATTATTTGCATTGGCAAGAGAAAGTTGTGTGAGTGTTTCACACCAGATTTTTTTTTTTTAGTTTAACTTTGGACGAAAAAGTTAAAGTGATTCAAGATGTGAAACGAGGTACAAAACGAAAGTGTGACATACGCGATTTTACCGAATACTTTAAAATCTGTCTTAAAAACAACAACACACACATTTACGGAAAACTGGAACAAAAAAAAACGGAAAAAGTCGAAAGCGGGTAAGAACATAATATTCTGCAATGGACGTTTCTGTTTTGAAGTTTTGTTTTAATAGATTCAATAACTCTACTCTACAAGATGAAATACAATCGGGGTTTTCTGTGAAAATCGTTCTATTTTATTTCTGTTATTAGTAGGTATAGATACTGAAGTCACCAGATTGCCTTTTGCGTATGAATGGGCTGTGAGGATGGGAAGTGAAAATTTGAAGTGCTGCCAACCTCAACAGTGAGGCAATATTCGTATATTTCACTACCGTGCAGTTTTTACATACATTTTGTAAGCTGTGGTTTATTCCCAGAAAATGTTTTCTTCATAAACCTTATAAAAAATTAATATGACCTGTAATATTGCCTATAGCTTAATTGCATGATCAGAAATGTTTAATTTACTGTAATTACCAGCTACCGTATTCCATTGGAACAACGTTTCCTACAAATGAATCGCCTTCTTTACTATCGCTGTCACCGGCGTCTTCACTATCAGTCTCACTGTTGTTGTTTAGGTCATCAGCCAAAAGGCTGGTTTGAACCTGTAGAGGTTTTACTAAGTAAATCGAGGAGTAAGGTGGTTTACCATTGCCTTCCTCACTGAGTGGAAAAGTACACTTATCAGCATGCCAGGCCCTCTGAAAAGCATATATTTTCCACTCTGCAAATGACACTTTCACTTCATTCACCACAGGGTCTGGCTGTATAATGAAATCCATTACTTTCAGACGAGATAACTCTGATTAGTATCTTTTACACCTCTACCTCTTCTGTTCTTAAATGATTCAGTCATTTAATTGGCTGACCATGTGATAAGAAACAGAACTATTTATTTTAGCCCTGCAACTAAGAGATTGAGTGTAAATAATTTGACACTCCACCTGTCTGTTATGGGCAAAACCTGTGGTTTATTCCAAGAAAATGTTTTCTTCATAAACCTTATAAAAAATAAATATGACCTGTAATATTGCCTATAGCTTAATTGCATGACCAGAAATGTTTAATTTACTGTAATTACCAGCTACCGTATTCCTTGGAACAACGTTTCCTACAAATGAATTGCCTTTTTTACTATCGCTGTCACCAGCGTCTTCACTAGTTACCCTAATCTACCTAACCGTTTCCTTTTTTTACCAGGTGTCAACAAAACTGCTGATGAAGAATTAGCTTCTTCACTGTCTTAAACTTCCTTCTTTATATTTCGAATTGTGGAAAGATAAACATCACAGATGCCCAAAACAGGCAGGTGGAGTGTTATTTTAATTGCACTCTATCTGTTTGGTCCAGGGCTAAAAAAAATAGTTCTGTTTCTTCTCACATAGTCAGCCACTTATATGACTGAACTATTTAAGAACAGAAGAGGTAGAGGTGTAAAAGACACTAGTCAGAGTTATCTCCTCTGAGAGTAATGAATTTCACAATGCAGCCAGACCCTGTGGTGAATGAAGTGACGGTGTCATTTGCAGGGTGGAAAGTGAGTGCTTTTCGGAGGGCCTGGCATGCTGATAAGCATACTCTTTCAACTCAGTGAGGAAGGCACTAGTAAACCACCTCACTCCTCGTTTTTACTTAGATAGTAAAACCTCTAGAGGTTCAAACCAGCCTTTTGGCTGTTGACCTAAACAACAACAACAAACATCACAGTAGTTAGCCGCTCGCTCACGGTTTTTGTTTACAGGCACGGATAGGCATTTTTCTTTAGCTTCAACTTGAAAACATTTTATTACATTACATATTATATTTTGTTCAGCACTGTGAATAGTTCGACCACATTTTCGAGAAACCGACATTTCTGTATACGGTAACAAACAGTTATATTCGTACAGTTAAAATACAAAACGTTCCGCGATATATTGTGCAATACGCTCTGGGTATAGGGTTTATGTTTGTCGTACTGAAATTAAAACAGTAGCGCATGCGCACTGATGCTTTCCCCCTTTATCCCTCGTTGCAAACAAGGGCAAACTCGCGACTCAAGTGACTTTACAAATTATAAAAAAGTTTGAATTTCGTAATTATTTTTAACTTTATACAAAATTGTTCTGTAATATGTTAGTCGATTCGAATTTTGGATAATTCGAACATTTTTCCAAACCCCTTCAAGTTCGAATTAACCAAGCTGTACTGCAGTGACCAATTATGGCCATTACAAAAACTATTACGCTACAATCGGTTAGAATCAATAAAAACAGTAAGTTTTTATTATTTTTTCAAGTATTTGTCCACTGGTGACACATTTCAAACTATTTCGTTTTCATATCGTTTGGGTCGTTCATTAGTGCCCAACATAGTAAAACATATCTGGAAACATTTACGGGATATTCTACAACCAATATACATGCCGACACCAACATAAGAAATATGGAATCGGGCAGAAATTAACTATCAACAATGGCATTTTCCTAATTGCCTGGGTAGTATAGACGGGAAACATGTAACTATAAAATGCCCTGCAAAAATTGGTTCATTGTATTACTCTTGTTGTTGTTTAGGTGATCAGCCGAAAGGCTGGTTTGAACCTGTAGAGGTTTTACTAAGTAAAACGAGGAGTGAGGTGGTTTACCATGCCTTCCTCACTGAGCGGAAAAGTACGCTTATCAGCATGCCGGGCCCTCTGAAAAGCACATATTTTCCACTCTGCATATGACACCTTCACTTCATTCACCAAAGGGTCTGGCTGTATAATGAAATTCATTACTCTCAAAGGAGATAACTATGATTAGTGTCACAGTACACCTCTACCTATTCTGTTCTTAAATGATTCAGTCATTTAATTGGCTGACCATTTGATAAGAAACAGAACTATTTATTTTAGCCCTGCAACGAACATATTGAGTGTAAATAATTTGACACTCCACCTGTCAGTTATGGGCAGGTATTACTCTTAGAAAAACAAATTTTCAATTGTGCTACTTGCAAATTGTCGACCCATATTATAAATATATATATATACAAATATATATATGTAAATATGTAGCTGTATAGCTAAATATAGGCCTATAGCGGGTAGGTGGAGTGTTATTTTAATTGCACTCTATCTGTTTGGTCCAGGGCTAAAAAAATAGTTCTGTTTCTTATCACATAGTCAGCCACTTATATGACTGAACTATTTAAGAACAGAAGAGGTAGAGGTGTAAAAGACACTAGTCAGAGTTATCTCCTCTGAGAGTAATGAATTTCACTATGCAGCCAGACCCTGTGGTGAATGAAGTGAAGGTGTCATTTGCAGGGTGGAAAGTGAGTGCTTTTCGGAGGGCCTGGCATGCTGATAAGCATACTCTTTCAACTCGGTGAGGAAGGCATGGTAAACCACCTTACTCCTCGTTTTTACTTAGTAAAACCTCCAGAGGTTCAAGCCAGCCGTTCGGCTGTTGACCTAAACAACAACAGCTGTTGATGTCGATAGTTATGATAAAAACAGTGATAGCAGGATATTTGAAAATTCTAGTTTTCATCAGCAACTTGTAAACAACCAACTGAATCTGCCCACGCCGAAACCGTTATTACGTATACTGCACTATCATCATTACAATGATAAAATGATAAAACAGACCTCAAATACATTAGCTGTTATAACTTTACTTTACTTCCAATAAACCTTGTTTCGATCTATCGGAAATTGAATTTATTAAAAACCAATACTGCCCATAACAGACAGGTGGAAAGTCAAATTATTTACTCTCAATCTGTTCATTGCTGGGCTAAAATGAATAGTTCTGTTTCTTATCACATGGTCAGCCAATTAAATGACTGAATCATTTAAGAACAGAAGAGGTAGAGGCGTAAAAGACACTAATCAGAGTTATCTCCTCTGAAAGTAATGGATTTCATTATACAGCCAGACCCTGTGGTGAATGAAGTGAAGGTGTCATTTGCAGAGTGGAAAATATATGCTTTTCAGAGGGCCCGGCATGCTGATAAGCATACTTTTCTATTCAGTGAGGAAGGCAATGGTAAACCACCTCACTCCTCATTTTACTTAGTAAAACCTCTACAGGTCCAAACCAGCTTTTCGGCTGATGACCTAAACAACAACAACAAAAACCAATACATATCACCTTCCTTTTAATTTATTATTCCAGAGTATGTCTGCTCAGGAAAATGATCTTTTCCTTCATAAAAAAACTTAAATTCAGCTAATTTAATTTATTTACGTTCTTCACTTTATTCTAAAGTGTCTAATCCTTATACAATAAATGAACTGCTTCCATGAAACTTAAATTTAATTATTTTTAAAAATTTTAGTTTACTTGAAATTTATATTAAAAATTTCCCGGTTGTACTAACCCCATGCCACACGTTTTTATCGGTGATAAGGGCTTTGCTTTAAAACCATACCTGATGCGGCTATTTCTTCAAGAACAGGTTAAGAGAGATCACGAAAAGGCAGTATTTAATAGAAGACTTTCTGTAGCGAGAGGAGTGGTAGAAAATATATTCGGCATTTTAGTACATGAGTGGCGACTTTTCTTTTGACCGTTTGAAACGAATGTAAATATTTCAGTGACAATTGTCAAAGCTGCTTGTTGTTTACATAATTATTTAAGGTTAAAAACCAATTATTATCAACAGAAAGTGAGGAGACTGAAAGCAATTTGCAGCTAATCGCTGCCCTACAGTCTTCAAGAGTTGGTAATCGCAGACCAAATATGGCCGCTTTTAAACATACGTAATAATTTTATATTTTTTATGTTAATTGCACTCGATCTGTTGGTTCCAGGACTACAAAAAATGGTTCTGTTTCTTATCACATAGTCAGCTAATTATACGACTGAACTATTTAAGAACAGAAGAGGTAGAGGTGTAAAAGACACTAGTCAGAGTTATCTCCTCTGAGAGTAAAGAATTTCACTGTACGGCCAGACCCTGTGGTGAATGAAGTGAATATGTCATTGGCAAGGTGGAAAGTGGGTGTTTTTGGAGGGCCTGGCATGCTGATAAGCATACTCTTTCAACTCAGTGAGGAAGGCACTAGTAAACTACCTCACTCCTCTCTTTTACTTAGTAAAACCTCTAGAGGTTCAAACCAGCTTAATTACAATAATTTTATGGCAAATTTCAATAATCAAAATTTTGTTCAATAAATACGTACTTTGATACTTAACATAGTAACAATAAATTATTCTACAACTTACCGCTTTCAAATCCTGTTTCCAATGCAATTTTTCTCCATGCTGCGTTCTTTTTCACAGTGTCTTTATAAAATTCATGTCGTACGTCATATAAATAACGGCAGCAACGAACTGCCTCAATGAACGTTTCCGTTTCTAGTGACATATCGCAGTACAAATTGTATAACAAACACGTGTGGATCGCAAGGCGTTCAGTTTCAAACTGTCATGTAGATGCGTTCAGTTTCTGCCCGCAGCGTTCTGCTGCCGCCCGCACGATCAGAACGCACTCTGTGTGCCACACTTCGTAACTAACCACAGCATACAAAAAAAATATTTTATACGCTACGATCACTTGCGCGGAACGCAGGACGTGGATCGCATTCAGTGTGGCAGGCCCTTAAAATTAACAATTTTATGTATTTTGCTCATTCAAATCGGTAAGAAAATGGGATTTCTTTTTAAAATTGCTTTTAAGATTTTACGACAAAAGTATAATATATTAATTATCAAAGTTACAAGAAATTGAAAAAAACCTGCTACTTTTATTTCTAGCATTTTTTTTACAGAACTTAGTTTTAGTGAATTACTGATTTTCCGTATTTATGTCTCACAGAGATTGATTTCCATTTTGCGTCATTCACTCATGAGTGAAGATAAATTATTTTACATCATTAAAATAATATACATTATTAAATGTACTATTGTACATTTATTTACATTGCCAAGAGAAAGTCGTCCGAGAGTTTCACTCCAGATTTTTACTTTCTCTTGTCTATATTAATATACAGAAAGGAAGTATTGTTTTCATGTCGATTTTTCGAAATCGAGATTTCATCGGATATACATAGACTACACGTTTTCAGACCACCTGAACCCAAAAAACACGTTTTTAACGATTGGTTTTTGTGTGTGTGAACAAAATATCTCGAGAACGGAATATAATACGAAGTTGAAACTTGAAATTTAAGTTAGGTTCTACTAAAGGACGAGACACGAAAATTTTCATTAATATCGGTCAACCGGAAATAATAAAAAAATAAAAAATAAAAATAGTTTAGGCTATTTGTGTAATTTTTCACTTTTTTGCGATTTTCTCAAAACGGCTCCGACATTTTTTTTAAAATGTAGGCCTACTGCATGTCTTAAATGTAAGGTACTACATTTTTTTTCATGATAGGGTACGCGCAATGTCTAGTGAAATTCTTGGGTAGGCTGTGCTGTCGTAGACAAATTGTTTTTTTAACATTGCGGCATTAATATGCATTTTAGAAGAAAAATGTATGCAATCAAATTTGTACAAACTTTAAAAACCTGCAATTTTTATTCTAAACATTTCTTCGTATAATGCTTAGTTTAGCGGTAATAATTAGTGATTTTCGGTTTTTTTTCTTCGTGAAAATCAGAAAAAATATGAATTTTTATAGATTTTTCGCCCTTAGTATGCATTTAACGACAAAAGTGTATATAATCAAATTTATAGAAAATTAAAAGATCGACAACTTTTATTTAAAGCATTTTTCTCTACAGAGCCTAGTTAAGCGTGATTTTACGTATTTTTTAAGCCAAACTGAGGTTGATTTTCATTTTGCGTCTTTCACTCATGATTAAAATTAGGTTATGTTTATTGAGGTTAGGTTTTTGTTTATTTCTAATGTTTTGCAATATCGTTCATTATTTGCATTGGCAAGAGAAAGTTTTGTGAGTGTTTCACACCAGACTTTTTCGTTTATTTCTAATGTTTTGCAATATCGTTTATTATTTGCACTGGCAAGAGAAAGTTGTGTGTGTGTGTTTCCCACCGGATTTTTTATTTAGACTGAACAAAGTTGGATGAACGAGTTAACATAAATGAGCTTTGGCGTAAACAGTACTGCCAAAATTTTCGCGACGATTTTAGAATAGTTTATAGAGATTAATTACCTAAATATTATTTTTAAATTTAGTTTTAATTAAACTCAGGATTTTCTTACACGATATAAGCCGTTGTTTACATCAGACAATTTTTATTGGACACGCCAAAAAAAACTGTTATATTTACACAGGTTTAATGGACTAGTAATTTCCATATTGTACAAGTACAATAGGACTTCGATTATCCGTCAGTTACGGGACCGAAGCCCTGACGGATAACCGAAAAGACGGTTAATGGAGAAAGAGCGAAAAACATAGAAAAAATACATTGTAATGTGTCAAAATGTTAATTTAATGTTGACTACTGTACAACCAGACAGTACACTATAAAGGCATACAAGCTGCAAACATTACAATACAAAATACACTAGGTAACCTACAGTGCAGCAAAACTATTGTTTAAAAAAGTCTGTTAATTTCTTTTGTTTCAACACATTTCGGGCTTTTTTGGCTGCTATATCTCTTACTCTTCGAAGCAGCAACAGCTGAGTGGAATCTGCTTCACCATGGGTGATTGTTTTAGTAGTAGCGTCTTCTACCTCATGGTCGCTTTCGTGATTTTCTGCAGGATCATTAGACTCCAAAACTCGCTGAATGAGTTCATCATCATCAGAGACAAATTCAAAACCTGCATCTTGTTGGTCCATGTCCATCCATTCACCAACATTGTTTATTTAAATATTTTCTCCCCCAGGTAGAGCCTAAAAAAGGTGTAAAATTGCCTAATTGTCAATGTTGTGAGTCTCTGTGTTATCGGTCTCTACATAATGCAGAATAGGTCCAACCACACAGACGAACAAGCATTTGGTGAATCACGCAAAAGTAGTGCTGCTGGCTGAATTTACAGGACCTTCACGGGCGAAAAGTCGGCTAAAAAGGCTGACGGTTAAGCGAGAAAGACGGTAAATCGGTAGACGGATAATCGAAGTCCTACTGTACTATGCTGCCCATAACAGACAGGTGGAGTGTCAAATTATTTACACTCAATCTGTTTGTTGCAGGGCTAAAAAAAAGTTCTGTTTCTTATCACATAGTCAGCCACTTATATGACTGAACTATTTAAGAACAGAAGAGGTAGAGGTGTAAAAGACACTAGTCAGAGTTATCTTCTCTGAAAGTAATGAATTTCACTATACAGCCAGACCCTGTGGTGAATGAAGTGAAGGTGTCATTTGCAGAGTGGAAAATATGTGCTTTTCAGAGGGCCCGGCATGCTGTTAAGCGTACTTTTCCACTCAGTGAGGAAGGCATAGGTAAACCACCTCACTCCTCGTTTTACTTAGTAAAACCTCTACAGGTTCAAACCAGCCTTTCGGCTGTTGACCTAAACAACAAACTGTACTATGAAGATATTACAGGTAAGCTCGCTGATAAAACGCTACATCAAATAGTAATTTAATATTTGAACACTCAATAAAATACAGTACGTACACATTTATTTAATTACATTTTATTATACAGTACTTAGAGATTACGTCATAAAATACTACCATTGTTACGTACTGTTTTTATTTGAACAAAGATTAAATTCAAAAATAAAATTATTACGATTCACTTTTTTTAAGTGCGTATTAACTTTTTACAACGTTTAATTGCTTATACTTTTAACACCCACTTCTTAATAAAGTCACAATTTTTATGGTTTTTCAATAAACGCATTTTACTTTCTCATCACGATCATTACATTTTATTCGTGACACTATCACGGAAAAAGTTTTTAGAAGGTCATCCGCCTTCCTGCCCCACTCTTACACCCAATAAACAATTTTTTTCTTGACTTTATTAAAAAAAAATCTTGTGTGAAACACTCACACGATTTTCTCTTGAAAATGCATTTTTTGTCATCAGTTTCGACTGGTCTGATGCAGTTTTCCAAGCTGTTCTATCTTGCGCAAGTCGTTTCATATCTACATACCTGTAACACCCTACATCTTTTTTAATTTGCTTTATATAATCTAATCTTTGCCTCCCTCTACAATTTACTCCCTCAATGTTACCCTCCATTGTTGATAGCCCAATACCTGGATGTCTTAAGATATGCCCCACTAGCCTACCCCTTCTTCTGGTAAGATGCTTCCATATACTTCTTTTTTCATCCACTCGCCTAAGAACCTCTAAATTACTTATTTTGTCCACCCACCTAATCTTAACATTTTCCTATAACATCACATTTCAAAAGCTTCTATCCTCCTCTTTTCTACAGCCCCTATCACCCACTTTTCACTCCCGTATAATGCTACACTCCAAACATAACGTTTTAAGAAATTTTTCCTAACCTATAAATCAATGTTTGTAGTCAGTAAGCTGTTTTTATACAGTGTTCACACAGTGTACAATAAAGCATCGCAATTAAATAACACTTAAAAACATAAAAACGCAAGTAAAAACCGATTAAATTGGATAATTACGGTGGTAATCAATGAACGCTGTAAATGAAACTGAAATGCAAATAGTGAACAATATAACCTAACATTAGCCTAGCAATAAAACATTAAAAATAACAAAAACTAACCTCAAAAAACACAACCTAATTTTAATCATGTGATTTAATATCACAATATTTCTTAAATCTGGAAAGGAGCCACCAGGTTGGTCCAGGGGTAAAGTCGTCGCCGTGAGTCAGCTAATTTTCGGAGACGAAGGTTCCTGGTTCAAATCCTAGTAAAGGTAGTTACTTTTATACGGATTTGAATACTAGACAGTGGTTACCGGTGTACTTTGATGGTTGGGGTTCAATTAACCATACTCTCACAGGAATGGTCAACCTGAGTCTGTACAAGACTACACTTCATACACATCATCCTCATCTCATTGGGTCATGGGGTTGCTTATTGTTCTCAATTGAACAGATTGCAACGTACACACATTAGATTATAAAAAAAAATCTGGAAAAAAGAAGAAGGCTTTTTCAGTTTCATAGGAACCCGGATGTTGGTGACAACTTTATTTGTAAAAGCCTAGGTAATCAATAAATACGTAAAAAGAAAAACAACGAAACATGAGATAAATATCAGAATAAATCTAAAATACACTTTTAAAATTCGTGAAATTTTTAAATAATTGGTTGTATAATGTGTGGGTGTATGCGCGCGCGCGCGTACACACACACACACACACACAGAGTGTATAATAAAGCATCGCAATTAAATAACACTTAAGAAAATAAAACAAAACAAACGCAAGAAAAAAACCGATTAGATCGGATAATTACGGTGGTAATCAATGAACACTGTAATTGAAACTGAAATTGAGTTCAAAGTAAAACTATTTAAGTATAGCCTAATAATAAATTTTAAACTAAATAAATTGATGTAAAAAAGAAATTTAAAAAGAACCACTCATCAGATAAACGCCGAGTGGAGTGCTCTAAATAAAATTATCTAAATAAGATCGGTGTTGATTAACCAATAACGTAAAAGAATTACAACTCAGTACCGGGTGTCTCAAAAAATATATACACATAAATAAAATCTTTTATGGCGTTCATAAAAATCCGTAGCATTTTATCACTTATTCCAGTTTAATACATTACGTACAAAACGGTAAAAGGAAATTTTTTCCATAACAACTCTGTATCATGTTAATGAACATGTTGAAAGCGAGTCTATAGTGGTCACATGATGAGTCAGAGAGCATACAACCGCCTTTTTCTAATACTCTTCTACCTATAGATGGGAGCTCACTTGATTGCTAGCGTAAGGAATTCGGGTGGAGAGGAATGTTTGTACGATTCCCCTCCTCCTATAACCTAGTAGTAGCAGTAATAATACCATTAGTACGCGCTGTTCTAAAAATATTACTAACAAAACCATTTCGGATAACTACTGTAGTACCAGGTAGGGATGAGCATCGAAAGGAAAACATCGATGTCTACATCGACCAAGACCATCGATGTGTCAAAAACATCGAACATCAAACATCGATGTTTTCTGGTGAAAAACATCGATGTTTTGATCTAAAACGTTTAAAACTTATGATATTAATGAAATTGACACATTATTTAAACATATTTTTTTTTAGAAAAGTTAATGCTCTATGAGTGAATAGGCTTATAAATAGATCATAATATTCTAATTTTAAAACGTTTTAAGTAGGTTGGGTCTTGGGTGGATTACTTAAATAAAACTACAGTCGAATAAGAAACTCAAAATTTTAATTAAGAAAATTACAATCAAAGAAAAAACTTAAATTTTATTATAATGCCCATGACCAAAGCGAGTCATCAATGGATTGCAGAAAAACTATTTTAGAAATAAGTTTGCCTCCTAGCCTGTTTCGTGCCTTTGTCACAGTTTGTCCCACTTTCGAAAACAACTGCTCTGATGGAACGGAGGTCGCCATTACAAGTAGATGAGTTCTTGCCATCTCTGTCAGGAGTGGAAAAGTTGTTGCCATTTCTTTCCAAAATACCAAAATTCCCTACATCAGTACAGAAAACATCGACATTAAAACATCGATGCCCAATAAACATCGACCTATTACCATCGATGGTAAAAACATCGACATCCAACTGAAAACATCGGCTATCGATGCTCATCAATAGTACCAGGCCTCCTTGCACTTCATCCCGCACTAGCAAACAAGTCAGCTCCCAACTTTACTTTCCCCGCTTCAACTCTGCCAAGCTAAATAGCAGCAGTGGGTATTCAGGTGAAGTAAATGAAGAGCCTTTTTCACCTATTTTCTGGATAGCATCGAGATTTATTTCTCTCACACAATAAGTAATATAATTTCTGTTATAATTATTTTTTGATTAAATTATCCGCAAATCCCGGTCCATCTTGTGAGGCATCATGAGGTTTGCCAGTAGTTAAGAAAATCCTCTGGCCGCGTTACGAGCGCTGCGCAGATTAAACTCATTAGTGGGATTGCCACATTACTGCATATGAGCCTACAGGACAGTTCCTTCGAGATGTCGCTCTAGGCTCTTCCACCACCTTTGCCATTAGAAATGTCTTCTTCCATACCAGTCAGAAGCAAAATTGTTACAGATGTCACCCTTCTAATAAATCAGTCACTGTGTTGCCGGCTTCAATACTGCTTCCGGCCTTTGTCGGCGCGGTAGGCCCTTTGACGGCATATCGACAAACCTTTCGGCTCCCCACCGACAGAGGCCTTTGTCATCAAGGTCGAGCCAGTAGCCGCCTCCTACCACAGCGCTCTCGGCGACTATAAAAAGAGCGCTGCACTGAGCAGAGCGATTCAATTCCAATCAAGACACCGAGAGCTTCACTTCGAACTAGACAGCAGACAAGACGTCCACAACGGCACACGGCTGCCGGACTCCAGCGAAGACTAATCGACGACCCCGCAAGAGAGAAGATGATGCTTCCACTCGCCGACCCATCACCGTAAGCCGTCGACCGGACCGTCATCGCTCGCGTCGGTCCCTCGACCGAGCCTTACGTCCACCGGACCCGACGAAGCAGCCATCGACGCATACTGCGAGGGAAGAAGATGATGTCTCCGCTGGACGACGACACGCCGTGTCGCCCAGCTCCTCGACCGCCACGACGACTACGACCAACGCCTCTCTAAGACGACCACTGCTTAAACGGCCCTTTTCAGGGCCACCAAAATTATAAGTTTTGCCACTTTATGTCGCCATCCGGTGACACAGAGAATAATATTTTGGAACAGATATCCCACTTTCAGTATCTAGGTTGAAACATTACACACCAACGGGATAAAGATGCTTACAATAAGTTGCACCGATTTCAGCAAATATGTGGAAATATCAACCGAACCTTAAAAAATAGCACCAGCTTAAACACGAGGTTGAGGATTTTGTAAAACAATAACAGTGCCGACCCTACTCTATGGCAGTGATGAAACTTGGGTGCTATCAAAGCGAGAGGAGAGTAGATTGCAAGCATTTGAAATGAAATTTCTACGATATACGTTTGGGTGTAGTAGAGAAGATCGTTACAGGAATACCGAATTAAGGAGAGAACTCAACATGTCCTCTATAAATGACAAAGTATCTCAGAACAGAATGCAGTGGTTGGAGAATGTGAAAAGAATGAGGGAGAATAGGCTACCTAAGCATAAACTAGGCTATAAACCGGAGGGAAAGAGAGAACAAGTACGCCCGAGAAATAGATGGGCAAATTCGAGAGGTTCGGAACAAGGAAGGATGCCTAATCCTTGAAAGGTAGAAGACTATTTGTGTTAAATTGTTTTTTTTTCACAAACAATAAACTAAAATGATGTAAAAAAACGTAAAGGTAACGTATAACAACATATATAACACTTTTGGAGATTTCTAGTAAATGTGTGGTAAAACTTTTGGGCTACCCAGTAGATTGAATAAATGTATCGAATTCAATGTTATCCGGTCGTGATCGTCTCAATTACAGTGGTGTGGTGAGGCCAGAGCACAGAACAGGTAGAGGCCATCTGTACTTAGTAGTAAGTAAGTACGTGTGCATAATTCATTACCGTACTAACCTTATTATCGTACACACACACACACGCACACGCACGCGCGCGCACACACACGCGCGCGCACACACACGCAGAGAAAGAGAAAGAGAGAGAGAGAGAGAGAGAGCAACACACACAGTAAAGTAAAACGAGTAAATGTACTGTAATACATAATGGACACCACACACACACACATTATCTAATATTATCAAGTATCCGACCACTACAATACGTTTAAGAATGTAACAACTTAGTGCAAAAATCATTATACGGCCAGGTGGGTTGATCACAAATATCATTTACATTAAATCAGCTAGTTCATAACAAAAGAGGAAACAAGTTTAAGACACTGAACAATCACGTACCTATAAGGTCGTCTTTCCCCATATTAGGTAGTTGTGGTGTTAAATTATTTGCACTCGATCTTGTAGTTCCTAGGCTACGGAATAAAAATAGTTCTGTTTCTTATCACATGGTCCGACTTAAGCATTTTAAGAACAGAAGAGGTAGAGGTTTAAAAAACACTAGTCACAGTTATCTCCTCGGAGAGTAATGAATTTTATTATGCAGCCAGACCCTGTTGTGAATGAAGAGTAAAGGTATCATTTGCAGGATGGAAAGTAGATACTTTTCAGTGGGGTTGGGATGCTGATAAACATACTTTTCCACTCAGTGAGAAAGGTATTGGTAAAAAAACGTCACGCCACGTTTCACTTAGTTAAACCTCTAGAGCAGTGGTTCCCAACCTGGGGGCGATCGCCCCCTGGTGGGCGATTTGGGTTCGCAGGGGGGCGATGAGTATTCAGACAGAAAAATAAAACTGTACTACAGGGTAGAATCTTTACTGTCGCGGATACATGTTTTTTTTTACAAACAAATAGTTTAGTTTTTACAAACAAATAAACTAAACTCTTTGTTGACATTTTTTATGGTCGAGCTCCTACACATGAGATGAAGAATTCTGGACACAACTGCTTTGGTTGATTATTTGTTGTGAACAATAATAATCCTTTTTTACAGAATAAAATACTTTATTATTTATCAACACATTACTTCAAATTAAATTAGGTATACGATACGATGCTAAGAGAAGGGGGCGGTAAGTGTAAGTCATCCTTCACAAAGGGGCGATGCCCCATAAAGGTTGGGAACCACTGCTCTAGAGGTTCAAACCATTCTTCTGGCTGATGACCTAAACAAAATATGTTTTATTAGTATATATAGCAAGTTTCATCTGATAAGCAAAGAACATTTTTTGTATCTCGAATAGATCGCGCTAATTTCAATCACAATAGTAATACATTTATGTTTTGACGTGCAGCACGCTTCTATGGGATAGAGTATAGTAGTCTATGTTGTTGTTTAGGTCAACAGCCGAAAGGCTGGTTTGAACCTCTAGAGGTTTTACTAAGTAAAACGAGGAATGAGGTGGTTTACCATTGCCTTCCTCACTGAGTGGAAAAGTACACTTATCAGCATGCCGAGCCCTCTGAAAAGCACATATTTTCCACTCTGTAAATGACAACTTCACTTCATTCACCACAGGGTCTGGCTGTACAATGAAATTCATTACTTTCAGAGAAGATAACTCTGATTAGTGTCTTTTACACCTCTACCTCTTCTGTTCTTAAATGATTCAGTCATTTAATTGGCTGACCATGCGATAAGAAACAGAACTATTTATTTTAGCCCTGCAACGAACAGATTGAGTGTAAATAATTTGACACTCCACCTGTCTGTTATGGGCAATATATAGTAGTCTATACATCTTTTATACCTCTACCTCTTCTGTTGTTAAATGCTTCAGTCATATATTTGGCTGACCACGTGATAAGAAACGGTTATGATAATACTGAGTAACCTTTGTGTTCAGTTTTATTGTTATATAATTTGCTGATGAAATAAAATTTATTATTATGTATAACGAATCTGTTGACAAGACTTTAAAAAAAAACCAACAAAAATAGATAACGCTTTTTCATTAAAAAAAACGGGTGAAAAATTTACTTACGATTTATCCAAACTCATTAAAACCTAAAAAAAAAATCAAATGAAAAAATTCATCCACTTGTCAATATATTAGTAGTACATCCCAATAAAAGCAATCGAGATAAATACAAAAAAAAACAATTATACCATTGAATAACCCAGTAAAAGAAACAAAAATAGAAAAAAAATAAATAAAAATTCATGGAAGACAGAAAGTTGAAGTAGAGAGTAGAATTTAAGATAGTAAGAGGGGACAGGAATGCGTAAATCGTTCCCTTTTTTACTATTGCACATTTCGCTGACGTATAACACGTTAATTGGAATCGTTTTTCCCAATAGCAATACCCTTCTACTTCCTCTTCCACCACCACCACTCCTAACCCTATTCACCATACAACTTCCCAATAAACATTCAGTAAATTTAAATCAAGTACTGAATCAACCCTCTTTTTATAATATACGTTTGAAACAAAATAAACAATAACAGGGAAAATTAAAAAATAAATAAAACAAAAATAAAATAATCACCCCAGATTTTTTATTAATTTTACTTTCTCTTGTCCTATATGAATGAATACATGGGTAAAGAAAGTATTGTTTTCATGTCGATTTTTCGAAATCGAGTTTTCACGTTTTCAAGATAAAAAAAATCAATTATACCATTGAATCAACCCTGTAAAAGAAAAAAATAGAAAAAAACCAATAAAAATTCATGGAGCCCCCGAACCCCAAGAAAAACTTGTTTTTGGCGATTGGTCTGTGTGTGTGAGTGTGTGTTTACAATTGCCTTCCTCACTGAGTAGAAAAGTATGCTTACCGACAAACCAGGGCCTCTGAAAAGCATCTACTTTCCACGAGGAATCGATGACAAAATATTTCTTTCCAAATTCCGATTTTGATTTCTTGACTTCCGATTTTGGGCCACTTCCGGTCGATACCGGAACTTCAAATCAAATTCCAAGCACGGGCTTTGCTCTTTTGGAAGAGGAATAAACGAAATAAATAAATAAATTTAGGCCCACTAAGTTTTTGTGTAGATTAAGAATATGAAATCCGGTTGTTAATATCTTCTGTAATTTCTGATATCTGGGTTTCTGATCTGGGTAGATTTACTGCAACTAGTTACTTAAAACTAACGAACAGTTTTTCTTTACCGATAATATCCCCCCCCCCCCATTTATATAATTATGCAGTCACCCACTGGTGCTAGCACTTATTTTCTACTGTCACTTATACAGTTAACCCACCGGGTTGGTCTAGAGGTAAAGTCGTCGCCAAAATCAGCTGTTTAACAGCTGATTTTCGGAGACGAAGGTTCCTGGTTCAAATCCTAGTAAAGGTAGTTACTTTTATACGGATTTGAATGCTAGACAGTGGTTACCGGTGTACTTTGATGGTTGGGGTTCAATTAACCATACTTTTTCAGGAATGGTCGGCCTGAGTTTTAACAAGACTACACCTCATTTACACGTCATACATATCATCCTCGTCTCATTGGGTCATGGGGTTGCTTGTTGTTCTGAATTGAACAGATTGTAACGTTCACATACTAGGCATTAAAAAAAAAATAAAAAAAAACTTATAGTGTTGTATAAACACTAGAAATATTAATTCCTTAAATCTCTAACTTAAACCTTTTGTTAATTTACTAACTTGGGTAAATACGTATAACTATACCTCAAAAGTAGCCTAACCATTAGTTTTAGTAATTTATATTATATACATAACTTAAAAGTAATTTTTTCTGCCCATAACAGACAGGTGGAGTGTCAAATTTTTTACACTCATCTGTTCGTTGCAGGGCTAAAATAAATAGTTTTGTTTCTTTTCACATGGTCAGCCAATTAAATGACTGAATCATTCAAGAACAGAAGAGGTAGAGGTGTAAAAGACACTAATCAGAGTTATCTCCTCTGAAAGTAATGGATTTCATTATACAGCCAGACCCTGTGGTGAATGAAGTGAAGGTGTCATTTGCAGAGTGGAAAATATGTGCTTTTCAGAGGGACCGGCATGATAAGCGTACTTTTCTATTCAGTGAGGAAGGCATAGGTAAACCACCTCACTCCTTGTTTTACTTAGTAAAACCTCTAGAGGTTCAAACCAGCTTTTCGGCTGATGACCTAAACAACAACACATGACTTAAAAGTAATTTACTCTTATTTATAGTTTAACAGTACTTCTGCAAGTCTTTTTCTTAACACACTAAATCTACAGGCTTAGTTCTTTTCAGCCGCCTAACTATTACACTTTTGATAACATTTTTTTAAACAAACTAAATAAAAATGATAAATGACAATTTTAAACATTGCAACCAAAAAATAATATTTATGTTTAAAATAGTGTCCATAAACAAAGATAATCTGAACATCAGACGTTGGAATTGTTGGCAGATATCCATGACATCCGTATAACCAAACGTTTCGAATGAAAGGGTTTAAAGGTACTTAACGTAGTTTAAAAATGGTCCTAAACGACAAAAAAGTCATTTGATAAGTTCAACAATAAACATTAAATTATATAAACATATTATTTATTAAATAATAATTTTATTGACGGAAAATATTTTAACCTATCTGATATATTAAAATTAAATTCGTTGTTTCACAAAGAAAGTTCTGTATAAAACGTTTAAAATACCGTTTATAGCAATAGTAGAGTAAAATTCAATAAAAAATAAATAAAGCATTCATTAGAAACACAGTAGTAGTTTATTTAACAATTTAAAAAATGGACAGACGTACGATTCATTAAAAATTAATTTAAAATAAATAACATCTTTTCATTTCATAGATTAAACTGAGAGTTAAACATTACCTCTCTTTCTAACAGGCGTAAAAAATTAAATAATAGTAATAATAAAGCGGTTATTGGTATGAGAGAGAGAGAGGGAGAGAGAGAGAGAGAGAGAAAGTGAAACGGTAGATGGATGGATGACTAGCGTACTTATCGACTCGAACTAGGGAGGATACAGCGACATCTATGTCCAACACTTTAAACTATTTCATTAAGTAGTTTATATGTAGTACTAGATATTTATAAACGATTGAACTAAATACAGTACGCTTGTCAACAACTAAAGTCAATATTATCCGCGTAGAACTAACTCTTTTTTTTCTTAGATTTGTTAACCCTTCATTAAGCAATTTCTACGTTCTCTTGCCCAATATGAATACATACAGAGAGAGAAAGTATTGTTTTATGTCGATTTTTCACCGTATATACACGTTTACAAGCCCCCTGAACCCAAAAAACATGTTTAAGCGATTGGTCTGTGTGTGTGTATGTGTGTGACCAAAACATCTACGAAGTTGAAACGTTAAACTTTAAGTACCATGAGAGGACGCGACACAAACCTTTTCATTAAAATTAGACAAACCGGAAGTAGTAGGTTTATTTGTGTCATTTTTCAATTTTTTTGCGATTTTATCAAAAACGGCTCCTACGATTTTTTTTTAAATCGCCTCATTTGCTAAATTTTTTTATGATCTACAATCTTGTAGATAGACGCTATGTCAGCTGAAATTCTCGAGGAAGCTGTTTTCTCGTAAAAAAACTGATTTTTTAAAGATTGCGGCTTAAATATGCATTTTAGCGCAAAAATGTATAAAATAACAATTGTAGAGAATAAAAAATCCTACAACTTTTAGGTCAAACTTTTTTTTGCATAACGCTTAGTTTAGCGGTAATTTGTGATTTTCTGTTTTTTCTCCATGAAAATCAGTAAAAAATAGATATTTTATTTTAAGATTTCGGCCTTAGAATGCATTTTACGACAAAAGTGTATATAATCAAATTTATAGGAAATTAAAAAACCTACAACTTTTAATTTAAGTATTTTTCTCTACAGAGCCTCGTTCAGCGTCAGTGATTTTCCGTATTATTAAGCCAAACTGATGTTGGTTTTTTCATTACATCATTCATTCGTGATTAAAATTAGGTAATGTTTCCGAGGTCAGTTTTTTTGTTTATTTCTAATGTTAAGTTATATTGTTCATTATTTGCATTAGCAAGAGAAAGTTGTGTGTTTCACACCAGATTTTTAAAACCTCGGTTCTTACCGGTTTCACCTAACCGAAGCCGTGCTTAATCAGTTTTTACTTTCCATAAAGATCAATTTGTAGTTTAAGTGGATTCTCTTAGTTTCGGATGAAATAAAAGTTCTCAAATACATCCCAGTTACTACGGTTAAGCGAAATTGTGTTGTTGTAATTACCCGAAAGGCTGGTTTGAATCTCTAGAGCCCTCTAAGTAAAACGAGGCGCGACGTAGTTTAACACTGCCTTGCTCACTGAGTTGAAAGAGATGCTTATCAGCAAGTCAGGCCCTTTGAAAAGCATATACTTTTTATTCGCAAATGACACCTTCACTTCATTTACCACAGGGTCTAGATCTTGTATAATAAAATTCATTACTCTCCGAGGAGATAACTGTGAATAGTGTCTTTTACACCTCTACCTCCTCTGTTCTTAAATGTTTCACTCATAAAATTGGCTATGTGATAAGAAACAGAACTATTTTTTGTAGCCCAGGACCTAGCAGATCGAAGCTAAATTATAATGAAACAAAAACTTAATGCTATATTAACAAATAAAAAATGTGCTAAGAAGATAATATTGTTAAAACACGAAGTACAAATTTAATCCAATTCTGAAAGTGTAATAATGCTAGATAGCTCTTGAATAGAAGCAGTAAGAAAAAAATATATAACAACCCTTCTTCCAGAAAGTATAAAAAAAAGTTTTTACCGAGAGGATTTTAAAAGAGTACGAAAACAAGACGAAGATGAATAAGCTACTACTGAAACTTACACTCTCTCACGATTTCTTTCTGTTACGTTCGTTTTTGGTCGAAGGGAATTTCAAAGGGTGGTTGTGGGGGGGGGGGTAACTGTGTGGGCGATTCGGTAGAAAAAGAAGGGTGGAAGTTAGGACGAAGTGGTAAGTTAAAATGGGATCGATATTTTTTCAATTTACAAGCAGCTAGCGAATCTTTCGCTCTTAAATTGCCGGGTTCAGGTTTCCGTTACTAAAAAGATGAGACCGATGTTACGAAACCATGAAAAAGGAGTGGGTCAGGGGAAGGGGTTTGAGGTAAGAGAGGAGGATACCATCCATTCATCAGTTAAGTAACACCGAGTATTACTTTTACTAGTACTACAACCACTATTGCTATAGCTGTGTGTATGGCAACATTAATGTTACAGACAGCAAACTTTCCACCGCAAAAATTATTTTTCCCATAACGCTATGAAGCGTTTCTTTTTTACTAACAACTATCCAGTTAATATATATACACAGTAATTTAATTTTTATTTTTCTCCTCTGAACTCTTATAAAATATGAAGTAAGATTTTATTTTCATCATGAAAAACATTCGTTATACAAAAGATTTCAACTCAACGGCGATTTATTATTAACCCAATACAAAAATCTATGAAAAACTCACACGACTTTCTCTTGCCAATTTGTTGTTTCTATTGAAAGGTGCTTTACTAAGTAAAATAAGGCGGCGTGACATGGATTTTTTTTTTCTTTTGGTTTAATGTCCGACTGTTCTGCAATTACTGCTAATGCAGACGGTGAAGGATGAAATGTTTTTTGTAACGTATGAAAATATGCCGTGCCTGAATGGGATTCGAACCCAAGACCGCATGATGAGAGGCGAGCACGTTACCGCCGCCGACGTATGTAATGGTGACGTGGATTACCATTGGGTTCCTTAATGAGTGGAAAAGTATGCTTATCAGCATGCCAGACATAGTGAAAAGCGTCTATTTGTCTGTGCAAAGAAGAGTTGGAAGAGATGCGCAAAACTGGGTGTATACAACCATTTCAAAAATCGTTTTCTTCTTGTAATTCGTAAATTTTTTTTCTTTGTTTATTTAACGTCACATCAACTACAGTGGGCATTAGCGACGACGTTGGGTAGTAACTGTGAAGGGTGAAATGATTAAAAATAAATGTTTCTTGAAACGGTAGTATACATCCAATTTTGCGCCTCACCGCCAACTCTTCTTTTCACGGACTAATAGTACTTTCCATCCTACAAATGACACCTTCACTTAGTTCACCACTGGGTCTGGCTGTACAATGAAAATCATTAAGCTCAGAGGAGATAAACTGTGACTAATGTCTTTTACATCTCCACCTCTTCTGTTCTTAAATACTTTTGTAATTGGGTGACCATGTGATAAGAAACAGAACTATTTTTGTAGCCCTGGAACGAGAAGATCGAGTGAAAATAATTTCACACTCCACCTGCCTATTATGGACAATTTGCAAATGTAATAATGAAAAATGCAGGCTAACCTACGTTTAATATTGAGAAAATGACGCTAAATGAAAATCAATCTCTGTTGGGCTTAAAAATACAGAAAATAACTTGTTGTTTAGGTCATCAGCCAAAAGGCTGGTTTGAACCTGTAGAGGTTTTACTAAATAAAACGAGGAATGAGGTGGTTTACCATGCCTTCCTCACTGAGCGGAAAAGTACGCTTATCAGCATGCCGGGCCCTCTGAAAAGCACATATTTTCCACTCTGAAAAATGACACCTTCACTTCATTAACCACAGGGTCTGGCTGTATAATGAAATTCATTACTTTCAGAGGAGATAACTCTGATTAGTGTCTTTTACACCTCTACTGAATTGTACAATAAGCAATAACGTGAGACATGGTTATTGACTATGGCCATTTTAATATTTCCATCATTTTATTAGTGTTAATCTTCACCTGCCAACTTGATTGGTTGGTTATATTACAGTTACTTAAATTAATATAAAACTTAAACTAATACAGGGTGATTCACGAAGATATGCAGAAACTTTCGGAGCTCATTGTACATGTAAAAATAATGAAAAAAGTTTATACAAACAAGTGTCCGGAAATGCTTCGTTACCGAGTTACGGCTAGCGAAAGATTTCGCCCAGATTTCAGCTCACCAGGTGAAATGAGGTCTTCCTGAAATTCTGGTAAGGTAGATTAATGGGCGAATTCAATCGTTTCTTATGGTTTTTGACCTGATAAATTGAATAAAACAGGTCCCAGAACTGAAAGTTAAATAGTTTTTGAGAAAACCAATGTCAAATGCAAAAAATGGAGTGAAAAAAACACATTTTTTCATCTTAGTTTTTCCGGTTAATTTTACTTTGTACTCTTATGAATAAAAATTCATTTAATCAAACATCTTTTCGCTTTCTGTGTACTTAATTTACACTGGTTTGTTCAGAATAAAATTTTCTACATGTTTTATTCAAAAATTTTAACTGTTTCTTGGTAAAATAACAAAGTTATTCTTGCTCAAAGATGAAAAAATGTGTTTTCACTCCATTTTTTGCATTTGTCACTGGTTTTCTTAAAACCTATTTAACTTACAGTTCTGGGACCTGTTTTATTCAATTTATCAGATCAAAAACCATAAGAAATGATTGAATTCGCCCCTTAATCTACCACCAGAATTCCAGGAAGACCTTATTTCACCTGGTGAGCTGAAACCCGGGCGAAACTTTCGCTAACCGTAGCTCGGAAACGAAGCATTTCCGGACCCATGTTTATATAAATTTTTTCATTATTTTTACATGCACAATGAGCTCCAAAGGTTTCTGCATATCTTCGTGAATCACCCTGTATTACAGTTACTTAAACTAATATAAAACTTAAACTAATATAAGTAACAGATATTTAAACGGAATACACAGGACAGAACAAAGATAATAGTTGAGTGTACATATAAATATTTGTCTATCCTGACCAATCCGGCATCAGAGAACTGAGAATCTAACAGAACAAAGTATAAATAAAAGAAAAATGTTAAATCCATATTTACTTTTAATTTAAAAACAAAACATTTACGGAGCAGGAGAAGGGGAGGAGAAAGAGAGAGTGACGAGCAATAACTTAAAATGAATGGGAAAAGCATGGATTTGAATAAACAAAGGAGAACAAATATTAAATGAAAGGTCGACGATAAAAATTTACCACCTAACTTAAACCAACACAAAATGAAAATGAATTTACTTGATTACTTACTGGAGATACGAAGGAAAAATACATGTTCAAAAAAATTTTTTAATAATTTATCGTCGATTTTCAAATAACGGTGTATTTTCTTAAAGTCAACCGGATTTAATAATTTAACGTGAACTGGATTGAATCAACACAAACTTCCTTACAACAATACAATATACAGTTTTGTTATACATAATTAATTTTGTTATAGGTAAGTCGTCGCCAAAATCAGCTGTTTAAAAGCTGATTTTCGGAGACGAAGGTTCCTGGTTCAAATCTTAGTAAAGGTAGTTACTTTTATTCGGATTTGAATACTAGACAGTGGTTACCGGTGTACTTTGATGGTTGGGGTTCAATTAACCATACTCTCTCAGGAATGGTCGGCCTGGGTCTGTACAAGACTACACCTCATTTCATCATCCTCATCTCACTGGGTCATGGGGTTGCTTATTGTTCTAAATTGAACAGATTGCAACGTACACAAATAAGGAATAAAAAACAATTGCTATTTATATAATTTTGTTGTAAATACATACTTAAAATGTCGTAATCTTAAGGTTTTTAATTTCCTGTTGTTGTTTAGGTCATCAGCCAAAAGGCTGGTTTGAACCTGTAGAGGTTTTACTAAGTAAAACGAATAGTGAGGTGGTTTACCAACGCCTTCCTCACTGACTGGAAAAGTACACTTATCAGCATACCAGGCCTCTGTAAAGCACATATTTTCCACCCTGTAAATGACACCTTCACTTCATTCACCACAGGGGTCTAGCTACATAATGAAATTCATACTTTCAGAGGAGATAACTCTGATTAGTGTATTTTACACCTGTACCTCTACTGTTCTTAAATGATTCAATCATTTAATTGGTTGATCATGTGATCAGAAACAGAACTATATTTTGTAGTTCTGGAACCATTAGATTTGAGTGCAAATAATAATTTAAAGGTACTCATAACATACAGGTGGAGTGTCAAATTATTTACACTCAATCTGTTCGTTGCAGGGCTAAAATAAGTAGTTCTGTTTCTTATCACATGGTTACCCAATTAAATGACTGAATCATTTAAGAACAGAAGAGGTAGAGGTGTAAAAAGACACTAATCAGAGTTATCTCCTCTGAAAATAATGAATTTCATTATACAGCCAGACCCTGTGGTGAATAAAGTGAAGGTGTCATTTGCAGAGTGGAAAATACGTGCTTTTCAGAGGGCCCGGCATGCTGATAAGTGTACTTTTCCAGTCAGTGAGGAAGGCGTTGGTAAACCACCTCACTATTCGTTTTACTTAGTAAAACCTCTACAGGTTCAAACCAGCCTTTTGGCTGATGACCTAAACAACAATAATTTAAAGCTCCACCGGTCTGTTATGGACAGTTTAATTTTTTATAACTTTATTAATAATATACAGTGTTCAGATGAATTGAAGTCCCCTAGCCGTTGGAGTGAGAGAATGCACAACGCTCTCACTCTCACAAGCCATACGCGCCGTTCCAATAACATTGTCTAAAATTTTACTCATTGTTGTGAGCAAGCGTTTATGCATGCAGTAAACTAACAAGCAAGATAACGCTGTAGTATGTTTTCAGATCTGGATTATAATGGTAAAGACCTTTGAGCGCATGCGTAGTTATGCCACATATCTCCCTCTCACTCGCTCGGCTACGGGACATTAGTTCGTCTGATACCTACTTTTACTCTGAAATGCATCTTACAAAGCCAATCTTTAAAAACCCTTTTTTAACCACGAGGGCAGAGGCCCCCACAAATTTCAGCAGCCATGTCAACTTATCTCATCATATAAAGCACAAAAAGTGTAGTAAATGAGGCAATTTTTTTTAAAAAACATACGAGCCGTTTTTGAGAAAATCGCATGAATAAACCACATCTCTGGTTAATCGATTTTGATAAATATGATCGTGTCATGTCCGCTCGTGGTACCTAACTTAATTTCCGAGTTTTAAAATCGTACGATATTACGTTCTTGAGAAATTTTGGCACACAAACAAAGACCAATTGGTAAAAAGCATTTTTGGGACCTTCAGGAGGCCTGAAAACATGTAATTCCGGTGAAAACTCGATTTCGAAAAATCGATATGAAACCAATACTTTGCTTCCTTACACATTCATATAGGGCAAGAGAAAGTAAAAATGCCGAAAGCAGAAGCCCGTTGGTGTAGTGGTCTGCGCAACTGGTTTTTACGTTACGAGTCGCGAAGGTTCGATTCCCGGTCATGTTTAACAATTTTTAATCTTGATATTATCTCAAATAATTATCTACGCATAAGCCAAGGGGTTATATTGGCATCACCACTCAATAAAAACAAGACACCAGAGATGAATGTACCACATTCGATTCCCAGCTAAACATTGGTGCTGGTAAACGAAAAAAAAAATCTGGTGTGAAACACTCACACAACTTTCTCTTGCCAATGCAAATAATTTAAACAATATAACCTAACATTAGTAATAAAACATTAGAAATAAACAAAAAAACTAACCTCAAAAAAACATAACCTTATTTTAATCATGAGTGAAAGACGCAAAATGAAAATCGACCTCAGTTTGGCTTAAAAATACGGAAAATCGCTCTTTCACGCTAAACTAGGCTCTAAAGAGAAAAATGCTCTAAATAAAATTTGTAGATCTTGTAAGTTCTTATAAATTTTATTATATACACTGTTGTCGTAAATTGCATACTAAGGCCGAAATCTTTAAAAAATCGATTTTTCACACGTTTCCGTGAGAAAAAACAGAAAATCGCTAATTACCGCTAAACTAAGCGTTATACAAAAAAAATTTTGAAATAAAAGTTGTAGAATTTTAAATTCTCTACAGCTTTTATTATACACATTTTTGCGCTAAAATGCATATTAAACCCGTAATCTTAAAAAAACAATTTCTTTACGTGAAAACAGCCTGACCAAGAATTTCCGCAAACATGGCGCCTACTCTATCTTGTAGAGAATAAAAAATTGAATAAACCAGGCGATTTTAAAAAAATCGTAGGACCAGTTTTTGAGAAAATCGCAAAAAGTGAAAAATTACACGAATAAACTACTACTTCCGGTCAATTTTGATGAAAATGTTCGTGTCGGGTCCGGTAGTGGTAAGTAACTTAAGTTTCAAGTTTCAATTTTGTACGATGTTCCGTTCTTGAGATATTTTGTACACACACGCACGCACGCACGCGCGCGCGCACACACACACACACACACAGACTAATTGCTAAAAACATGTTTTTTGGGTTCAGGGGGTCTGAAAACGTGTAGATCCGGTGAAAACTCGATTTCTTAAAATCGACATGAAAACAATACTTTCCTTCCTATATATTCATACAGGCAAGAGAAAGTAAAAATAATAAATAAAAACAATACAATAGTTTACCTCAAATAAATATTTCCATTTTTATTACTATACTTAAATTTTTCACACACACACGACAAATTATTTCATAATTTCGATATAATTTTTCCAAACATGAATTAACAAAAATTTGATTACTCCAACGCTTTTATCCACATGTACACATAACAAGGTAACATCACGCAAGTATTGTTTTTGATTTAATATAATGAAATACAAAGTGGGTATTACAATGGAGACGACTGCTTGTGGCAACTTCATTTTAATTACAACTGAAACCACAAAAGAACGCATTACATTGTGATGATGTTACATTCGAACAGCGCCGACAAAATTAATAAATTATTAAATTAATTCCAAATACGTATAAGCTATTCACAACCATAAATTTTGGACAATAAATACATACATATTTGCAATATCTGGTGTGAAACACTCACACAAATCTTTCTTCCCAATGTAAATAACGAAAAAATAGTATAATATAATCAATGTTTAATCATGAGTAAATGGCGCTAAATGAAAATCATCCTCTGTTCGACTTAAAATATATGAAAAATCACAAATTGACGCTAAACTAAGCTCTGTACAAGAAAAAATGCTTGAAATAAAAACAATAAATTTTTTTACTTCCAATAACTTTTATTATAATATACTTTTGTCGTGTAATAATATCTGGTGTGAAACACTCACACGACTTTCTACTGCCAACGTAAATAATGAGCAGTACAACGTATGTTTAATCATGAGTAAATTGCACTAAATGAAAATTAATTAAAATCTGTTCAACTTAAAAATACGGAAAATTACAAATTGATGCTAAACTAAGCACTGTAGAAAAAAGTGCTTTAAATAAAAGTTGTACAATTTTTTACTCTACAACTTTTATTATATACACTTTTGTCGTAAAATGCATACTAAGGCCGTAATCTTTAAAAAAATAATCCATTTTACCGATTTTAATTGGCAAAATCCAAAAAATAACTAATTGACGCTAAACTAAGCGTTGCAGGAAAACGTTTGAAATAAAAGTTTTAGATTTTTAATTTTTTACAACTTTAATTCAGTATATATATGCACACAGGCTTTTGGTCTAAAATGCATATTAAGGCCTTAGTTTTTCGAAATCTTTATAAAACTCATTATTTTCCACAAGAGCACAGCCCTCCCACCAATTTTAGCAGACATGGAGGCGCTTAACCTATTTTGTAAAGCATAAAAAATTTAGTAAATGAGCCGTTCTTTGAGAAAATCGCACGAATAAACTACTATTTCCGGTTAACTGATTTTGATGAAAATGTTGGTGTGTCGTGTCTTCTCGTGGTACCCTCCTAATTTAAGTTTCAACTCTGTCTGATATTCTGTTCACACACATACCAATCGCTAAAAACATGTTTTCCGACTTAAGGAGGCCTGAAACTTGCATTTCTGGTCAATTTCGAAATCAACATAAAAACAATACTTTCCTACCTATATTATGTTCATATACGCCTAGAAAAATTAAAAATATCAAATCAAAAATTTTCCGATTTTTTTAGTACAGACTTCCGTTAAAAGACAAAACAAATAAAATAACTATAATTCTCAAAATCCCAGTGACCCATTCGTTGGACCTTGAATAAAATGGAATTTAAAATGGGGTCTGTTAGTTCGTTAACGACAAAATTAAACCTCATGTCATCAATAATAAAATTAGTTTTTACGGTTATTTTTATATTGAAGTAGAGTACTTTAATTTTGGGGCTTTACGGGGTTAGTTAAGAAAATAGTATCTAAATTCCATTGAAATGAGAGCTGTAGGTTTTTTCTTCTTCAAGACGTTTAAAACATAAATCATATCGACTTCACGGAAATCGTATCACATCGCAAAATTCTAAAATATATAAAAATCTTGAAAATCAAAGGAAAAAATAAATAATTCGAAAACAGAGGAAAACAAAACAAAAATCTCAAAAGAGAATGTTTATTAAAAGATGTATATAAATAAATGTCAAACGATGAAACACAAGCTTTTTACATACTACATTAGAAAGAAATAAGGGAAATACATTAATTATTCATTTTTCAAAAAAAAGGGGATTCGAGTGGGGTTGTCAGGAAGAGGATAGGAGAGGCCAAGAGTAAAAATACGATAATACAAAGAAATGTTTTAATATTTATAACGATTTACAAATTAAATTTCAAATTAAAATATATAGAATACCGTGTAACGTATTCTCTATAACAGTGAGAGCTCTTTGTGGATGAAAATGGAAGAGTCGGAGAGGTTTTTCCCGAGTAAAATGTTGAAGGGGTATCAAAGAGGAGCCGTGGAGAAGAGAGGAAATTGTGAAGAGTACTACAGACACCGAAGGGAGCACAAAAACAGGGTTTGAGGGAGGAAACTGGGAATGGAATGGAACTGTGAAGGGTTGGTAAGGCGAAGGCAAAGAGAAAACAGGGATGATGAAGCGGGGAGGAGAAGAGGGACGGGATGAGCTTGTGATCGATTACTCTAGTACAGTACCTACACCTTCCTCATATCCGCGTTTTCCTCCCCCGCGCTCTTACAACTACCTTCTGAAATACAATAATAATAATAAAAAGCGACACGAATTTAAGTACTCCGGTTCATTAAAGCGTTTTTTTTACACGAGCCAGAAAATAATATGAATAAATTTAAAATGTATCGCTACACTGTGCATAGTAAAGCACCGATAAATTTTGTTTTAATACAAAAATACTCTAATTTACGTGAATCGTTTTTAAAATAAAACGTTTATTATTTAACGACATTGAAAATGGCTTTAACTGACACCGGGACAACAATCGTAATTCTGTTGATACTTTACAGAATTGACAATACATAATTAAATGTTTTTTTTTGCAATTGAAGAGATGGATTAAAATAAATATTCTATCTTCTATTCAGATTTCTATAATTATTAGATTATCACGACAGACAAATCTACTTTACAAATAACTAGCAATTGGACCGTGCTGGAGGAGGGGAATTACCTTTATTTATATTTGTTCATTTTTTTCTATGAGAGCACAGCTTCCCCAAAAATTTCAGCAGACATAGCGCCTACCCTATCATGCAGAACATAAAAAAATGTAGTAAATGAGGTGATTGTTTAAAAAAATCGTAGGAGCCGTTTTTGAGAAAATCGCAAAAAAGTGAAAAATGACACGAATAAACTACTACTTCCGGTTGATCGATTTTGATGAAAATGTACGAATCGGATCCTCTAGTAGTACCTAACTTAAGTTTAAGTTTCAACTTTGTACGATGTACTATTCATGAGATATTTTATTCAGACACACGCGCGCACGCACACACATAGACCAATCGCTAAAAACATATTTTTTTGGGTCCAAGGGGTCTAAAAAAACGTGTATATCCGATGAAAACTAGATTTCGAAAAATCGACATGAAAACAATACTTTCCTTCCTATATATTCACAATACAGGCAAGAGAAAGTAAAAACCGTTTTCGGATTCGTAATCTACGCAAAAACTTAATGAGCCTTGATTGGGTTTGAAGTTTCAGTTTCGAATGAAAGTGGCAGAAAATAGGACGTCAAAAAATTAAAAGTCGGAATTTGGAAACAAAAATCATGCCATTCAATTTCTATTAAAAAGTATTCAGTCATTACTTTCTTATGTTACACAGTGCATTCTAAGGGGGCTTGATCCCATTTTGAGGAAGGATAACCCCGAGTTAAGTGAACACGAAATTTGACTTCTCGGGCCAACCCTTATCTTTGGAAAAACTTACCACTAGTCACAAGACGCGTCGTCTTTTTTTTATATTTATGATATGTAAGGTTAACACGTATTACCTTTATTAAGGTGTTATTGTTTAGGTCATCAGCGGAAAGGCTGGTTGAACCTCTAGAGCAGAGGTTCCCAAACTGTGTGCCGCGAGGTCGGCCAAGTGGCCGTGGAACTCAAGGAAAATAAATTAAATTAAATTTAAACGGTCCAACAAAATAATGCCTAGCCGATGACTATAAGTAAGTATGTATAAGTATGATATAAGTACGTTTATATAAAGTAGCCTACTTAAGTTTAATCAATGGCATCAACCGCGTTGGCGATGTTGGTAACGTGCTCGCCTCTCATCACGCGGTCTTGGGTTCGAATCCCACTCGGGCATGGCATTTTTCATACGTTACAAAAATTCATTTCATCCTTCACCGTCTGCATTAGCAGCAATTTGCAAAACAGTCAGACGTTAAACCAAAAAAAAAAAAAAAAATGGCATAAAGTAATAGGTGTGCCGCGGCTATTGGCCGTTTTTTTTTTTTATAGTGTGCTGCGAGAAAAAAAAGTTTGGGAAACACTGCCTCTAGAGGTTTCACTGAGTAAAATGAATGAGGTGGTTCACCAGTGCATTCCTCACTTATAGTTGAGCCGCTCTAAGTTTGCTCCTACTGTCAACAAACAAAAGCCACCTACTACAGGGTGCACGCTAGAGTCTCCGACTTTACGGATGTCGAATTCCTATTAAGTTAACTATTTTTTAAATTATAAGTACTTAAAGTACTAAAAACATCAGTCATGAAATGATGTAGGCTTAACAATTTCATTTAGAAAAATACTTTTAGAAGTATTTTGTATTTAAATACTTTTGAAAGTATTTTGTTGTTACTTTTTAATCAGTGTGTACACATTTTGATACAATGCGCATGCTCAGTGACGTCTTATTTGTTTACATTCGGAGCAAACTTAAGAGGCTGGACTGTAGTTGAAAAGTATACTTATCAGAATGCCAGGCCCTCTGAAAAGCACACACTTACCAACCTCCCAATGACACCTTCACTTCATTCACCGCAGGATCTGGCTGTATAATAAATTTCGTTACTCTCAGAGAAGATAACTCTGACTAATATGCTTTTCACGGTTGATGAGCTCTGGTGTTCCACACGTTTAGACCAATTTAGAACGTTTGCTAGCGTTGCCAGATTGTACCTGACAAACGTTACGAGCGCATGCGTATAAGAGCCGCAATAGTTCACTCTCGTCTTGCATTTCGTAATTAACACATCGATTATAGAACGCTTTAACATGCAATACTTTATAATATAATCAGCTGATTGTATGTTTATAAGTTATAATTGATATTAAACCCACCGGGTTGGTCTAGAGGTAAAGTCGTCGCCAAAATCAGCTGCTATAAACAGCTGATTTTCGGAGACGAAGGTTCCTGGTTCAAATCCTAGTAAAGGTAGTTACTTTTATACGGATTCGAATGCTAGACCGTGGTTACCGGTGTACTTTGATGGTTGGGGTTCAATTAACTATACTCTCTCAGGAATGGTCGGCCTGAGTCTCTGTACAAGACTACACCTCATTTACACGTCATACACATCATTCTCATCTCATTGGGTCATTGGGTTGCTTATTGTTCTGAATTGAACAGATTGCAACGTACACATATTAGGAATTAAAAAAAAAGACCAAAAAAAATGGCTGACAAAATATTTAACAGAGCTACAAGAGCAAGTATTGGGCAACGTTGCTGGCAAGTCATTGGCTAGCTATAAAGCGGGTAGGGGGAATGCATACGTTCAGAGCTTTGAAAAAGCTCTGAACGTATGCATTGCCCATATAAACTTTGACGTTAACGACTAAACGTATAAAATTTGAAACCGCATCAGCCTTAAAAAATAGTATAGTGTCTTTTACACTTCTATTTCTTCTGTTGTTAAATGCCTCAGTCATATAATTGGCTGACCACGTGATAAGAAACATAACTATTTTCTGTAGCCCCGTAACTAGCAGATCAAGTGCAAATAATTTAACACTCCACCTGCTTTTACTTTACTTTACTTTTAGCGGGGTTCCTACAGATTGCTCCGCATCCCGCATTTCGATCTCTAAAGCCTCCTGTCCCGCCAGTCATTTTCTCTTAAATTCCTTTTCTCCATGGCCCCTCGAACTCCCTCACTCCATCTCCCCCTGGGCCTTCCTCTTCTTCGTCTTCCCGCTGGACAGTATTCCCACACTCTCTTCGGCCATCTATCTGAATTCATTCGCTGAACGTGCCCATACCATGTTAACCGTCTGTCCTCAATTCCCTTCATAATTGTATTAGATCTTCCTACCCGTCTCCTAATATCCTCGTTCCTTACTCGATCTAATCTAGACAAACGACATGCTCTGCGGAAAAAATCCATTTCTAAAGCTTCCAATCGCTGTACATTCCTCTTACTCACTTGCCAACACTCCGCTCCATATGTCGCAATTGGCTCCACAACTGTACTGTAAAGCATCTTTTTTGTCTTCAGGCTAACTTTTGAAGACCACAACAGACCGTTCAGCTTTCGAATTGCTGCCCTTCCCTGACCGATACGACACCTTATATCCTCCTCACACCTGCCGTCCTCTGTGATAAGTGCTCCCAAGTATTTACATTTCGCAAAGTTCCCCACCAAAACTCCCTCCTCAACCAAATCCTCTACCCTCTCCCCAACCACAACGTAAGCCGTTTTAGCCATATTAATCTTCATCCCCCACTTCAGATATTCCTCCTTCAGCTTCCTAAACATGTACAACATATCCTCCTCCTCATTCGCCAACACCACCTGATCATCCGCAAAGAAAAGAGTGTATAAATTTTCTTCCCCCACCTGCCTACTATTGGCAAAATGAGTACCGAATAAAAGTAAACATATCGTAGGAGTGATATACAGAATATTTTTATAGCTAAATTCATTTTTATAGCTAAATTCATTTTTATAGCTAAATTCAACAATCTAGAAAGACAAAATAGTATAGAATGCTTACCGTTTCAATAACTATCAACATTTACAACAATGAAAAACATAATATTAATGGTTTTAACAAATTTTTCACTTCATCAAAATCAACTTAGAATACGGAAGAATTTCAGCTTTCCGAAGTTCATTGACAAACGATCGTTTCGTTCCAGAAACTTGTTTATATTTCAGAATCTCACGTATTAAAACTCTTAACGCAATTTTTATGATCGAATAGAACATCCTAAAAAACAGATCAGAAATGACTTAAATAAAAATACGAAAACTACATTTAGAATCGTGTATCAAATATGTATTTGTATCAATAAAAATCTGGTGTGAAACACTCACACGACTTTCTCTTGCTAATGCAAATAATGCCCAACATAATCAAACATTAGAAATAAACTAACCTCAAAAAACATAACCTTATTTATATCATGAGTGAATGACGCAAAATGAAAATCGACCCCCAGTTTGGCTTAAAAATACGGATAATCACTCTTTCACGCTAAACTAGGCTCTGTAGAGAAAAATGCCTAAACAAAAGTTGTAGATCTTTTCATTTCCTATAAATTTGATTATATACACTTTTGTCGTAAAAGGCCGAAATCTTTAAAAAAAATCAATTTTTCGCACGTTTTTGTGAGAAAAAAAACAGAAAATCGCTAATTTTACCGCTAAACTAAGCGTTATACAAAAAAAAAACGTTTAAAATTAAATTTTTAAGATTTTAAATTGTCTACAACTTTTATTATACACATTTTTGCGCTAAAATGTATATTAAAGCCGCAATCTTAAAAAAAAAAAATTTTTTTTCGAGAAAACAGCCTCACCAAGAATTTCAGCAGACATGACGTCTACTCTATCTTGTAAAGCATAACAAATAAGTAAACGTAGCGATTTTTTAAAAAATCTTAGCACCCGTTTTTTGAGAAAAACTACTTCCGGTTGACCGTTTTTGATGAAAATGTTCCGTGTCGGGTCCGGTAGTGGTGTCTTACTTCAATTTTAAGTTTCAAGTTCGTACAAGGTTCCGTTCTTGAGATATTATGTTTAAACACACACACACGCGCGCGCGCACACACACACACACACACACACACACACACTCTCACACCGACTAATCGCTAAAAACATGCTTTTTTTTGTTCAGGGGGTCTGAAAACGTGTAGATCCGGTGAAAACTTGATTTCGAAAAATCGACATGAAAACAATACTTTCCTTCCTATATATTCATATAGGCAAGAGAAAGTAAAAAGGAGTTACTGACTGTACTAGTTAATTTACCATGTAGGCCTATCTAAAACTTAACAGGATTCATTAGTAGCTGACCCACCAGGTTGGAGTGGAGGTAAAGTCATCGCAGCTGAGCCAGCTGTTTGTCAGAGACGAAGGTTCCTGGTTCAAATCCTAGTAAAGGTAGTTACTTTTATACGGATTTGTATACTAGACAGTGGTTACAGGTGTACTTTCATGGTTAACGGTCAATTAACCATACCCTTCCAGGAATGGTCGGCCTAGATCTGTACAAGACTACACCTCATTTACCGTCATCTTCATCTCATTGGGTCATGCTTTATGGGTCATGCATTATTCATCATAATAGTTTAGAGCATGTAGAAACAGTGAAGTTCCTGGGTGTATCTCCAGATAGATCTTTGTCTTGGGATTTCTATACCAATCAAGTTTGTAGTAAAATATCATCTGGGGTATTTGCACTAAAACAAATTGCCAGATTAAATGATAAAAAATTACCAATGGGAGCTTATCATGGCCTCATTCTGTCTCATATCCGTTATGGTATCTTAGTATGGGGTTATTTTAGCATGGGTAATATGAATAGGGTTTTTAAAATTAAAAAGAAAGCTATTAGGTGTATGGTGGGAGCTAACCAGCTAACCTCATGCAGGCCACTATATTTTAAGGAGCTTAAATTGCTTACAGTTCCCTCTCTCTACATTTTTGAGGTGATTATGTATGTTAGGCAAAATAATTTTATGCAAAATTTCAATGTTCACAATCATAACACGAGAAACAGAAATGATTATTATGTGGCTAATCACTCCACAAAATTGTTTGAACAAAAACCTACTTATGCAGGGAGAAAATTCATGAATAAATTACCCCAATTTTTAAAATGTGTTAAGGATTTTAATTCCTTTAAAAGGAATCTGAAAAATTACTTGATCGATGAAACTTTTTATAGCGTACAAGAATTTCTTTCTTGATAGTAGTGATACATTGTGTGATTCTTATATATATTTCAGGTGTTATAGCTGACATGTCCTATACTCCTCCTGGAGTCTCCAGGGCGCAAAAAAAGGAGTTGCTTATTGTTCTGAATTGAACAGACTGCAAAAAATACACACATTAAGGATAAAAACAAAACAGTAGCTCTGATAACAATGAAGATAAAAAATTTAAATTTTGGTACGCTTCCATTGCAAGGATGCCACTCCTGTTTAAAATTTCTTTCCGTTTAATTGCCGGATTATTAATGTGGAGTGAATGGAATATGGATAAATGTTATTTTATAAATGGATATCTGCCCATAACAGACAGGTGGAGTGTCAAATTATTTACATTTAATCTGTTCGTTGCAGGGCTAAAATAAATAGTTCTGTTTCTTATCACATGGTCAGTCAATTAAATGACTGAATCATTTAAGAACAGAAGAGGTAGAGGTGTAAAAGACACTAATCAGAGTTATCTTCTCTGAAAGTAATGAATTTCATTGTACACCCAGACCCTGTGGTGAATGAAGTGAAGGTGTCATTTACAGAGTGGAAAATATGTGTTTTTCAGAGGGCTCGGCATGCTGATAAGCGTACTTTTCCACTCAGTGAGGAAGGCAATGGTAAACCACCTCACTCCTCGTTTTACTTAGTAAAACCTCTAGAGGTTCAAACCAGCCTTTCGGCTGTTGACCTAAACAACAACAGTAGTGATACATTGTGTGATGGAGTCTCCAGGGCGCAAAAAAAAGGAGTTGCTTATTGTTCTGAATTGAACAGACTGCAAAAAATACACACATTAAGGATAAAAACAAAACAGTAGCTCTGATAACAATGAAGATAAAAAATTTAAATTTTGGTACGCTTCCATTGCAAGGATGCCACTCCTGTTTAAAATTTCTTTCCGTTTAATTGCCGGATTATTAATGTGGAGTGAATGGAATATGGATACATGTTATTTTATAAATGGATATATATGTATAAATTTTGAATTGCGTTGATTTATTACGGTAAAGTCCACAGTGTATTGATTAGTTTATGTGCATTAAGGGGAGTTCATACCGCGTATCCCGCCAATGTTAAATTAGCAAAATTTGAAACTCATTATCTCAGTAACTATTAATATTTGAAAGCTGCAACTTTGAAGGATTATTTATGGATACAAGAAGAGGTTACTGATCCTCACACATTAAAATATAATAACTTTTAAAAATGTTATGAATTCTTTTGACGGGGCCAATTTTTTTAAAAATATTTTTGCAATTTAATAAATATTTTTACAATGCTGAAAGAGGATCAAGAGTACTACTATAACCTACTAAAGACACAGTAAAAAATTCATTTATTTATGTTTTGTGGTTTCTGAGAAAATGGATCTTTTGTAAGAAAAAACATGTTTACAAATTACAATAAATAATATTCAGATCAAATAAACACAGAAATAACACCAGAAAAAACTAACTTTTCTGTTTTCAAACACTATACAAAAATGCATATACACTATATACCATATTAAACAGAAAATTACAAATATAAATATTCAATAAAATTCAAAAAATTGATTATGGAATCAAATTTTCAGAATGAACTCCCCTTAACTGTTTTTATTCAAGTTGATAGTGAGATGAAATGGCAAATGAGAATTTTGAAGACGGAGTGAAATTTTTCCATGAACATTACAGATAATCACTTACTGACACTAAACTAAGCATAGTAAATTAAAAAAAAAACATTTGAAATAAAAATTGCAGATTTTTACTGCCATAACATCAAAGTCTGTGAGAAAGCACACAAAATTACTTTTTATCAGACAGACAGGGCTGGGCATTAGTTCTGAAGATTACCTTAACCTCTTGATCTCTTGATGGTGATTTCAAGCTAGGTTAATGCCAGATGTGGTGCTTACCCTATGTTATAGAGTACAGAAATGAGGTAAATCAGTGGTTCTCAAACTTTCAGGCACTTTGCCCCCCCCCCTTGAACTTGATGTGAAGTCACGCCCTCCCCACCATCACCACTAGAAGTGGTCAAAACAAATAAAGGGTGATCCAAAAAGAACGCCGGTTTTTAAACGGCTGGTAAATTTTTGTTTATCGGTTGGCAACATTGTTTGACCACATTTCTATTTTGGAGAACATTCCGATTGACGATTCAGTTGTAGTTTCTCTTGTTCGCAGTGTAGTACTCTCGCAGTCTGTGTCTAACCATGGAGAAGTTTACTATTGCGCAACGAGTGTTAATCGTCAAAACATTTTACCAGAGTGGAGAGAGTTATGCGGCTACTGTCAGGCGACTTTGCGGTACTCTAGGACGTAATGAAGCACCGAATGAATCAACAGTTCGCAGGCTCATGAAAAAGTTTTTTGAGACGGGTTCAACAGTCGACCTTAAAAGTTCTGGACGTCGTCGTTCTGGCCAAACTGAGCAGAACGTTGCGTTGGTTCGTGACAGTGTGGCTGTTAACCCAGCAAATTAGGGAGTTTTTGTGGCGTCATTTGGATGGAATGGACATTGACGAGTTGTGGTTTCAGCAGGATGGTGCCACCTGTCACGCTGCACGAGAAACAATGTTGTTGCTCCGTAAACGGTTCCAGGATCGCATCATTTCTTGTAATTCCGACCATCAATGGCTACCAAGGTCGTGTGACTTGACGCCTTGTGACTTTCCTCTTTGGGGTCATCTGAAGTCATTGGTGTATGCCAATAAACCCCGAAACATCAATGACTTGAAGGAGGAAATTCGACGCGTTATCGGGCAAATGGAAGTCGAAACTTGTCGTGCAGTAATATCCAATTTCATGGACAGAGTTGATGCGTGCCAGCGCAGTAGAGGAGGACACATGCATGACATCATTTTTCATACATAAAATCGGAAGGAAAGATGAACTTGTTGATGTATTTATTTTCAGTTTTTCAATAAAATAAATCTCTTAATTTGATATATCAAAACCGGCGCTCTTTTTGAATCACCCTATAGTAGCCTACCATTGGAATATGAAACAGAAGCTGTTTAGGTTGGGTACAGCTGGTTATTACATTAAACCATTAATTAATTTTAATACTGAATTTTAATTTTAAAATTGATTAATTTTTTTAAATAAAAGAATTATAGAATTAAATACAAATTTATATTAGGTAATCTATCCGAGGTATTTATGCATGTCAAATCAGTCAAAATTAATGAAAAGTTTTTGAATATTTGGTAGTAACTGTGACAAAACACACAAGTCACTTTCGATAACCAGCCTTGCTCAATATTTTGATACATAAAAAATCCAGAGTCACAGAGATATGTTGATGAAAACTGTACCAAGAACTTTGCAGCTTCAAAAACAACTTGTGAGTAAACATGAAAATAACTTAACCAAAAATCTTCAACATCCATGTTTGCAAAGTCTGCGTTGGCTTGAGAATCACATTTAAGGTCAATTGCTTGATCTTGAATGTGATCAAGAAGTACATCCATGTCGATTTTAAAGGGATCTCTTGTCAATTTAAACAATCAATCCTCTGAACTAATATCTAGAAAATAGTCTTCAATTTCAATAGTCAGTGCTACCAGACACCCTGATATCGTACGTCCCGAAGAAAACTGTCGTAAGTCAAAAAATGTAAATTTTCAGGAGAGCAAAAACAGATTTCACTCTTCCTTAACTGTGAATTTAATCTGCAATTCTTTCTTATCTGCAGTTCAATTGTTAGATTTAATGGTAATTTTGTATCATTGAGAAGATCTCAAGGAAAAGATGTACAAAAAAGTACGACAATTATGAAATGTACATTGCAACTACAAAACTTGAGTAATGTATAGTTTCACTTTTATATTTTTTAATACACACATGCCTGCCTCCCTTGAAATTCTTCTACGCCCCACCTCAGGTTAAGAACCACTGTAGAATATAGAAATGTGGTGATTTAAAAAAAAAACCTATTGCAGCCGTTTTTGAGAAAATAGGAAAAACCATATAAAATTGCAAGAATTATCTATTACTTCTAGTGGACAGATTTCAATGAAAAATGTTTGAGTCAAGTCCTCTAATAGTACCTAACTTACGTACCAAGTTTAAACTTTAATAAAATGTTCCATTCTTGACATTTTTTTTACAAAAACATGTTTTTTTTGGTTCAGGGGTTCTGAAAACATGTATTTTGGGTGAAAACTGGACATTAAACAATAATTTCCTTTCTTGTATATCCATATAGGGCAAGAAAAGGTAAATGAAACTATTTTGTTACCCGAACAACAATCGACTGAAGGATTTAAGAACAAAAGAGATAGAGGTGTAAAAGACAGACATTAATTTTACAGCCAGACCCTGTGGTGAGTGAAGCAAAGGTGTCATTGGCAGGATTGAAAGTAGATGTTTTTCAGAGACCCTGGCACACTGATAAGCATACATTTCAACTCAGTGAGGAAGGTAATGGTAAACCACGGTCTCATTCCTCGTTTTACTTAGTAAAGCCTCTAGAGGTTCAAACCAGCCTTTCGGCTGTTGACCTAAACAACAACACCATTAATATAATAATTTCACTAACCTTCTTTTTAAACTGCGTCACCTTTATTTTATTCCTACTTACACGTGTTTCGGTGGATCCACCATCATCAGAGTAAATGAAAAATTGAAACTAAAAATTTTTTTCATTTATTTAAAATTTACAGAAGATGATACATCTTCAGTCACTTGTATAAAATTTTATACAAGTATACACTTGTATCAGTCACTTGTATAAAATTTTATACAAGTATACACTTGTATAAAATTTTATACAAGTGACTGAAGATGTATCATCTTCTGTAAATTTTAAATAAATGAAAAAAAAATTTTAGTTTCAATTTTTCATTTACTCTGATGATGGTGGATCCACCGAAACACGTGTAAGTAGGAATAAAATAAAGGTGACGCAGTTTAAAAAGAAGGTTAGTGAAATTATTATATTAATTCATTATATGAAATAGAAATATTTCAAACTGCAGGATGCATTATAAAGATTTATTTTTGAACACCATTAAAATTTTTCAATAAGGTCTCCGATTTTCTTACCCTTTTGAGAAATGATCAGGGCTGTAGAATGAAAGAAAATCTACTGTTGAAGAGAATACTGCCAGATGATATTTTACCACAAATTTGATTGGTATAAAAATCCCACAGATGAGTGAAAAAGTGGCAAAATTCACCGCTGTAGGCGATTCTATTCGCAGGACAATAGGAAAGAAAACGAGAGACAGGACACCCAAATGAAATTTCATAGAGGAATAGCTGTACTACTCATAACATATGGAAGTGAAACATGGGTGTCATCAGAGAAGAATGAATCTCGTATCCAAGGCTGCTGAAACGAGATTTTTCCGGGGAGTCAAAGATTGTATTCGGTTGGATAGAATGCGTAACAAAGCTATCCGCGTTGAGTTAAATGTTCAGTCACTGTTGGAAACGTTAAGAATATATTTAAGAGAAACTGGTCCAACCATTTACTTTGCATGTAAAGAAGTCACACACTTCCTATGTGAGCATGGAAATATAAACCTAGAGGGAAGCGAGGCTTGGGAAGACCTAAAATCAGATGGATGCAGGAACAGGCCATTGAGCCTAATCCTTGACAGATGATGATGATCATCATCATAAATCCCACAATATAGATCTATAAAGTGATACTTTAAGAAACTTTACTGTTTGTACGTTTGATCTAGGATATTATTTTGTATAAAGACACTTCTCTATTATCCCTTAAGTTATGTTTGGTTTTTGAACAGAAAATACTGACACTTCTTCCCATTGACTGTTACGATTAAATTATTCAGTAATTGTGTAGAATATAATTTCACAAGTGACTGAAGAGATAAGATCTTCTAGAAAAGTTTTAACAATTTATTAGTTTATTTTTAAATTTTTTTATATACTCAGATGTTGGTGGACCAATATTAAGGGGAGCAGACCATTTTCATTATCCCTATACCTGCAATACTAATTTAGGTAGATTTTTGTAGGAACCATTTAAGCTACAAAGCTGAGCTTTAGGACATCTTAAGGACAGTACCTTTTTACAAATTTGTACCAGAGCTTTTTTATTTATCTTTATCCAATCTAAAAATGATTTTTATTCTCAAAAAATGTTCAGATGTAGCCCACATTTTTTTATGAAAAGACACCCAAAAAATAAAAACTCCAAAATTTTTGAAATACCTCTGGAGTAAATACACACCTTAGTTCTAAATTGTAGTGTGTGAAATTGCACACTCCTAGGTCGAATGGTTCCTGAAGTAAGTGTACCTAAAGTCAAAAAATACAATATGCGGAAAATGCGGATGTAGTAAAAGCATAATACCATAACAGAAACACCTATTGCCAATTGGAATTAACTTCCAAACAAAAACACACCAATATTTATCTTGCTTTACAGCTGATTCCTATGCATTCAAGAAATAATTGTTTTTATGTGAACATGATCTCCGTAATGTTAGAGCAGTAACATGATTATATTAATCTCAATTTACAAGAATGAAAAACGTAAAAAAATATCAAAATAAACACTACGTACCCTATCAACATAAAAACATAATTTTTCTCAACAGAAAAAGCAACGAATGTCGTGTTATATATCAATTTAAATAGCGGAAAACGATCAATCAATACATGGTAAAATTAAAAAATCAATATTTTTTTATTAAAATCAGTCTGCTCCCCTTAAAGTAGCATTAAGAAGAATACACGATAATGAAAACTAGTAAAGGCCAAGCCAATTGCTGTGAATGCTGGGCTACGCATGTGCATACTTGACTTCGACCCCGCATACCTCTCCGACCTACACGCATATTCATCTATTCACTCCTTGACCGACCACATCCATTCCAAAGGAATTTAAGCAGCTTAAGGGCTTCAGAATGCTATAGATACTGAAGTCACGAGATTGCCTTTTGCGTATGTATGGGCTGTGAGGAAGGAAAGCGTAATATTTGCAGTGCTGCCAACCTCAACAGTGAGACAGTGCTACTACTCGTACATTTCACTACCGTCCAGTTTCTAGATAAATTTTGTAAGCTGTGGTTTATTCCGAGAAAATTTTTTCTTCATGAACCTTATAAGAAATAAATATGACCTGTAATATTGCCTATAGCTTAATTACATGACTAGAAATGTTTGATTTACAGTAATTACGAATGAATCGCTTTCTTTACTATTACTGTCACCGACGTTTTCATTTATTAGTCTGTCTAGTATCTACCTAATCGTTTTCTTTTTTTTACAAGGCGTCAACAAAACTTTTAAAGAATAGCTTCTTCACATCCTTAATTTCTTCCTTTATTTTTCGAATTGTGTAAAGAGAAACATCACAGTAGTTAGCCGCTCGCTCACGCATTTGTTAAGAGACACGGATAGGCATTTTTGTTTAGCTTCAACTTCATAACATTTTATTACATTGCATATTAGATTTCGTTCAACACTGTGAATAGTTCGACCACGTTTTCGAGAAATCGACATTTCTGTAACAAACAGTTAACCTACAAAAGGTTCCACGATATACTGTATATGCTCTGGGTATAGTATAAGTCGTTATGTTTGTCATACTGAAATTAAAGCAGTCGGGCATGCGTACTGATGCTTTCCCCCTTTACCCCTCGTTGCAAACAAGGGCAAACTCGTGACTCAAGTGACTATACTTAGCAGGTGAACCCACAACCCCTGAGAGGTTAACCCAAATGAGTGGGTGTGGTCACGTCCGGAGGGCGCCCCACTCTCCTCAGTGCTCGTGTAAATGTTGGACAAGTAGCCGTCGAGCTCATTACGCCGCTAATGCTTCGCACGTACAGTTCAGCCGTTCTTAGTTTGCTCCTATTGTCAACAAACAAAAGCCACCTACTACAGGGTGCACGCTAGAGTCTGCGACTTTACTGATGTCGTATTTCCTATTAAGTTAACTATTTTTTTAAAATTATAAGTACTTAAAGTACTAAAAACATCAGTCATGATATGATGTAGACCTAACAATTTCAATTAAAAAATTACTTTTAAAAGTATTTCGTATTTAAATACTTTTGAAAGTATTTTGTTGTTACTTTTTAATCAGGGTGTACACATTTTGATACAATGCGCATGCTCAGTGACGTCATTATTTGTTTACATTAGGAGCAAACTCCTGCCCATAACAGACAGGTGGAGTGTCAAATTATTTACACTCAATCTGTTAGTTGCAGGGCTAAAATAAATAGTTCTGTTTCTTATCACATGGTCAGCCAATTAAATGACTGAATCATTTAAGAACAGAAGAGGTAGAGGTGTAAAAGACACTAATAAGAGTTATCTCCTCTGAAAGTAATGAATTTCATTATACAGCCAGACCCTGTGATGAATGAAGTGAAGGTGTCATTTGCAGAGTGGAAAATTTGTGCTTTTCAGAGGGCCCGGCATGCTGATAAGCGTACTTTTCCACTCAGTGAGGAAGGCAATGGTTTTTCCACCTCACTCCTCGTTTTACTTAGTAAAGCCTCTAGAGGTTCAAACCAGCTTTTCGGCTGATGACCTACACAACAACAACAGGAGCAAACTAAGAGAGGCTGGACTATAGCTTTACTACACATGGAAGTACTACGCACAACCATGTACTACGAATAGCACATGGAGGTGCTACGACCAGCGCCGATTACCTCCAAAGCAGGCGAGGATAGGGTAGCTAAACCACAGTTTTATGGGCACGCTCTGTAAGGTCTGGGGCATGCCCCCCTCTGACCTACAGTTAGATGTACAGTCAGAGTGTTGTTGAAAATTGACAACACCCATTGTATTTTGTAAGCATGATGTTCCATTGTTGATTACATACGCTGCACTATTGCAGTACATACAAGACTACACTAATGCAGACGCACGTTTTGCCCAGCGCTCTCCTTACAAAAATCAGGCTATAGTATGTTGTCATTTAAATTCATAAAAGTTTCAATTTTTTTTTTTAAATTTTACAAAACAACATTGTGGTCCATGTTACTTTTCCAATAAATGCATCAAACCTTTATGAAATACTAGCAACCCCCGCTTGCTCTGCTTCACAACAGCTAATGTAGGCCTCATTAAATTATTTTAAATCCTGTCTATATACAATATTTGTGGTTTCGTTGCCCTGTGGCAGTAAAATAAATTGTTTTTCTGCACTTCCAACTCTAGAAAGTTCTAGAAAGTTGTCCATGAGTGAAGGAAACACTCGTCTCAAATCGATGACCACAGTTTTAAATGTTTGTCCCTGCAATTTAACAGAATTGGATAGAATGCATAGAAGAATACCGATGGAAAAGAAAGAGACAGTTGATATATGGCTGAGATAAGAGATTGTCGATTGAAAACAAATATATGAAACACAGTACAAAAATAAAAATTTTGAATATTTCCGAATTTTTAATGTTTTTGGAATCGAATGTTATTCTTCACGTTTTTCTGTGAAATATAAAAAAGTTGAATCCTGCTTCTAGCCCAAAAAAATAACCCATCCAGAGGACGTAGAAAAAATAAAAGTGCTACGCACCTGATAAACTAAAACATGCGACATCGTAACAGTTTAAGTTGCTTAACTCGCTTAATTAAAGTTGCAAAATAGCCTATATTAATCAGGAAGCTCTAAGCTATGCAGCAATGAAAGATTTTTTTAAAATCAGTTCAGTAGTTTCTGAGATTACCTCATACAAACAAACAAACAGACGTTTCTTCTTTATAATATTAGTATAGAAAAAACATACACGCTCTTAGATCCAGCTCGTTTAATGAAATATCTTGAGAGCTGTTAGGTTCAGAACACAAAATTAACAGTTTAAAACATCTATTCCAAAATTACATATCAGAAACACTACACTGGTTAAGTAAAGGAAATCTATCTTACAAAAATTTCACAAGATTTCATTGAAACATAACAATAATAATCATAAATTTACAAGTTCCTACAACAATCTGAAATAGGATTGTTTTTTAAACGAAAGGAAATACTATTTAAAAATGGATACAGTAACAAGTAGGCTAATACGTTGTTGTTTAGGTCATCAGCCGAAAGGCTGGTTTGAACCTGTAGAGGTTTTACTAAGTAAAACGAGGAGTGAGGTGGTTTACCATTGCCTTCCTCACTGAGTGGAAAAGTACGCTTATCAGCATGCCGGGCCCTCTGAAAAGCACATATTTTCCACTCTGCAAATGACACCTTCACTTCATTCACCACAGGGTCTGGCTGTATAATGAAATTCATTACTTTCAGAGGAGATAACTCTGATTGGATTGGTCTTTTACACCTCTATCTCTTCTGTTCTTAAATGATTCAGTCATTTAATTGGCTGATCATTTGATAAGAAACAGAACTATTTATTTTAGCCCTGCAACTAACAGATTGAGTGTAAATAATTTGACACTCCACCTGTCTGTTATGGGCAGGAGGCTAATACATGAAAATGTTTACATGTGAAACACTACATCTGAATATTTGGATCAAATACAAACCATAATTGAACATTCTTAAATTTTTAAAAATATAGCCTATGAATATTCCAGAAATATGGTTATAACTATGGAACGTTTTATACCAATGACATTTGAATAGCACAACTAATTTAAGATTAAGTTAGGTCAACTTATTTTAGATGAGCAGGACGAAACTAAATAAAAATTTTCAACTTGTCACTCCATAATGTTATCATGACCGTTAAATTAAAAAAAAATCGTTATTAAAATCCATCAATATGAAAAGAAATAAGCGTAATCATTATACAGATCAGATCAAATTAAAAAAAAAAACAATAAATTGTTGAAAATAAATGATAATTATTAAACTATGTAAAACATAAAAGTTTAAAAATTTATTAAAAGTAAAAAATATCATACTTAAAACTTTGCTAACAAGATGATAATGTTCTTTGTTGTCATCAAATATTTACAACTCAAACGGCTATAAACAAACAATCTTTGGTTATGGCAAATTAAAAATGAATAGGTACTATTAATTTCCAAGACGATGAATAATGGTGTACGAATAAATTAATAGTAAACCACCAGCAATATTACAAAAATGCTATTGGAGGTTTTACATTGTTATAAATAAACACATTACAACTGTTTAAGTTTACACGTCGTATTATTGTTTACATTACGTAATTCAAAAAATATTCAATGTAGGCCTAACTTGTCTTTTAATGCTAGGCTTAAAAATGTACAACAATAATACTTACAGTAAAAGTCATTACATTAAATAAACACTGAAGGAATTTTAATGAATGATGCACCCAATTTCAACATTAAAATAAAAATAAATAATATAAATTTATAATAATTTAGTTATTGAATTTTTACAGCTCACCTTTCAAATGGCAGGTACCGATTCGTATACACAACAAACACTATGTAAAACAATTCGTAATCCAATAAGTAACTGAAATATGTTCACAATAAACACTAAAACTATACGACACTTAGAAAATCACTAAAAACTTCCAACTAAACAGTTACATTTTGCACACAGAAAACCCTGCATTGACAAAAACTCAGCACCATCAACGCATAACCGTCACCGACAAGACGAAGATTACCGAATAGTTCCGTTTACGAAGCGCGAATTTTGTAAATAACAATTTATTTCAAAAACCTCTTTGTTTATAAGCTTCTTCTACGAAAATCCGCTATTTTTGAATTGACTGATTTAATTCACCATGAATAAAACGAAGTTTTTTTAAAACTATTTTAACCATTGGTATTTACAATGAATTGTGAAATTTAGGAAAATCAGATAATGCAAGATATTGAGCTAAAATGGAGAAAATTAACCTCCAAAAGATTAAGCAAAACTCATGTTTACAGGCCATAACAGACAGGTGGAGTGTCAAATTATTTACACCCAATTTGTTCGTTGCAGGGCTAAAATAAGTAGTTCTTTTTCTTGTTACATGGTCAGCCAATTAAATGACTGAATCAATTAAGAACAGAAGAGGTAGAGGTGTAAAAGACACTAATCAGAGTTATCGCCTCTGAAAATAATGTATTTCATTATACAGCCAGACCCTGTGGTGAATGAAGTGAAGGTGTCATTTGCAGGGTGGAAAGTGAGTGCTTTTCAGAGGGCCCGGCATGCTGATAAGCGTACATTTCCATTCAGTGAGGAAGGCAATTGTAAACCACCTCACTCTTTATTCACTTAGTAAAACCTCTAAAGGTTCAAATCAGCCTTTCGGCTGATGACCTAAACAACAACATGTTTACAGGAGTTTATCACTTATTGATGCTCATAATTTATTTAAAAACCAATTTTTCTGGAAGGATAGGCCCTAAAATTTGACATATTCAATTGTTTTAGAATATACCCAAGGACCTCTCAAAAACTTCACCTTTAGTTTTCCCAATTATCCTTTGTTCTCTTTGTCACTAACCAAAATAACGCCATCCGTGTATGGCTAGTTCCTTCACAAACTTTGTAATGGTATTTTCAATATTCTACATACTTGACTTTGGTGTACACCACACTTTAAAAGATATTATAATGAATAGTTTTAAGAACTCTAGTTACTGTGATTGTTGCAGTCTAATGATATTTCTCACTGCAAGAAATTAAAGTACTGTAGTTTTTTTTTTTTTATTGCGTCCTGGAGACTCCAGGAGGAGTATAGAACATATGTCAGTTATAACACCTGAACTACATATAAGAATCACACAATGCATCACTACTATCAAGAAAGAAATTCTTGTACGCTATAAAAAGTTTCACCAATCAAGTAATTTTTCAATTTTTTTTTAAAGGAATGCAAATTATCACAACATTTTAAAAATTGGGGTAATTTATTCATGAATGTTCTCCCTGCATAAGTAGGTTTTTGTTCAACCAATTTTGTGGAGTGATTAGACACAAAATAATCTCGTGTTATGATTGTGAACATTGAAATTTTGCATAAAATTATTTTGCCTAACATACATAATCACCTCAAAAATGTAGAGAGAGGTATAGTATGTCTATCAGTTGCTACTGGGATTTTTTAAATAAGTCAAAGAGGCAGTTAAGGAGAAATCATTTGTCAACTAACCATTTGATCATGAACATAATAGATTAACTACAAAATTGATCATTGAATAGGTTTATGAAATCAATCTGTAGTTGGAATTACAGTAGGAAATAATAATACTTCTTTGCCGTTCGGCATATACATAAAACGCAACGGACATTTGTCACAAATTTTGGTTTAATTGACTTTTCAAGATAGCCACATTTGTTTTTCTTTTAAAACAAGAATATTCATAACTACAGAATTTTAAAAAACACTACACATGTAGTATAAAAACAAGGATATTTAAAATTCAATATTCTTGATTCAGGAACTCATTTATAGAATAAAAAGGATTGTTCAGAAGCCAAACTTTAAATCGCCTCTTAAAACCTTCTATAGGGTACATTAAGGGGAGACTGTACTTTATATCCCTCCAATGTTAAATTTGTTATTTTTAGGTACATTTTTCATAGGATTGGTGAAAAATATGAAAATGAAACATACTTATACAGGGCGTTTCAAAATGTTCTTCGGGGTTACGAAAATTCATTACAAAAAAACTATTCCACTTACAAGAATGAAACAAGTACTGTACGAAAGAGCAATTCAAACAGTTTTTTTCCACAGGTACTGGGCAGTTAGTTGACCGTCTGCCCGCTAGGTGTAGACAGTAGAGAAAATGGCTGCCACGGGAAGCGAGAAGTCGTTTTGTGTCTTAGAATTTCACTCGTCAAAGTCGGTAATTACTGTGCAACGTGCGTTTCGGTTGAAATTTCATAAGGATCCACCAAGTGACAATTCAATTCGTGCATGGTACAAACAATTCAGCGAAACTGGTTGCTTGTGCAAGCGGAAATCAACTGGTCGTCCATCAACCTCAGATGCCAGTGTTGACAGTGTGCGTGCAAGTTTTATTCGCAGCCCGTCAAAATCGACTGCGTCTGCAGGCAGAGAGTTAGGAATTCCGAAAACAACAGTGTGGCGAGTTCTCCGTAAACGTTTATTATTCAAACCGTACCATCTTCAATTACTGCAGCATCTATCTGATGGAGATAAAACACGTAGGCTCCATTTTTGTTTAGAGTTACAGCAAAAGGTGTCATTGGATGAAGGTTTTCTAGAGAAGATAATTTTCAGCGATGAAGCTACGTTTCATATCAGCGGCAAAGTAAATCGTCATAACGTGCGAGTTTGGGGAAGTGAAAACCCACACGCTTATGTGGAACACGTTAGGGATTCTCCGAAAGTAAACGTTTTTTGCGCGATCTCTCGTGAGGCAGTGTATGGGCCGTTCTTTTTTGCAGAAACGACAGTAAACGGCATGACGTACCTGGACATGTTGCAATTATGGCTTATGCCTCAGCTATTAAATGACTACATTTTCCAGCAAGACGGTTGTCCTGCCCATTTTCAAAACGAGGTTCGACGGTACCTTAACACAACACTGCCTCGACGCTGGATAGGACGCGCGTCTGAGGAAGACTTTTGCTGTGGCCACCAAGATCACCAGACCTCACGCCATGTGACTTCTTTCTCTGGGGCTATGTGAAAGACAAGGTCTTCAAGCCACCAATGCCGAACGATATCGCTGAGCTGAAGGATCGCATAATCAATGCGGTCAACTCTATCGAAAGAGACATGTTAGGGCGTGTTTGGCAAGAGCTAGACTTTCGTGTTGACGTATGCCGTGTCACCAAAGGAGCACACATTGAACATTTATAGATGTTAAAAAAAACTGTTTGAATCCCTGCATCTGCACGTACAACTTTCATTTAGGTAAGTGGAATAGTTTTTTTGTAGTGAATTTTCGTAACCCCGAAGAACATTTTGAAACGCCCTGTAGTTGTACTTTATATACTTTACATACTTATAGTTGTATTGCCCATAACAGACAGGTGGAGTGTCAAATTATTTACACTCAATCTGTTCGTTGCAGGGCTAAAATAAATAGTTCTGTTTCTTATCGCATGGTCAGCCAATTAAATGACTGAATCATTTAAGAACAGAAGAGGTAGAGGTGTAAAAGACACTAATCAGAGTTATCTTCTCTGAAAATAATGAATTTCATTGTACAGCCAGACCCTGTGGTGAATGAAGTGAAGTTGTCATTTACAGAGTGGAAAATATGTGCTTTTCAGAGGGCTCGGCATGCTGATAAGTGTACTTTTCCACTCAGTGAGGAAGGCAATTGTAAACCACCTCACTCCTCGTTTTACTTAGTAAAACCTCTAGAGGTTCAAACCAGCCTTTCGGCTGTAGACCTAAAAAACAACTTATAGTTGTAGGGTCGTTTTAGCTACTGACATTTTTTCAATTTAATCTATGTGCTTTTTGTTTCATTTGTTTTCATACACCATATTCCATACAAGTAAGGTTATTTTTTTGGTGCTTGGATGGATTTGGGGGAGGGGCGAATAAGAAAAACAAACACCATAACATACAATAATCATCAAAATGTTTAATTTCCTGTATTACAGTTTAAGGCACTCTTGATATACATTCACAAAATTATTTATAACTAACAACTATATGAACAGTAAGCAACATAATAATAATATAGCCTTTATTACAGTACTGTTCCATGTATATTATGGTACAGTAGAACTCCAATTATCTGGATACCCAATTATCCAGATCTCGTTCAGAATTTTTTTTTTAAGCTTTTATTTGCTATCATGAACTGTACAGAGTGGCCGGGAAGTCCCTTTACACTCGATTTTTTTGAAGGCTCCGTAACTTAACACACTTATCTGCAGATGATTAACGAGTGGTTACTACCGCAATTGAGAGCTAAGGGAACTGCTGACACTGTTTATTTTCAACAAGATGGCGCTCCACCTCATTTTGCTCTCGCTGTCCGCAACCGCCTGAATGAAATCTTCCCGGACCGATGGATTGGACAAGGTTCTCCAAACTGTCCTGCACCAATGCCTTGGCCTCCAAGAAGTCCAGATTTGACAACGCCGGACAATGCACTGTGGGGATTCATTAAAGAGGATGTTAGAAAACGCAGATATGTTTCGAATGAGGACTTGCGAAACGGAGTTCACCAAGCTTTTACATCAGTGACTCCGGAAATGCTGAAAAGGATGAACATACGAACATGGCGTCGTGTCAAGTTGTGTTACGACAATGGAGGTACGCATACCGATGTTTTAGATAAATACAATAAATAACAATGTTGATCAATTAATAAATTATTCACAAACAGAATTGTGTTATTATTTTTGCCCTGTTAAGTTAGTGTAAAGGGACTTCCCGGCCACTCTGTACATTCTTGACAACTACCCAATGTGATCGCTGCTTTTTGCTGTATTTTTTTGACGTGGATTAGACTTGAGTTTGAACATGGACCCCCAGTAGAGTTTGTTCATGGATGGCTGTCAACTGGTCACCATACAAAGTCGCTTGCCCAACTGGTGTTACTTAACCAATAATAGCGACTTTCCACCAGCTGACTGACTCGCCTGGCCCAAAGACCTCAGAAAATTTTTTTTTTTTTTTCAAGCCAGCAAGTTTATTTTGTTCATTATTATGAACATGGATATCATTACAGAGAAATGAATCTCATATCAAGCTGCTGAAATGAGGTTTTTGCAGGGAGTCAAAGGTTGTACCCGGTTATATAGACTACATAACAAAGGTATACATGCCAAGTTAACCCTTTCAATCCCAAATTTTTAAATTAAACAACAAAAGAATATGTGTACATTGTTTCATACAATGTACTGATATTTAAGTGTAATAAAATCATTTTTAGACCTTTACCCTTTTGATGGGCTGACAACAAAGTGTGACATGTACGACACATTAGGACTTGATGGTATGAAAGTTCCCAACAATAAGAATACGTTAAATCATGTTCAGGCTTCCTAAACAAAATATACTTATCTCTTTCTTAGATTTGTAGCAAAAAAAAACTAAGTATGATTTTAATATTATTTAAGACTTCAAAAATTTTACAATTAAAAATATTGGTAAAATGGATAAAATCACTATTTACTAACAGTTTGAAAAATGTTCTTGTACATACAAACAACATATTCGAAGAAATGTTACTTTATTTTAGTAAATGAAAATGAATATCTAAAACCAAAATTAACTTTAAAAAGAAACTAATGGTTGCCTCCATGGTGCAATGGTCAGCATACTACACTGCAAAGCAGAGGTCTCAGGTTCGAATCCTGGCTAGGGTACAGAAAATGATTACACTTCACACCCAGCGTTCTTTAACCCAAAGTTGTTTCTAACATTTAAAATTTTGATGTATGTTATTTCACTCCAATATGACTTCTATGTCACACTGGGTTAGAAAGGGTTAAATGTTGAGTTGCTGTGTGAAACGTTAAGAATACATAAGAGAAACTTGTCCAACCGTTACCTTGCACGCCAGCACACAGACTTCCTCTATGAGTTTGAAAATATAAACCTACAGGGAAGCGAGGCTTGGGAAGACCTAAAAAGAGATTAATGCCGGAACAGGCCATTGAGCCTGATCCTTGACAGATTATTATTATTATGAAGTGACAAAACAGAAGACAACTCTAGAGCAAACTTTTGATAGAAGATGAAAATGAAGAAGACAATGTGGCTTATCATTAAAAATTGAATTTAAAAGACTGCGCTTATATGGTGGTGGAAACATGGAATTTGGTGAAGATGACTACATTAAAAAAACGTGGAATGAATTGGCAAGGGTTCAGAATATTGATAATAAATAAAAATTTAACAAACGTACAAATTTTAAATTTCATACATGCTGTAAGAATATAATTTGCTATGTTGTATTAAAATTTCAATCAAACTTGTCGGTCAAATAGTTTTTAATGCACCAGTAAATGCATGAAATTTTTTGCGGTAGCAAAAAAACCGGGTCTTTTTGTCGTCCAACCACGATATGACAATTTTCAAACAACATTAAAAATATAGAACTATTATAGGTGAATGTAGAATAAAATGACCTAAATTTTGAGGTAAAATATGTTGAAATAAGACATATCGTTTTAAAGATGAAAGGGTTCAAACTCGGGTGTACATAATTAGGAAACCAATAGTGTTATTTAAACAAAATTGGTTTAAGACTGTATTTGAAAACGGAGTAGAAACAGAAGAAACTACAATTGAAGGAGATGAGCAATGTGATTGTGAGGAAGAAGAGCATGGCATACAAATTTAATTTTTTATTATTTTAATAATTATTTTTCTGATTATTTTATGGTATTTTTTGGAAATTAAACTGTTTTTCACTGTAATACTATGTGTTTTATTTAAAATTCCCATTCAAAAAGCAGTAAGTTACTTTTTGACATTCAAAATGCAGTATGTGAATTTTATTTTTCCAATTTTCTGCAAAACAAAACAAAATTTAGCTATCCTAGAATGTAAGGAATTTTTCCTTAATTATTTCCTATTTTTTAAAATAAATCTGAATTTTCAAAAATGGTGCATTTTCCTGTAAGCGGTTTTTTGCGTTTTACCGCAAGTTTATGTCGTGCGCAAAACTGCGTTTTGAAAGTCACCTCCTCAATTACCTTCTTCATCATTATCCAAAATTATATCTGGATATTTGATTATACGGATCAGGTCCGGTCCAAATTAATTCGGAAAATTGGAGTTCTACTGTAGTTATAAACTATAATTACAAATACGCTATTATGTAAAATAGTACAACAGGATCTTTTTTAGTATAAACAATATTTTTAAATTACTTTATGTTGTACATCACAACAATAGTCTATAACTCTATATTAATAATAATTACAATTTTTTTTCGCTCAATCACATTATGCATTCCTGGGACATATACCATAGGATACTGCCCATAACAGACAGGTGGTGTCAAATTTTTTACTCAATCAGTGCGTTGCAGGGCTAAAATAAATAGTTCTGTTTCTTGTCACATGGTCAGCCAATTAAATGACTGAATCATTTAAGAACAGACGAGGTAGAGGTGTAAAAGACACTAATCAGAGTTATCTCCTCTGAAAGTAATGAGTTTCATTATACAGCCAGACCCTGTGGTGAATGAAGTGAAGGTGTCATTTGCAGAGTGGACAATATGTGCTTTTCAGAGGGCCCGGCATGCTGATAAGCATACTTTTCCATTCAGTGAGGAAGGCAATGGTAAACCACCTCACTCCTCGTTTTACTTAGTAAAACCTCTAAAGGTTCAAACCAGCCTTTCGGCTGATGACCTAAACAACAACATACCATAGGATAATTATAAGAAAATAAAATAAAAATATGACACTATATTTCTGATTTAACCCACCGGGTTGGTCTAGAGGTAAAGTCGTCGCCAAAATCAGCTGTTTAACAGCTGATTTTCGGAGACGAAGGTTCCTGGTTCAAATCCTACTAAAGGTAGTTACTTTTATACAGATTTGAATGCTAGACAGTGGTTACCGGTGTACTTTAATGGTTGGGGTTCAATTAACCATACTCTCTCAGGAATGGTCGGCCTGAGTCTGCACAAGACTACACCTCATTTAAACGTCATACACATCATCCTCATCTCATTGGGTCATGCGGTTGCTTATTGTTCTGAATTGAACAGATTGCAACGTACACATATTAGGAATTAAAAAAAAAAAAAAAAAAAAAAAAAAAAAAAAAAAAAAAAAAAAAAATTTCTGATCTGACATGAATGTAATAAACTCTACAGTTTATGCCGGGTGTCTCACGGAATTTGAACCATAGGGAAATGAATTAGTAATTTCAGAAAGAACATCTTTTTTTTTTATTTGTTACCGGGAACTGTACATTGTTGACAACTACCCAATTTGATCGCTGTTTTTTTTTCCGTGGATTAGATATGAGTTTGAATAGGGACGCCCAGTAGAGTTTGTTCATGGATGGCTGTCAACTGGTCACCATACAAAGTCGCTTGCCCAACCGGTGTTACTGAACAAATAATAGCGACTTTCTACCTGCTGACTGACTGGGCTGGCCCGAAGGCCTAGAAGATCACTTAACAAGAAATTATTATTTCTATTCTTTTATTATTTAAAATTATTGCAACTATCAGCTGTCTGAAAATTAAATATTACTTGAGAAAATATATATTAGGTATTTTAAAAAATGCTGAATTAGCTTACAAAAAACAAATTTTTAAGTAAATAATTTTAGATGATGAAACAAATCGTCAAAATTAAAAAGTAAATAAATAATAATTTTTTTTGAAAATATTTCCAATATTCTTTTAACAATAAAAAATTTTTCCGCAGATGGATTTGACCCACCTATCTCTACATCTTCACACCACAACATTACCAATACTCCAAATACACAATACTGGTAATTCATAAAATTTACAATACTTAAATAGAAAATGGTTTACAAATCTATGTATTCATCTATTTTAACCTAAAATACAGCTTAAAATTTATCAAAATTGATATTGTTTTTGACGTTCCAGTATTTTTTCCTGTATTCCCGGTCCTATTTCCGAGGCTATCTTGGGTGCTGCCAGTAGTTAAGAAATCCCCTGGCCGCGTTACGAGCGCTGCGCAGGTTAAGTTCAGTGGTGGGGCTGCCACCTTTCTGCCCCTGAACTTGCAGGATTATCATTCGGGGTTCACTCCCCTAGACTCTTCCACTCTATTGACCATTGGGAAAATTCCTCCTCTGCTCAAATAGACCGTTGGCCATTTTTCAGTTTTTAAGGGCGACGGCAGGCTATAATAGACTGGACATGAAACGTAATGAAAGTATTCGAGCAGAATTACAGGTCCAACCACTATTGGACAGCATTGCGCGCTACAATTCCAGGTGGTGCGAACATGTGAATAGAATGCGAGAGGAAAGACTACCAGTCCAAATATTAAGTTATGCCCCACTGGGTAGACGTGATAGAGGAAGACCGCTACGAAGATAGGTGCCGGAACAGGCTTTAGGCCTATCCGTGTTTGGGTGATGATGATGATGATATTGTTTTTAAGGTCTAAACATTTTCTAATGATTCCTGAATATAACAAGTGTTCATTTATTCAAGAGAAGAAAAGATTAACAATCTAATAAAAATCAATGCTATTTCCCTATGGTTCAAATTCCATGGGACTGCCGGTATAAAAAAATTAAGAAAAAAATAATACAGCAGATGTTGTTTATAATGATCAAGTTTGTCTGGGACAAAACAAACAGGTATTATTATTGGTTTTTATACTCAAAATTTCAAATATATTGATCAATAATCTAATTAGCCAAACCCCAGAATAAAAAATAATTACATATACTGTATTTGGTTAATTTTTTAAAGTACCCAACCATTTTGCAATTACTGCTAATGCAGAGACAATGAGAAGGATTGTAGATGAAAATGAGTGATGAAAAAATGCCAGACCTGACCGGTAATCGAACCCAGGATCCCTGGCATTGAAGCCAGGTGTGTTTATCAAATGTTTAATATGTAGATGGCTGATGGATCTCAGGAGGCATCATTCATTTGTATTTCTATACATCTTATTTTCTAATGGAAACGATTAGAAAAAGATAATAAAAATTTTGTGGACAATTAATTTTGATTACCGAGATTTCACTGTATTTTCATTTTGTTATCCTTTCTGGTCATTACAGTAAAAACTTATACAATACTACAGTAGAATCTTGGTAGTCCAACTGCGCAGTAGTCCGGCCCTTAAAATATCAGGCCTAAAAGTATGAAACCTCACCCAGGACAGATTTTGGTAAAAGATTTAAATTGAATTAGGGAAATCAACTCGACCTAATTACGGCGGATTTAATATAACATGTATGTTTAGGATTTGATTAAAGAAATGAATAAGCAGACCTTAATTACTGTTAAATGGAATAATTTTTGGTGTTTAATCCAAAACCCAGAACTGGGTCATACTCTATACTTCATGCTGAATTGACAAAAAAACGTAATTTTTAGAACACGAGCACCCCCTCACCGCGCTAGGCGATGTCAATAGCCAATAATTATGTTTAGTACAATGACTACAGAAGTACTCAGTAAACCTTTTTTTATTAGTTAATTTAATTTAAAAACACATAAAAATCAATGCATATTCATTTTTTGTTGAAATTTATAATTTATAGTTCCAAAATTCCAACACATCCAGTAATCCGGCACCCTCTCGGTCCCGAACAGGCCGGACTACTGAGATTATACTGTATTGAAATTCCATCACGTAATTCAACTGTAAAGATATAAATATAAAACAAAAAGCAGATTTATTTTGCTATTTAAAAAAAACGGTGAAGGTAAACAGGCTATTCCTCTTTATTCATGCTGCCGCCTCGAGCAATCAGAAAAGCTCTAAAAGATTTATTACTATTTACGTATATGAAAAATAAAATATTCATTTATAATCTAGTTTGACCATTGTCGCTTCAGTCAATTCTAACAATCAAAATTAACTTAAGTCTCAATTTACACTATAAACAACATTACTGTAAAGAGCATTATATTCCTGGATTAACGAGAAAGTTCCCACAAAGAGAGCATTAAATACCTCTTAAATATATTTTTTTTGTTCATCGTATCTCATTGTTGACAAACTGACAGTTTTTAAGTAAGGCGTCTTGATGTTAAGAAAACTGAAAAATTAAAATTTTGAAAATATTTCAAATTACAACCAATTTTATTTATAATTATTACATTAAATAATTAATAAACTAGGGTTGTGTTTATCATGAATCCGTTTGGCCAAAGGTCAAGTTTATCAGAAACAGGAAGGATGGATTTTCAAGGAATCATATTTTGGGTGCATGATTTTTCTTATACATTTTTAGTTTACTGTTAGAATAATAATGATACAAACACAAAAACTCCGAATTGTGTTTTTTTTAATACCACTAGTTGCAAGCCTGAGTTCTTTCTTGCAAGTGAGGGGAAAGGAGGAGCAGATGTAACTGGTTTGTATAGTAGCACCTATTAAGGGCCACTACCTGGCGTTACAGGGGAAAAATGGTCAACAATCCGGAAGGCAGAAGACGAAGTTTCCCACTGGCTTTGTGACCAGGAGGTGGGTCTCTGATGGAAATTCACTTTTTATCTTACCCACAGCTCTAGGTTATTGCCCTATTTGGGGAATTTTCAAGCATCCACAATATAATTGAACCAGAATTTCATTGAAGAACTAGAAATGCCAGCAAAGAAATAAGGAATTTGGACAATCGGGAAAACTAAAAATCTGCACCAATAATATAAGATCTTTGTTTGATAAAGAGCTAGAGCTTTTCAAGATTTTTAAGGGGAAGAATATAGGTATCACCTTAGTAACAGAAACAAAAAAGCTAAATTACAAACCAAGCTAATTGCTGCGAGTGCTGGACTACTCATGCACATACATGACTTCGACCTCGCATACCCCTCCGACCCACACGCGTATTTATCTGTTCACTCCTCGGCCGACCACGCCAATTCCGAAGGAATTTTAGCAGATTAGTGGCTTTGAAGTTCTACCTAGGAACCCACAACTCCTGAGAGGTCAACCCAAATGAATGGGTGCGGTCACGTCTGCAGGGCGCCCCACTCCCCTCAGTACTTGTGTTAACGGTAGACGAGTCGCCGTCGAGCTCGTTACGCAGCTAATGCTTTGCACGTGGCTCTACCACACATGGATGTACTACGAATAGCACACGGAGGTGCTACAGCAAGCGCCCGTTACCTTGAAAGCAAGCAAGGATATGGTAGCTAATCCACAGTTCTATGGGCACACTCTGTGTGGTCTGGGGCATGCCCCCCTCCGACCTACAGTAAGATGTACAGTCAAGAGTATTGTTGAAAATTGACAACACCCATTGTATTTTGTAGGCATGCTGTTCCATTGTTGAAAATATACACTGCACTATTGCAGTACATACAAGACTATACTAATGTAGATGCATGTTTTGCCCAGCGCTCTCCTTACGAAAATCACGGTATACCTAAATAATTATACAGAATTTGTATTGAGGGATACAACCTGAGGGGGAAACAGAGCTTAGAAAGGCCAAGGAAAAGATGGAAGGGCTAATGATCTTGGATGGCATAACATGTTGTGTGCCTATTACTTGATAAGGACCGGGTTGGTCTAGAGGTAAAGTCGTCGCCAAAATCAGCTGTTTAACAGCTGATTTTCGGAGACGAAGGTTCCTGGTTCAAATCCTAGTGAAGGTAGTTACTTTTATACAGACTTGAATACTAGACAGTGGTTACCGGTGTACTTTGATGGTTGGGGTTTAATTAACCATACTCTCTCAGGAATGGTCGGCCTGGGTCTGTACAAGACTACACCTCATTTACATGTCATACACGTCATCCTCATCTCATTGGGTCATGGGGTCGCTTATTGTTCTAAATTAAACAGATTGCAACGTACACAAATTAGGAATAAATATTTTTAAAAAAAATGATAAGAAGAAGAAGAACAGAACTTCAATATGGAGCTATCTATGAGAAACTGACATACACAATTAAAAATCAACCCAAATATTTTAAAAACATCAAGGAAAAGATGGAAGGATCGATGATCTAGGGAACTGGATGGCATAATAGATCATGCGCCTAATACTTGATAAGAACATTAAAAAATAACTTCAACATGAAGCTATGCATGAGAAACTGATGAACATACACAATTAAAAACCAATTTAATATTTTAAAAACATCAAGAAGCAAATACAATTAGCTTTACAGTTACTCTTGAGCGCACTAAGGAAGACAATTTGGTAATTAACCAACAACAGTCTATAATTTTAATGTCAAGATACAATACAAATACTATCAGTTCCATTTTAATAAACAAAAGGGTCACTAACTATTTACTAATATACAAATATTACATTTTCTAAAATACACATTTATAGCACATATTCAGATAGTTGTTTAATGAGATGTAGGTAGAAAAAACACTTATGACTTATTCCCACGATACTAGTTTACTAGCTACTTCTACTAGCAGGACCTACTAGCGCAAGGTGACGGTTTCCATGGAGCTAAGTTAAAATTAATACTGGCCGCATTGGCGTAGTTGGTAACGTGCTCACCTCTCCATCATGCGGTCTTGGGTTCAAATCCCAGAAGGCGGTCTGGGATTTGAACCCAAGACCCACAGCATATTTTCATACGTTACAAAAAATCATTTCATCCTCCACCATCTGCATTAGCAGTAATTACAAAAGTCGGACGTTAAACCAAAAAAAAACGTTAAAATTAATGCCAGAGCTTTAATAAGTGAGTTGTGTCGTCTATTGCTGTACTAAGTATATGTTATTTAACAGGTTGGCTATCGTGAAATGCAAATGCGATCGTCAGGTGTTACATCAAAACAGACTGTGAGGATCGTTGGAAATTCTCATGGGGTAGTCCGCACAGGCCGTGAGAATCCATGCTGGTTCCTCAGACGCAATTGTGATTCTTTCATCATAACTTTTGTAGGCCTGCTAAGAATAAATTTAATTTATTGTAGTCCTATTAGGACTAATGTAAAATATATCTGTACACAAAGACCATCTGCATGCAGCAAAATTAGTTAGTACTACAAAAAAACTGAATCTACTGATATTTTGGTTATGTTTATTCGTATAATTGTAATATTGTTTTCATCTTCATTAGTGATTATAAGTGTTAATTAATGTTTGTAATAATATTGTAAATTATAATTTACAATATTATTCGTGTTAATTAATGTTTGTAATAATATTGTAAATTATAATTATAATTTACAATATTATTCGTGTTTATTTTTAACTACTATTGTAAGTGACGATCACACGTTTTCTCACCATTTTTTTTACGAGGCGTGTTTTTTAAGTAAGTACCGTTTTTGAATTAAAAAAAGACGTGCAAAGATATCGCAATAATTTTATTTTTACATGAAAGCCTGTACCTTAATCTACTTTTCTACATAATTTCCGTGAATATTGAGGCACTTGTCATAACGTGGCACCAGTTTTTGAATACCCTCCTGATAAAATTCTGCCGCCTGATTTGTTAACCACTGCATCACAAATGTTTTGACTTCGTTATTGTCTTGAAGACGCCGACCGCCCAGGTGTTTCTTCAAGTGCAGGAACAAATGGTAGTCGCTGGGCGCCAAATCAGGGCTGTATGGAGGATGATCTAGAGTTTCCCATTTAAATGATTTGATGAGATCTTTGGTCTGATTAGCCACATGTGGACGGGCATTGTCATGCAGCAAAACGATACCCTTACTCAACTTGCCACGTCTTTTGTTCTGGATTGCACGACCCAGATTTTTCAATGTCTCACAATAAGACGCTGCATTGATTGTCTCATTACGAGGCAGAAACTCCACTAGCAATACTCCTTTTCTGTCCCAAAAAACTGTGCACATGATTTTCCGGGCAGAAATTGTTGCACATTTGTGCGGCCATCTTTAAATGCTCTCACCCATTTCCTTACCATTCCATCACTCATAATGTTTTGTCCGTAAACTTCAACGATCTCACAATGAATATCGATCGGTTTTACGCCTTTAGCACTAAGAAATCGTATAACAGCCCGTACTTCACAATCAGCGGGACTCACGATTGTCGGAGGCATCTTAAACACTCAGTAAACAACGTATACAATGAAGAATCAGACTGTAATGGCGTCAGTGCGTAGACAAGAGATGTAGGTAACCAGCGCGCATGCGCGGAACGCCGACAGTAGCGCTGCGGCGGCGGAATCGCAAAACGGTACTTACTTAAAAAACACGCCTCGTATTTATCTGACATTGTATTAACTTTTTACTATTATATACTCAATATATGATATTATTCTATGATATTATTATCAATTTGTTCGTTACAGGGCTAAAATAAATAGTTCTGTTTCTTATCGCATGGTCAGCCAATTAAATGACTCAATCATTTAAGAACAGAAGAGGTAGAGGTGTAAAAGACACTAATCAGAGTTATCTCCTCTGAAAGTAATGAATTTTATTATACAGCCAGACCCTGTGGTGAATGAAGTGAAGGTGTCCTTTGCAGAGTAGAAAATATGTGCTTTTCAGAGGGCCCGGCATGCTGATAAGCGTACTTTTCCACTCAGTGAGGAAGGCAATGGTAAACCACCTCACTCCTCGTTTTACTTAGTAAAACCTCTACAGGTTCAAACCAGCCTTTTGGCTGATGACCTTAACAACAACAACAACAACATACTCAATATATGATATTATTGATCATCTTTTGTAATTTTTCTGTACGGCCCCCGGTGAAAGTTGACTAATTATGATGTGGCCTTTGCAGATGGCTTACCCTTGTACATTGCGGCAGCCAACCTGATATAAATCATCTCTTCCGTTGGTGTGAACTGTAAAACTTTAAGACAAATCTTAAGGATGGGAGTAAACGAAGCATGCCAAAGAGTGCTGAAAAAGAAAATCTGCAGTAGTGGGTCATTAGGAGAGGAGAAATTGGGGCTTCTTTAAGACTTGTGAGGAAACTACCTTTGAAAGACCCGAAAGAATAAACTGGTTTCTTGCAAATGAGTGATTAAAAAAAAATTGAAATTAAATTGGAATTCCACTTTAGCTGCCTCTTTTTCGTCTGACAACATCTACAACTGTAATACTACAAATCTGCTCCTGAAAACGGCTTACTAGCAACTAGCGATATTGAGGTAGTTCACTAGCTCTAGTCAATTAAGTGACATTTTCTTCCTTACTAGCTGAAGGTAAAATCAAACATGTTCAAAGTCACTAGCAATTAACTCAACTAGCTCATAGTCACTTGTAGCTAGTACCAACATTGTGGGAATAAGCATTTACACAAAATATCTGTAGTTGTTACCCAGAACAATTTTCAGTAGAATAAATAAGAATAACTAATATATTACATTTTTTTACAATCTGATGTGTACAAAAATTATTAATTTAATAATATATTTTATTACAATAGAAGTAATTTTTTAATAAGTTTACGTTTTACCAGTAAAAAAATTTAAGTTAGATAGAAATTTCTATTTCATATAATAAATTAATATAATAATTTCACTAACCTTCTTTTTAAACTGCGTCACCTTTATTTTAATTTCTACTTACAAGTGACTCACTTTTACACAAGTGACTTAAGATGTATCATCTTCTGTAAATTTTAAATAAGTGAGTTACAATTTTCATTTTTCAATTTTTGAGTTTCAATTTTTCATTTACTCTGATGATGGTGGATCCACTGAAACACGTGTAAGTAGAAATTAAAATAAAGGTGATGCAGTTTAAAAAGAAGGTTAGAGAAATTATTATATTAATTCATTATATGAAATAGAAATAATTTCAAACTGCAGGATGCATTATAAAGATTTATTTTTGAATTAGATCGAAATGCATGCATACTAGTGTTATAATCAGTGTTCTCTTCTTGTACCGAAACATGAGGCTGGATTAAATAAAAATAGGAGTGATTTTCTAAAATAATCTGGAGGGGTCCTAGATCTGCACGGGGGGTTGATGCGCAGGCAGTCTGTACCGTTAGAGAGAAAGGAGAACAGATTACAAACTCTCTCTGGTTCCTTTAATTGTTGTTTAGATCATCACTGAAAGGCTGATTTGAACCTCTAAACACTTTATTAAATAAAACGAGGAGCAACGTGGATTACCAATGCCTTCCTCACTTAGTGGAAAAGTATGCTTATTAGCATGCCAGGCACTCTGAAAAGCATCTAATTTCCACCCTGCAAATGACATATTTATTTCATTCACCTCTGGGTCTGGTTGTATAATGAAATTCATTACTCTGAGAAGGAGAGAACTGTGACTATGTGTTTAAGCTGTACCTCTTTTGTTCCTAAATGCTTCAGTCATATAATTGGATGACCATGCGATAACAAACAGAACTATTTTTTGTAGCCCTGGTACTAGCAGATTGAATAAAAGAAATGTTGGGTGAGTAAGAAGTGCATATCTCTGTGGTGCAGTGGATTATCATCAAGTTTAAAGTCAAAGACCAGGTAAACCCAACAAAAATTTTACAGCCATTACAGGCACAGTTCCAAGACAATATCCTATCAAGAACCAGGATGTTTGTTTGGCAGAGAATTTTCTGGAGGGTGTGAAAAGGCAGAGAACAAGAGGCATGATTGCCGCACTTGGACAAGTGTAGCCGACATCAAGACTGAGGGAGTCCGAAATCTTAGGGAGGGAGCTTTTTAGAGTGATTTTCTCCACAATCAACACACAATGTGCCATATTATTGTGTTACATATAATTACTGGATGCAGTGAAATTATCATATTGGAAGGAAAAAGATTAAGCAATTGGGTAGAATTGTCATATTCTGCATGACAAGGCCTCATGGAGTACACTACAATGCAAAAATTAGATGCATCGGAAGGGAACCACTGAAATACCCACCCTTTAGTCCAGACGTTATAATGTTGTTATTTCCATCTTTTTGGACCACTCTAAAAAGTGCTTAGAGGCCAGAATTTTGGTGAGAACGAAGCGGTGGGAGTGTTTGTCCTCCAATGACTACAAGAACACACAGTGTTTTTACCATGATAGAATCAAAAAGTTCACAATTCAATAGGAAAAATCCATTTCTAAGGTAGGAGAGTATGTAGAAAAATAATACATATTTGTAAGCTTAATTAAATAAAAAAATATGAAGTATAAAAGTTATATTTCGGTTGTTACAAAAGTAAAAAAGTCATAAACTGTATTTGCGACAAAAGCAGTCTATTATGACACCCAACTGAATCCTAATCCAGTAATATTATTCCTTAAAACTGTAATATGAATCATCCATAATATCACTACGGGGTGCCTCCCTTCAAAACATTTCTTTTTATGTTCCAAATTAATGATTTGCTCTGGCATTGGTTGCTTCATTTTTAAATGAATATTCATTTAACAAAAGAAAACATATTTAAGATACAGGGTTATTATAAATGATGGACCCACTTTAATAAATTCATATTTATTTAAGTATAAATGCAAACTGAACAATTCACATACCAATGGAAAGAGGAAGTTTCAAAGTTTTTTTACACATTCTTAACCTGTACATGCGCGCAAGTGGGCGGCTGTAGTTGCAGAAACGGCCGCTAGAGTTCTCGCGCCAATGCGTCGCCCGCCACCATTGTGTGTCAGTTGTGAGTGAGATGGCTACCGTGCAGCACAAGGTTTTCTGCGTTATTGAATTTGCAAAAAGTGAGTCACCAATTGCAGTGCAGCGGGCATTTCGTCTAAAATTCAGTATTGAACCACCAACTAGAAAAAGCATTAGCCGTTGGTTCAAGCAATTTCAGGAAACTGGCTGTGTGTGTAAAAAGCCGACCGCGTGTGTCTGAGTATGACGTAAGACGAATTCAAGATAGTTTTGTTCGCAGTCCGTGTAAGTCTACCAATAGAGCTAGTAGAGAACTTGGAATACCCCAACCAACTGTATGGACAGTTTTGCGACGGCGTGCGTTTGCTGTACAAACCTTACCGTTTACAACTTGTGCAAGCACTCAAACCTGATGACAAAGTGAAGCGTATCCAATTTTGTGGTGATATGCTACAAATGATGGAGGATGACGGGTTCTTACAGCGTTTGATTTTCAGCGACAAAACTACGTTTTACCTGAGTGGGAAAGTTAACAAGACACAATGTTCGCATATGGGGTCTGCAAAATCCACATTCAGAATTGCAACATGAAAGAGACTTGCCAAGATAAAAGTCATCTGTGCTTTATCGCGTACAAAGGTTTATGGACCATTCTTTTTTGGGGAAAGAAGTGTAACTGGAATGACATACCTGTACATGTTGGAACAATGGCTCTTCCCTCAACTTTGAATTGTTCATTTTGCATTTATACTTAAATAAATATGAATTTATTAAATTGGGTCCACATTTATAATAACCCTGTACTATATGAATAAAACAAAACAATTATTATTTGAAGGTAGGCTTCCCTAAATAGAGATACACAACAGAATGGGTAATAGAATTAACGATTCATAATACTTGACTAATTCAGTAATTATTTACGTACAATTCTAAACAATTTTAATCGTTTCATAAATTAATCGATAAAAATACTAACGAAAAATTTAAATACTGTTAAAAAAATATCTATTTTTATTTCACATAATAATTATCATATCACAAAAATGTGTTAAATACATTATTGAACGATATTACAAAAATTTAATTGATTCATTTTCTAAAAATGTACATTATAAATTCACTTATCCCAAGTAATTTGGATAGGAAAATCCAGATAACATACAATCATTCATAAATTGTAATTCTATTTGATTAAATATAAACCTTTACATTTATAATAGACTAGCAACCCCCGCTTGCTTCGCTTCACAGCAGCTAATATAGGCCTCATAAATTACTTCAAAACCTCTCTACATACAATATTTGTGGTTTTGTTGCCCTGTGGCAGCAAAATAAATTGTTTTTCTAGACTTCCAGCTCTAGAAAGTCCAATATAAAGTTGTCCATGAGTGAAGGAAGCACTCTTGTCTCAAATCGATGCCCACCATTTTAAATGTTTGTCCCTACAATTTAACAGAATTGAATAAAATGCATAGAAGAATACTGATGGAAAAGAAAGAGACAGTTGATATATGGCTGAGATAAGACAGTAATACGTGTGTGTGGTACGCAGAGTAATTGGAAATATATATGTGACTCATTCGCTACTTGTCGAATGAAAACAAATATATGAAATACAGTACAAAAATAAAAATTTTGAATATTTCCGAATTTTTAATGTTTTTGGAATCGAATGCTATTCTTCACGTTTTTCTATGAAATAAAAAAATTGAATCAAGCTTTTAGCCCAAAAAATACACCATCCAGAGGACTTGGAAAAAATAAAAGTGCTATGCATCCGATAAAATAAAACATGCGACATCGTCACAGTTTAAGTTGCTTAACTCACTTAGCGAGATACGGCTCGGGGTGTAAACTCGCGCATAAATATACATATATATATATATACGAGGTGTGTTCAAAAAGTAAAGAGAATTTTTAAATTTCGCGGGTTTGGATAGTCCGATTGTAAAAATTTTTTTTTATTATGTTGGTACACATGCCCCTGACGTACAATAAAATTTTCAACAATATTCATTGCTTAGTTCTTAAGTGGAAGCTGCTAAGGTTAGACGTGTTTTTCGAGCACGGCTATTTTTGTTTGTTAAAAAAAATGGATCAAAGAATTTGTATTAAATTTTGCATTAAACGAAAATTCCCGTTATTTTTTGAACAAACCTCGTATATATATATATATATATATATATATATATATATATATATATATATATATATATATATAACATTCGTTTTTGATATATATGTGGACAGTAGCTTGACCACTGCATAAAAGAGTTCAAAAAAGCTGACCAGTTGAATTTTTACAACTCTGAGCGTTCCAGTATTGCTGCACAATAGTAAGTCCTGGGTACTTAGGGAAAAAGGACGAACATCAGATCCAGGCGGTGGAAATGTAATTTAATGAGAAGAGTTCAGAAGTGTAGCTTGATCTATCACATTAGGAATGAGAAAATCTGAGCCCATTTAAAAGTCTCCTGTCTTTTAGAAACAGTTGACTAATACAGAAAGAAATGGGAGGAACATTTAATATACATGAGAGAAGATAAGACGGGAAAACAGGTTTTACGCTACATACCAGCTAGACAAAGAGATGTAGGTAGACCGTGAAAAAGATGAGTAAAGAAGTCAGAACAGGTCGGAAGGCCTAATCCATGACAGGAAGAAGAAGATATACACAATTGTTCATTCAGTTTAAATGAATTTTAATTTAATCCCATATTATGCCATAAATTCAACTATGTAAGGTATTAAAAAAAATTCAATTGAAAAATTAAACTAAATACATCAGAGTGATTGTACCTAGTTTTCTGGATTCCTGAGTTACCAAGGAATCTTAGATAAGTGAGTTTATCTTGTATTTGAACACCAATCGTCATTTTAAATAATTTGTTAATAAAATATTCTAACCGTATTACAATTGTTCGTTACCTTACCTAAAAATTATATTAATATAATTTTTATAACGACCATAATAAATCATTAAAATAAAAATTAAATTTTACGCAAGAAAATTAAAAAAATTTCTTCCTAAATCAATTACAATAATTTTACTTATATTTAATAAACCGTTCGATTACAATTTGTTTCTAAATTATTTCGACTAAAAATTAATGACAGTCCACCTGACTTTCCATAGACGTTCATTAATTATTTTTTATCAGTCTACAATTTTTTTATTCTTCATACTTTAAAAACATCACTTTTAAATTTATTTTTGTAATATTTTTTTAACATGAAAACTTTCCAGTGACTGGCATACCTTTAATATTAAAAGTTCTTATAAAATACTCAAATAAAATTAGCGAACAACAGTGGAACATATTAGAAACCAAAAACTTAGTGACTGTCGAAAATCAATCCATATCAAAGTAATTGGGAGGTGGTTAAAAAGCTTGGCCAGTTTATTTACCTGGATAACCCCAATATTTGAAGCGTTCAAACTACAATTATTTTTCCCTACAAAAAAATCTCAATTGTAAAAATAAATTGTTGTTTAGGTCATCATCTGAAATGCTGGTTTGAACTTCTAGAGGCTTTACCAAGTAAAACAACAAGTGAGGTGATTTACCATGCCATCCTCACTGAGTTGAAAGAGTATGCTTATCAGCATGTCAGGCCCTCCAAAAAGCACCTTACTTTCCACCCTGCAAATGACACCTTCTCAAATCCAAAAAAAACTGCTGTGTTACAAAGTTTGAAGTGTTTTTAAAAAAGAATGATGCAAAACACTGAAAAGCTTTCAAACATCAAAAAGCATAACAATTTATAATAAAAACATACAAAATGAACGCCTACCACTTAATGACAAAACTTTAAAAATATTTACACAAAATGATTAAATTGAGACACAAATCGTTATCATCATCATCATTATCATGACTTTTATGTGGATACCAAAACAGGTAAAATTAATATATTTAATACTTATCAAAACAACTGGTTTAAGTAAAATAGGAAAAATATTACGCAATAAAATTATATATTTATTCACAATCGTTTATCGTAAGATAAGAGTTCCATTAAAAATTAAAAGGAAAACATCACTGACTCGAAATTGTTATACACTGAACGATCGTTTCAAAAGAAGATAGGATGCAGTTTGAGAATGTCGTTTCATTGAATGTTTGGTAACTAAGTGATGCTTTGGTAGACAAAAGGCAAACTATCATGTTTGGAAGGCTGAAACAAATGCAATTACACTTCTAATCAAAATAAATAAATAAAGTGACCATATAATACATACAAATCTTCTGTTTTCTATTAATCTGTAAGTTGAAAGAGTAAGCTTTGAAAAACAGACAAACCGGGCTCTTTGTGCTAGGCAGTCAAAAAATTTGCAGAAAAATCCTGCTTATCCAAACTTTGCTCAACTGTAACCAAATTTTTTTTTTTAATTTGGTGATTACTTAATCTCAATACTGCACATACGAGGGTGGTCTGTAAAGTTCTTGGCCTCCCCCAGAGATCACATCAATATTCACGAGATTTTCCCTCTTTTCGTTGGTAGAATGTTCGCCAATTACACAGGTGAGCGGGCCGCACATGCGCAATAAGTAGATCCCCCGCCACGGCGCCGTAGCCTGTCAACTAACGATACAGGCTGACTCTAAAGTAGTACTCATTACCCGTTGTGTTGTGTTCGTGCGGTTATCGTTTTGACATTTTTGTGTCGTTGTTGAAAGCCGATTAGTTACATGCGCACAAAATTCGGGGAAAAATGTCTGCGATTCAGTTTGGGGTAATAGGCAATAAGGTTTTTTCAAAATGATTAACCATTTGTTTTGACAGGCCCAAAAGAGAGGAACGTCATACCCTCTTTCACTTACATTTACTATGCAGTTCTTTTTGTTAAAATTTCATAAAACTTATATTAGGCCTATGCTGATGTAATTGATTTCAAAAAACTGACATATGTTTGTATAAGTTCACAACTAAAAAAAATTATTCAGCTTCTTGGAATACTAACAGAAAGTAGACACCAGGCACAACGATCTATATTTGACGTCCCTCCAAAGAGTGATTTTTTTTAAGCTCGTTCACGATATCTGTTACCACCCAACATATCACTCAACATATATAGCAAATTACAGATAAAATTTTATATTTTATAACAAAATAATAAAAAGCGTATTATGTCGTCCCAGAAAAAAAGTTATATTGTGTGATACGCAAAAAATGTGATGAGATTTAAACGTCTAACTTTTTACGAGCGTATCTAATCTAAATATCAGAGTATAATAATTACATTTACCATCGTAATAAAATAAGATTCATTAGGAAGCGAAAGTAATTTTTTTGATGAAAATGAGCTTGTTAGAGTGTAGTGAATGAAAGTGGCCGACAGAGTGCCCTACTGATAGCGTATTGTCACAATTCTGCTTGAACACTGTGCAATAATTGAAATGAATTGAGAGGAACGGCAGACGCAACACATTCTCTCTCTGTCTCGCTACCCTCCCTACACGCCACCGTAATTGGCGAACATTATACATGTAAAATTGCAAATCATTCCAGGCAGCAATTGACTGTAGGCGGCAGTCGTTTGAAGCAGTTGTGGTGCATGTGGTGTTGATAATATTTAACACCGACCGAAATTCATTTGCAGCTTTTAACCCTAGAAGCGGTAACTGTCGATCTGAGCGACAGTTGTGCTGTTGAATACATGTCGATGTCGATTTGGTCGACAGATGCACCCACTCTTATTTTCAACCAGCAGGTTGTCCAACCTAGGTTATATAACTAATCATATGAAAGTATTTCATTTGATCTATTTAATTTCACAGTTTGCCGGTAGTTTCGTTCTCTCGTTCATTTGTACGAGTCTTTGAAAGTTGTTGTCTCGTAATGTCGTGTTTCACTGTAATGGCGATCTGTTTGTTAAGATAAATGTGTTGTTGTTTCATGTTATTAGTGTGTTTTAATTCGTTTTACTGTAAATTTATTAAATATCGTGAATTATCTGTGATATTATTTTAGTATGTGTTCAGGTTGTAAATAAAACCTACGAAAATAAATGTGTACTCTGTAAATGTTGACATTGCGTAAACATAACCTAGATCTTTTCTCTACAGACCTTACCATTTTTTCACATATTATAATAACGAAAACAGATAAACTGATAATTCAAAAACGTAATTATTCTAGAAAGATTGCATTAAAAAATGTATATTTCCATTTTTACGCATTTGATTAGGTAAATCTGTCAAGTAGCTAATAACACAAAACATATTTCTCAAATTTGTTATTATAAATATTTCATTAGTCCTGGTTATTTGGGAAATAATATTATCAGAAAACAAAAATAACAGTCAGGTAGAGCTATCTTTTCTGTTTAATTTGGTATATAATACGTACCTGATATGTGAAATACAAAAACAATAAAAAATTGTTTTCGTAAGCATGTTTTTTTTGTTAAAAATGCTTGACACTTTAAGTTAAACCTATTACCGCTTCTAGGGTTAAATGTGTATGGGGACTATTCACCATCAATTTCCACTGTGAAGAAATGGGCGGCCGAGTTTAAATGTGGCCATGAAAGCGTCCAAGATGATCCACGGCAAGGACTCCAAAAATGAAGATGTTCCAAACACTGCAACCACACCGGAAATCACCAACAAAGTTCATGATATGGTTTTTGGAAGATCGGTGTACAAAGGTCCATGACATTGCTAATGGTCTAGAAATATCCAAAGAATACGTTGGTGACATCTTGCACCAGTGTTGTTAAATTTTGTTAAAACAAAACCAAGAAATCAGCTTCAGAGATTATAAACGCTTAAAACAGATTTCGGGAATAAATATCTGAACCGATCAAATGTCTTTATATGGTTCAACAAATCAAAGAAAATTTATTTTAAAATCAAAAGTAAATTTTCTATCGAAGATAACATCCCACTTCGACAAAACCATTGTGTAAGTTCCTAACTTTGCGTACACTGACGATAAACATACAATAGCGAGACAGCTGAGAAACTGAATTTAAGTTTCTAAGCAGTTCAAGTCAATTAATTTTGTATGAAGATTTGAAAATGAGTTTAGTTGTTGTGAAATCGTCAGACCACAACAGAAACAATGTTGTTTAGGTCAACAGCCGAAAGGCTGGTTTGAACCTCTAGAGGTTTTACTAAGTAAAACGAGGAGTGAGGTGGTTTACTATTGCCTTCCTCATTGAGTTAAAAAAGTGTGCTTATCAGCATGCTAGGCCCTCCAAAAAGCATCCACTTTCCACCCTGCAAATGACACCTTCACTTCATTCACCACAGAGTCTGGACGTACAGTGAAATTCATAACTCTCAGAGGAGATAACTCTTGACTAATGTCTTTTACACCTCTACTTCTTCTGCTCTTAAATAGTTCAGTCATGTAATTGGCTGACTATGTGATAAGAAACAGAACTATTTTTTGTAGCCCTGGAACCAATAGATCAAGTGCAATTAATTTAACACTCCACCTGCACGTTATGGGCATACAGAAACAATACTGACTTGAATTGTTCCATGAGTAGATTAATCGAGCCGAAACTGAACCAGATTTATTAAATCGGGTAATTATTGGTGACGAATGGGATTATGAGTATGATCCAGAAACAGACACAATCATCACAATGGAAGGGTCCAACAAAAAAGCCACAATCAAAAAAGGCGACATAGTCAGTCTTGAATGTAAAGACAATGTTATAGATTTTTTAATTTCCCATAACTTTAATTATATACACTTTTGTCGTAAAATGCATCATACTAACGCCGCAGTAAAAATTCAATTTTTTTTTACAGATTTTGATGAAACAGAAAATACAGAAACGCAATAATTGACACTTAACTAAGCATTGTACAAAAAAAAACGTTTAAAATAAAAGTTGTATGTTTATAATAATAATTGTTCTACAACTTTGATTATATATATAAACTTTTGCTCTAGAATGCATATTAATGCTGCAATCTTAAAAAATCTGGTGTGAAACACTCACACAACTTTCTCTTGCCAATGCAAATAATTAACAATAAACCTAACATTAGTATTAAAACATTAGAAATGAACAAAAACTAACCTCAAAAACATAACCTTATTTTAATCATGAGTGAATGACGCAAAATGACAATCGAACTCAGTTTGGCTTAAAAATACGGAAAATCACGCTTTCACGCTAAACTAGGCTCTGTAGAGAAAAATGCTCTAAACAAAAGTTGTAGATCTTTTAATTTTCTATAAATTTAATTATATACACTTTTGTCGTAAAATGCATACTAAGACCGAAATGTTAAAAAAATCGATTTTTCTCACGTTTTCGTGAGAAAAAAAACAGAAAATCGCAAATTACCGCTAAACTAAGCGTTATACAAAAAAATGTTTGAAACAGAAGTTGTAGGTTTTTAAATTCTCTACAACTTTTATTATATAAGTTTTTGCGCTAAAATTTATATTAAAGCCGTAATCTTAAAAAAACAACGTTTTTACGTGAAAACAGCCTCACCGAGAATTTCAGCAAACATGGCGCCTACCCTATCTTGTAGAGAATAAAAAATTGAGTAAAATAGGCGATTTTAAAAAAAATCGTAGGACCAGTTTTTGAGAAAATTGCAAAAAACTGAAAAATTATACGAATAAACTACTACTTCCGGTTGACCGATTTTGATGAAAATTTTCGTGTCGCGTCCGGTAGTGGTATGTAACTTAAGTTTCAAGTTTCAAGTTCGTACGATGTTCCGTTCTTGAGATATTCTGTTCACACACACACACACACACACACACACACACAGACCAATCGCTAAAAACATGTTTTTTGGGTTCAGGGGGTCTGAAAACGTATACATCCGGTGAAAACTCGATTTCGAAAAATCGACATGAAAACAATACTTTCCTTCCTATATATTCATATAGGCAAGAGAAAGTAAAAACATATTCTTTACCTAGAAAGCACAGGGCCCCCCCCTCCAAGAACTTCAGTAGATATGGTACTTACCCTATCTTGTAGAGCATATAATATTGTAAATGAGGTTATTTAAAAAAAAAAACCTCATAGAATGAGAAAATCGCATAAATTAACTACTACGTTCAGTTAATCGATTTTAATGAAAATGTTCACGTCAGTTCCGGTAGTGATGCTAACTTAAGTTTTAAGTTTCAATTTCATACACTATTCCGATCTCAAGATATTTTGTTCACACACACACACACACACACACACACACACACACACACACACACAGATGAATCACAAAAACACTTTTAATTTTTGTTCAGGGAACCTGAGAACTTGTACATCCAATGAAAACTAAACTTTATTTTAAAAATCACATGAAAAAAATACTTTCCTTCCCTACATATACATATAGGGAAGAGCAAGTAAAAATATCTCACCTTGATATCTAAAAGTATTCAGAAGGCAGTGAAATGTTGTTTACAGTTATCAAGCACATTCTTCATTGTTATCGTAGCTAGGGGAAGTACAGACTTTTCTCCTGAAATTATACAAGAACACAAATATAAATTTCACGTAAATAAACTATCAAGAATAATAATTTTAACGGCTAACTGCTCGCGTGCTGCGCACAGACTTATTGGTATAAAACTGAGGGTATAAATATCATTGCAGTTATTACTCGTACATAAAGAGTTAAAAGAAAGCAATTAAAGGCCCAACAATCGCAATAATTCACCAAGCTAAAGGGTGATTCAAAAAGAGCGCCGGTTTTTAAACGGCTGGTAAATTTTTGTTTATCGGTTGGCAACATTGTTTGACCTCATTTCTATTTTGGAGAACATTCCGATTGACGATTCAGTTGTAGTTTCTCTTGTATGCACTGCGAGTGACAGTTTGGTGCGGCTTTTGGTCGGGCGGTGTCATCGGCCCTTACTTTTTTGAAAATCAAGAAGGACAAGCCGTGACAGTAAATGGAGACCGATACCGTACGATGATTAGGGAGTTTTTGTGGCGTCATTTGGATGGAATGGACATTGTCGAGTTGTGGTTTCAGCAGGATGGTGCCACCTGTCACGCTGCACGAGAAACAATGTTGTTGCTCCGTGAACGGTTCCAGGATCGCATCATTTCTCGTAATTCCGACCATCAATGGCTACCAAGGTCGTGTGACTTGACGCCTTGTGACTTTCCTCTTTGGGGTCATCTGAAGTCATTGGTGTATGCCAATAAACCCCGAAACATCAATGACTTGAAGGAGGAAATTCGACGGGTTATCGGGCAAATGGAAGTCGAAACTTGTCGTGCAGTAATATCCAATTTCATGGACAGAGTTGATGCGTGCCAGCGCAGTAGAGGAGGACACATGCATGACATCATTTTTCATACATAAAATCGGAAGGAAAGATGAACTTGTTGATGTATTTATTTTCAGTTTTTCAATAAAATAAATCTCTTAATTTGATATATCAAAACCGGCGCTCTTTTTGAATCACCCTATATTATAAGCAAACAAAAAGACGCTTATCATTAAAAGAAATTACGGTATGAAATACTCATATGACTTTCTCCTGCCAATGTAAATAATGAACAATATAACCTAACAATATAACAATATAACCTTGATGTATTCTATGTATACTACGTAATATGAAAAACAAAACTTAATTTTTTTATTCTTGAGTAGGCCTTCGGGTGGGCCAGCCCAGTCAAGTCAGCTGGTAGAAAGTCGCTATTATTTGTTCGGTAACACCGGTTGGGCAAGCAACTTTGTATGGTGACCAGTTGACAGCCATCCATGAACAAACCCTACTGGGGGTCCCTGTTCAAACTCATGTCTAATCCACGTCAAAAATATACAGCAAAAAGCAGCGATCAAATTGGGTAGTTGTCAACAACAATGTACAGTTCCCAATAACAAATAAAAAAAAATTAAAAAAATCCTGAGTGAATGACACAAATTGAAAATCAACCTACGTAGAAAAAAAGTAGTCAATGTTTTTATTTCCTATAACTTTTAATTGTATACACTTATGTCATAAAAATGCATACTAAGGCTGCAATCTTACAAATATCCCGTTTGTTTAGCAAGTTTGATAAGAAAATAAAACAGATAATCACTAATTGATGCTAAATTAAGCGTTCTACAGAAGAACGTTTGAAATAAAAGTTTAGGTTTTCTTAATTTCATACAATTAATTATTGTACGTATGCATTGGCAGGAAAATGCATATTAGAATCGCAATCTTAAAAATAAAACAATATTTTACCACAAGAGCACACGCTCTCAAAGAATTTTAGCAGATATGGTGCTAAACCATATTTTAGCAAAAATTATACAGCAAAAAAAATATATTTTAAACCATTATTTATATTATATTTTAAACCATATTTTAAACCATTATACAGCAAAAAAAATGTAAGTAAATGAGGAGATTTCATCGACACCCTCTCAAAATTTCTGGTTGATCAGCCTTAAGCCCCACCAACAGAGCAAACAATCTGGAGAGCTAAAAGGAAGGATTTTTTTTTTGTTTAACATCCGACTGTTGTGCAATTACTGCTAATGCAGACTGTGAAGGATGAAATAATTTTTTGTAACGTATGAAAATATGCCGTGCCTGAATGGGATTCGAACCCAAGACCGCATGATGTTTTCAGACCCCCTGAACCCAAAAAACATGTTTTTAGCAATTGGACTGTGTATACAAAATATCTCAAGAACGGAACATCATACCAATTTGAAACTTAAGTTACACACCACTACCGGACTCGACACGAACATTTTCATCAAAATCGGTCAACCGGAAGTAGTAGTTTATTCGTGCAATTTTTTACTTTTTTGCAATTTTCTCAAAAACTGGTCCTACGATTTTTTGAAAAATCGCCTCATTTACTTAACTTTTTATGCTCTACAAGATAGGGTGGGCGCCATGTTTGCTGAAGTTCTCGGAGAGGCTGTTTTCACGTAAAGAAATTTTTTTTTTTTAAGATTGCGAATTTAATATGCATTTTAGCGCAAAAATGTATCTAGTAAACTTTGTAGAGAATTTAAAATCCTACAACTTTTATTTCAAACATTTTTTTGTATAATGCTTAGTTTAGCGGTAATTAGCAATTTTCTGTTTTTTTCTCACAAAAACGTGTGAAAAATCTATTTTTTTAAGATTTTGGTCTTAGTATGCATTTTACAACAAAAATGTATATAATCAAATTTATAGGAAATTAAAAGATCTACAACTTTTATTTAAAGCATTTTTTTGTACAGTTCCTAATTTAGCATGAAATAGCGATTTTCCGTATTTTTAAGCTGAACTGAGGTTGATTTTCATTTTGCGTCTTTCATATATATGATTAAAATTAGATTATGTTTATTGAGGACCCGTTAGTTTTTTGTTTATTTCTAATGTTTTATTACTAATGTTAGGTTTATTGTTAATTATTTGCATTGGCAAGAGAAAGTTGTGTGAGTGTTTCACACCAGATTTTTAGTGAATGAATAAAACGATCACAAAAACTGGAAACGAGCATTAAAAGCAAATACTGCAACTAATTAATTACCTCTTCTTTTTAGCTGAAAGTGATTCTTGTCCGCTATCAGAATCACTGTCCGAGTTGCTATCTGAATCACTTGATTCACTTGAACTAGAGCTGGAACATGTAGAACTGTCGCTAGCGACACCTGTTGATTTGTTAACATCTACGGTAGCTGCAAGATTTGCTATTTCTGGCACTTTTGCCTGAAAATTAAGTTAACAAATATTACAATTACGCTACTCAACACTTTCACTGTTTAACACACAACAATTGCTCAATCTCGTGAACTGGATGTATCGAACCGTGATCGACTTCTTCCATAGTTCTGTCACCGCCACCCCCTTCTAATTAATCATTTACTGTGTTGCCGGCTTCAATAGTTCTCCCGGCCTTTGATGGCATAGCGACAAAGCTTTTGGCTGCGCACCGCAAAGGCCTTTGTCATCAAGGCCAAACCAGTAGCCGCTCTCTATCACAGCGCTCCCGGCAGCTATATAAAGAGTGCTGCACTGAGCAGAGATTGAATTCCAATCAAGACACTGAGAGCTTCATTTCGAACCAGACAGCAGACAAGACGTCCACCACGGCTGCCAGACTCCAGCGAGAACTAATCGACGACCCCGCAAGAGAGAAGATGATGCTTCCGCTCGCCGTCCCGTCACCGTAGGCCGTCGACCGGACCGTCATCGCCCGCTGACGCGAGCGATGCCCACAGCGGTCCCTCGACCGAGCCTTACGCCCATCAAACCCGACGAAGCAGCCATCAGCGCACTACTGCGAGGGAAGAAGATGACGTCTCCACTGGACGACGACACGCCGTGTCGCCCAACTCCTCAACCGCCACGACGACTACGACAGACGACTACCGCTTAAACGGCCCTTTTCAGGGCCACCAAAATTATAAGGTTTGCCACTTAATGTCACCATCCGGTGACAGTTCAATAAGTGATTCATTGGAACTAGCTCCTTTTTAGGATAGCAGTACTCAAATTAAAATCAGCGGTCTGACTCTAATATGGTTAACATTTGCCGAATTAGTTATTTAATATGACAACAATTAAAAATTTTATTTTACTCCCCTAAGCCAAAATGACTCAACTGTATTAATATTTAATAATTATACTAGTTTATCTTAGAAAATTACATTTTGCCACAGGTAAAAAACAAGATTTTTTTGTTTGTTTAATGTCTGACTGTTATGCAATTACTGCTAATGCAGACGGTGAAGGATGAAATGATTTTTTGTAACGTATGAAAATATGCCGTGCCTGAATGGGATTTGAACCCAAGACCGCATGATGAGAGGCGAGCACGTTACCAACTAGGCCAACGCGGCTGGCAAAAACTAGAGAATCAGTATCAAAGAAACAACTTTTTACGGTCGATTCTTCTTGATATTAATTTTTTTTTCAGATACCGGTGGTATCAAGAATCAACACATCACTACTTCTAATAATTATGAATCATTAAACAATTATTTTTGTTTTGATATAAATTGTAAACCACATTCTGCTCAAAAAGTCCAAAATGATATAATATGGACACCAATGCATAGTTATGGAAATGCGAGTATGTTTTACTTCTCAAACATGGAGTTTTAATTAAAATGTTTCATTTTTTGCAATTTTTCTGTTGTGTGACAAAATCACAAGTGGACACCTAGCCATAAGATTTTTTTTTTTTAAGTCAGACTTTTTGCAATTACTGCTAATGCAGATGATAAATGAAGACGAGTGATAAGAAAATCCCACACATAACCATGAATCGAACCTGGAACCCCAGTGTAGAAGCCAATTGCGCTGCCCATAAGGAGAGAGGAAGGTACAAAAAGAACAATTATAACTAATGTGGAGGAATGAGTAAGGCAGGGTAGTGGTACAATAAGTAATGCCAAAAACATCTCTAAACTTACAATCCCGACTATAGTAAATGTTGCTTTGAAATCCAGTTCCACCAGAGACAGCGTCGGAAGAGTGAAGTGCACAGTATAAAAGGTACCCCACTTTAATAAAATTACCGACAGAGAAAAGAATATGTTTTTTGTGGTTACAGCAGACATTCAACCAGCCTGGGTTAACCACATACAATACTAATGCACCATTAGCTGTACATACATAACAGACAATATTATAAAACTTAACAATAACCAAACACTAGACTTTTACGCAGAATAATTGACCATGCAATGAGACAAAAAACGCTGGTAATGCATACATGTGGCACAAAGAAATCAAAAGGGATTTACAAGAACTTGGACTAATTCACGAAGATCTAACAGAAAAATCACCCAAATACAAACAGGTCATCAAGGACCACAACCATCGGCTTATGACACAGAAAAGAGAGTATAAGAAGAGGGAATTTTCAGAAGCGTGCTCAGAATATGAGAGAATATTACTCAAAAAAAGAGACTTAAAGCTTCCAAATTGACAAAAGTAGTCCATTGTGGCTAAACAAGCACTATAAAAAAAATGAAAGTACAACCTGAAGATAAAAACTCCAATGGTGAAATTCAGCTATGATTCCGCACAATTTTCCTAACCTGTATATCAAACAATGGCTGAAAAAAATAATTGAAAACTGTCATGTTTATAATTACAACGTTTTACATTTCAGAATATAGGTAATGTATGATAATTACTTTGAGTCTCCGAAGCCATTTCTTCGATAACTTAGGGCGACCTCTAGCTGTTTTATGCCAAACAATTGGAAAATTGGTACGACTACAGAAATTCTGAGTGACTGCTATCGTCACGTCCAGGTTTAATACAACATGCCACCATCCGCCTGGCACAAATACAGTCTCACCAGGCTTTTGTAATATTTCTACCTGTCAACAATATACAAACAATTTCATTCGATTAATAAAGTAAAATCATAAATAAGTAGTAATTACAAATTCAACAAACTGAATAAACATGACTAACTGTACGGAAAAATTTGCAGCGGATTTGCCAACACCCATCGTTATTTCCTCAAAATTTCTGGTTAATCTGGAAAATTAACGGGCTTTTTAACAGGTTGGTTTCTGAGAGATACGCTTGTGATTCTAACAGGTTTGTCTGTACAGGCCGTGAGAATCCATGCTGGTTCCTCAGACGTCATTGTGACATCTTCATTATAACTTTTGTAGGCCTGCTAAGAATAAATTGAATTTGTAGCAGGCCTAATAGGACTAGTGTAAAATACATCTGTACACAGGCGCCACCTGCCCGTGGCAAAATTAGTTGGTTCTACACAAAAACTAAATCTACTGATATTTTGGTTATGTTTATTTGTATAATTTTATTGTAACATTGTTTTCATCTTCATAGTGATTATATGTGTTAATTAATGTTTGTAATATTGTAAATAATATTGCTTGTGAGACCCTTTTCAACTTGAACACTCGATCAACCACGGACAAACTTCAAAAGATAGACAGAAGAATATTGAGAACAGCCATTAATTTCAAGCATCAAGTCCAGGGAAAATGGTGGATAGTCCCCAACAATATAGTTTATAAGGAAAATGAGCCGATATTGGACACAATGAGGAAGAGGAGAGTCGCTTTCTTTGGCCACCTTAGCAGACTGCCTGACTCAAGACTCATTAAACAGCTCCTTGACTACCAAATGATGAATAAGATCCAAAACAAATGGATACAGGAAGTCATGTCAGACATGAGGAACTTGAATATAAATTAAGAAATGATCCAGAGACGAGAAGAGAAGACCATCCTACAGGAAAAGAGGATAATCCAACTGCCTTTCAGAGAGAGAAGACAGCTGAATGCAGCTGTAGCAGAGAGATTGAGAGCCACCAGGTCAAGGAATATGAAATTGATGTGGGAACGAAGAAAACAACAGTGTGGTGCCACAACTAACTCCTCAAGGAACGCATGTCCATGAGTGACTTGAGTGCTCCAATTGGGGCGTAAATTAAAAAAAAAAAAAAAAAAAAACAAATTGTAAATTAATTATACTACTGTTTATTTCTTTATTTTAAATTAAGAAAGTGAAGATCACATGCAATACATGTGGCCTATTCCGAGAATTTTTTTTCTGGTAGGCCGTGAGGATCACAGGCTTCCTGACCATTTTTTTTATTTATCTGACACTGTATTAACTTTTTACTATTATTTACTCAATATATGATATGTTATTGATCTTTTTTTTTTTTTGCCCCCTGGAGACTCCAGGAGAGTATAGGACATGTCGTCAGATGTTGTTTAGGTCATCAGCCGAAAGGCTGGTTTGAACCTCTAGAGGTTTTACTAAGTAAAACAAGGAGTGATGTGGTTTACCATTGCCTTCCTCACTGAGTGGAAAAGTATGCTTATCAGCATGCCAGGCCCTCTGAAAAGCACAGATTTTCCACTCTGCAAATGACACCTTCACTTCATTCACCACAGGGTCTGGCTGTATAATGAAATTCATTACTTTCAGAGGAGACAACTCTGATTAGTGTCTTTTGCACCTCTACCTCTTCTGTTCTTAAATGATTCAGTCATTTAATTGGCTGACCATGTGATAAGAAACAGAACTATTTATTTTAGCCCTGTCGTCAGATATAACACCTGAAATACATATAAGAATCACACAATGTATCACTACTATCAAGAAAGAAATTCTTGTACGCTATAAAAAGTTTCACCGATCAAGTAATTTTTCAGATTTTTTTTAAAGGAATTCAAATCCTCACAACATTTTAAAAATTGGGGTAATTTATTCATGAATTTTCTCCCTGCATAAGTAGGTTTTTGTTCAAACAATTTTGTGGAGTGATTAGCCACATAATAATCATTCCTGTTTCTCGTGTTATGATTGTGAACATTGAAATTCTGCAAAAAATTATTTTGCCTAACATACATAATCACCTCAAAAATGTAGAGAGAGGGAACTGTAAGCAATTTAAGCTCCATAAATAGTGGCCTGCATGAGGTTAGCTCGTTAGCTCCCACCATACACCTAATAGCTTTCTTTTGAATTTTAAAAACCCTATTCATATTACCCATGCTAGAATTACCCCATACAAAGATACCATAACGGATATGAGACAGAATGAGGCCATGATAAGCTGCCATTAGTAATATTTTATAATTTAATCTGGCAATTTGTTTTAGTGCAAATACCCCAGATGATATTTTACAACAAACTTGATTGGTATAGAAGTCCTAAGACAAAGATCTATCTAGAGATACACCCAGGAACTTTACTGTTTCTACATGCTCTAAACTATTATTATGAATAAATACATCACTTCTCTACTTTCTTTAACGTTATGTTTATTTTTAAACTGCAAGTACTTATATAATTTTATTCAATTTGTCAGATTAAAAAACATAAGAAACAATCGTATTTTTGTATCTTTGTAACTAACTTTAACATTTTTATACGGCCTTACTTCACCGAGGGTACAGAGTTCTAGGTGAAATTTTTCGCTAGCCGTAACTCGCTAACTAAGCGTTTTCAAGCATATGTTTATATGAAATTTTTTTCTTATTTTTAGCTATAGAATGAGATCCCAAGAGATTGCCGTGTAGTTTTGAATCACCCGGTCGGTATATTATAGTGTTAAAATAATGTTGCTGTAAGTTTGGTTAATTGTTGAGTTATAAAATTAGTTTAATTAGAAAATGTATTGTGTGTGGATAAGTAATTAACTTATTTTATTGTTTCAAAAACCATTGAAAAATTTGTAACTTGGAAATTATGTGTGAATATAAAAAAAATTACAAAAAGAGAATGAGAATTTTACATTAATGGTAATTTAAAGCAACTACTTGATCTATACTGCTACTTTTGACATATCCTGTACTCCCTTTCTGGAGTCTCCTGGATGCAGTAGCAAAGTGATGCAACTTGAACTGTTCACTGAATCTGATAAAACTAAACCTCTCTGTAAATTCAGAGCAAAATAAACGCCACTTGAAAAACAATGGTTTGAACGGGAAAAATAAATGGAAAGAGTAGTTCACAGTCAACAGATATTTTCTAATACAAAACTTAAAACAAATTACTGACCGGTTTGCAGTCTTGAGGCCAAGAAGGGAGTTGAGTTCGTGGATAAATCACACTAAACCAAGTAATCGCTTCATCACGCTGTTTACCGCCATCAGCAGAACTGACTTTAATAAGCTCTTTAGGTGTATGTGTAGGAAATAAGCACCAACTAAATAAAAAAAAACGAAAAAATTTTTTAAGACAAGACAATTCAGGTTTTGATACTGACTTATCTACAGTACACTTGCGAGCGAAGTGTACGTAGTAATTTCACTTCATCAGCTTGTTCACGAACTACAGAAAATAGTTTTCTTCTTTTGTACTCCATTAAACGTAATGAATAACATTATGTTAGCCAAACCAATTAAATAATTATCTTTAATTTACTGAATAAAAAAACAGCATGTTTCTTGAGGAGGCCTGGCATAACAATGAAATATCATACTTTTAAAATAGTGAGAAATGCATAGTTAACAACTCCGCAATTTTACATCAGGGAGCACAATTATTCATCTTTTCCTTTAACAGTATAACGTTATACTAGCACACAATAGAGAAAGTGGGTATTAAAAAAAAAAAATCAGGTATGAAACACACACACACACACACAACTTTCTCTTGCCAATGCCAATAATTAACAATAAACCTAACATTAGTAATAAAACATTAGAAATAAACAAAAAACTAACCTAAAAAACTAACCTCAAAAACATAACCTTTTTTTAATCATGAGTGAAAGACGCAAAATTAAAATTGACCTCAGTTTGGCTTAAAAATAGGAAAAATCACTCTTTTACGCTAAACTAGGCTCTTTAGAGAAAAATGCTTTAAATAAAAGTTGTAGATCTTTTAATTTCCTATAAATTTTATTGTATACACTTTTGTCGTAAAATGCATTCTAAGGCCGAAATCTTAAAAAAATCGATTTTTCACACGTTTCCGTGAGAAAAAAACAGAAAATCGCTAATTACTGCTAAACTAAACGTTATACAAAAAAAATGTTTGAAATAAAAGTTGTAGAATTTTAAATTCTTTACAACTTTTATTATATATATTTTTGCGGTAAAATGCATATTAAAGCCGTAATCTTAAAAAAAACTATTTTTATACATGAAAACAGCCTCACCAAGAATTTCAGCAAACATGGCACCTACCCTATCTTGTAGAGAATAAAAAATTAAGTAATTGAGGCGATTTTAAAAAAAATTGTACGACCAGTTTTTGAGAAAATCGCAAAAAAGTGAAAAATTATATGAATAAACTACTACTTCCGGTTGACCGATTTTGATGAAAATGTTCATGTTGGGTCCGGTAGCGGTACGTAACTTAAGTTTCAAGTTTCAAGTTCGTGCATTGTTTCGTTCTTGAGATATTCTGTTCACACACACACACAGACCAATCGCTAAAAACATGTTTTTTGGTTCAGGGGATCTGAAAACGTGTAGATCTGGTGAAAACTCAATTTCTTAAAATCGACATGAAAACAATACTTTCCTTTCTATATATTCATATAGGCAAGAGAAAGTAAAAATACTTGTATAAGATTTCTTTCAAATCCCATTATTGTCATTTTTAACATTAGAAATTTGTACTTTAATTCTGATCAACAATCGCAATGATATCTGAAACTGCTAATGCCACGTTAATTTCTGACATCAGAACACGAGTTTTCTATTGTTCAAAAGATTCTAACACAATCAATCCAAAGTTCCCTACCTTCATCTTTTCTGAAAATTTGTACAATAGATGTGTTGAACTTACCGTTTATGACCAGATATTAGAGCATTCCAAGCGCTTGTACCTAACGGATCAATGTGGATACCGGTTCCCGATCTTGCCGGTCCCATAACAAACCAACGATACGGAGGTCGACGTTCCTCACCAGAATACTGAAATAAATCGTCTCTAAAATAAACCGGTATCGTGTAGTCTTCAAGTAATTTTTTCCGTCGTGGATGCTGAAACATCAAACAAAATAAAAATTATAACAAAATATGTTAACATATATAGTGATGGGACGAATTGAACGAGACTGATAATACATGCAGTCTACTAAGAACAGGTACCTAGGACATTTTGTATCAGGTAAAAATTACAGATTGCTCAAAAGAATTACTTACAAACAGATGGCTTGCCAAAAAGAGGTAGGGCCTCACTAGAATTTTACATCCTGTTTTTTGTAGTAACCAAGCTGACTGGAGATGTCTATAGCTTACAATACATCTTGAAAACAAATTTCAATTTGCTTAATATGTTTTTAAAAACAAATTAACAAAATATATACAGGTACAGTACTATATTTTTAAATTTTGTAAAAGAATTGAAAAAATTATGTGAAGACATAATTCAACCTGTGTTATTTTCGAAAGCGCCGAATAACCAGGGACCACAGTTCCAAGGAAAACGGAGAATTTTCGCAGTTGTCGGATCAAGTGGCAATTTTTTGGTTAGTAGGCGGTGGTGGGCTCCTTGGAACTGGACGAAGATGCCTCAATTGAGTCCAATACTACTTCCCCATTGTGCGTGAGTGAAGATGAGTTTTTCTTGCCATATCAGATAAATTTTTTTTATTAAATTGTCACCGGATGGCAACATTAAGTGGCGAGTTAAAACCTTTAATTTTTGGTGGCACTGAAAAGGGTTGTTTAAGCAGTGGTAGTCTCGATGAGAAGCGTCGGTCGTAATCGCTGTGGCGGTCGATGAGCTGGGCGACACGGCGTCCAGCGGAGATATCATCTTCTTCCCTCGCAGTAGTGCGTCGATGGCTGCTTTGTCAGGTCCGGTGGGCGTACGGCTCGGTTGAGAGACCACTGTGGGCATCGCTCGCGTCAGCGGGTGATGAGGGTCTGGTTGATGGCTTACGGTGACAGGTTGGTGAGCAGAAGCATCACCTTGCCTCTTGCGGGGTCGTCAATTAGTCTTTGCTGGAGTCCGGTAGCCTTGTTGCTGGTGGTGGACATCTTGTCTGGTGTCTGGATCGGAATTGAATCCCTTGGCTCAGTATAGCGCTCTTTGTATAGTTGCCGGGAGCGCTGTGGAAGAGGGCAGTTATTGGTCTTGGCCTTGATAACAAAGACCTTAGTCGGTACGCCGCCACAAGCCTACCACCCCTCTCGTAACTATTGGCGGCTCCCTCTGTCGCTACGTCGGAAGCTTTGATAGCTAGCAGCACAATACTTAATCAAAGGGGGCGACGGTGACAAAATTATAGTAGAAATATGCGTAAATAAGTTTTTACAACAATAAGCGTATAAAAGATAATTTTGTAAGTAATGCATGCTCGGACTGTAAACAATGCTCTTGATGTTATACTACATATAATTTCAATAGAAGCTTGCACATACACGTTCCCTCTACTTGCCTCATCCTTCTTATTCCAAGTAGTCAACATAGGTACTAGTTGTTAGAAAAATCTGGTGTGAAACACTCACACAACTTTCTCTTGCCAATGCAAATAATTAACAATAAACCTAACATTAGTATTAAAACATTAGAAATGAACAAAAACTAACCTCAAAAACATAACCTTATTTTAATCATGAGTGGAAGACGCAAAATGAAAATCGAACTCAATTTGGCTTAAAAAAAACGGAAAATCACACTTTCACGCTAAACTAGGCTCTGTAGAGAAAAATTCTCTAAACAAAAGTTGTAGATCTTTTAATTTTCTATAACTTTTATTATATACACTTTTGTCGTAAAATGCATACTAAGACCGAAATGTTAAAAAAATCGATTTTTCTCACGTTTTCGTGAGAAAAAAAACAGAAAATCGCAAATTACCGCTAAACTAAGCGTCATACAAAAAAATGTTTGAAACATAAGTTGTAGGTTTTTAAATTCTCTACAACTTTTATTATATAAGTTTTTGCGCTAAAATTTATATTAAAGCCGTAATCTTAAAAAAACAACGTTTTTACGTGAAAAGAGCCTCACCGAGAATTTCAGCAGACATGGCGCCTACCCTATCTTGTAGAGAATAAAAAATTGAGTAAAATAGGCGATTTTAAAAAAAATCGTAGGACCAGTTTTTGAGAAAATCGCAAAAAACTGAAAAATTATACGAATAAACTACTACTTCCGGTTGACCGATTTTGATGAAAATGTTCGTGTCGCGTCCGGTAGTGGTATGTAACTTAAGTTTCAAGTTTCAAGTTCGTACGATGTTCCGTTCTTGAGATATTCTGTTCACACACACACACACAGACACACAGACCAATCGCTAAAAACATGTTTTTTGGATTCAGGGGGTCTGAAAACGTATAGATCCGGTGAAAACTCGATTTCGAAAAATCGACATGAAAACAATACTTTCCTTCCTATATATTCATATAGGCAAGAGAAAGTAAAAATATGCCTCTTAACTGTTACCACTATTTAATACTTCTGTATGAATTTTATTTCTTGTTAAGTTATAGTGGTAATTGTATAATACTATTTTAGTTTATACATACCAAGTACCGATCATTAAATGCGTAAATTACCACATTCATCGTTGACCGGTACTGCAGTACGCTTTAATCTTTTGTGCACTGAACGGAAACCCAAATTGAACTGGTGAATTTCTTAGTACTACAATTAAAACAGCCTTACACTTTGTGTTGACAATTATAAAAGCAAACACTGCAGAGTGTAATACAATCTAATTAATAAACTAAAAGTAATTGGACTATTCTGATATAAAGTATTTATTTTGACATTAAAATAATACATAAATACGAGTATGAATAAAAGTAAAAATAGATAGTGATTTATATTATACCTATTACTCATTTGTTTGTAATCAATAGTATGGGTGTAGTAGTACACAATACAAACTGCTGCAACTACTTTACCAGTGTGGGAGTGCAAAGACGTATTACAGAAGCTTCTGTTGATATTACATATGGTATAGTACAGTAAAACCTCATTTATCTGGACTCTGAATAATCCAGATCAGATTTGTAGACTTGTTTTATTTTAATGTTCTTATAGATAATAATGTTCGTTGCAGGGCTAAAATAAATAGTTCTGTTTCTTATCACGTGGTCAGCCAATTAAATGACTGAATCATTTAAGAACAGAAGAGGTAGAGGTGTAAAAGACACTAATCGGAGTTATCTCCTCTGAAAGTAATGAATTTTATTATACAGCCAGACCCTGTGGTGAATGAAGTGAAGGTGTCATTTGCAGAGTGGGAAATATGTGCTTTTCAGAGGGCCCGGCATGCTGATAAGCGTACTTTTCCATTCAGTGAGGAAGGCTACGGTAAACCACCTCACTCCACGTTTTACTTAGCAAAACCTCTACAGGTTCAAACCAGCCTTTCGGCTGTTGACCTAAACAACAGATAATAATATTTTCAACTATGTTAGCAAGTTGTTGTTGTTTAGGTCAACAGCCGAAAGGCTGGTTTGAACCTCTAGAGGTTTTACTACGTAAAAACGAGAAGAAAAGTGGTTTACCTTTGCCTTCCTCACCGAGTTGAAAGAGTGTGCTCAGCATGCCAGGCCCTCCGAAAAGCACCCACTTTCCACTCTGCAAATGACACCTTCACTTCATTCACCACACGGTCTGGCTGTATAGCGAAGTTCATTACTCTCAGAGGAGATAACTCTGACTAGTGTCTTTTACACCTCTACCTCTTCTGTTCTCAAATAGTTCAGTCATATAATTTGCTGACTATGTGATAAGAAACAGAACTATTTTTTTGTAGCCCTGTAACCCAACAGATCGAGTGCAATTAAACACTCCACCTGCCCGTTATGGGCATATGTTAGCAAGAACGTAACTATAAGTATGCCAAACGTTTGCTTTTTATTTTGATTAAATGTACAGTTCCTGCACAGATTGTACAATAAATTATGGTAATAAAATGTTGTTTTTGAGTTTAAAAAAGCTTTACTAGAGGGTCACTCCAGCTGAATTATGGTAATGATAAAGCGTTTGTGAGACCATTCTTCACTCAAACGCCATACATGTTTAAAACAGAAGACAATGGACCAATTCTTTCTTAAGAAATGATGTGAAGAGTTATTTTTATATTTTCTAATGTCTTTTAAACAATTCTATGTAATTTAGTTACAAAACATAGTATTTTATTGAAAGAAATGGTAAGTCAACTTTTTTATTAACAATTTCACTGCTGGGAGTTAAATTCAAAACTTCTGTACCATGCTGGTCATTTACGACTGTTTTCAAGATTTTATTTTTGAATCAATTTCATTGTTGCTTACTTTAAATTAAAGCTTCTTCTAATCTTTCTCTTTAAAGTGCATTTTTTGTTATTAACTGAAATACTCTTTATGCTTAAAAATATGCTAATGTAAACAACTTTTAGCGAAAAAAACCAGAAGCGCCATACAATAGAAATAGTAGGTTATAAACTTGCTCAGTACAGCGCAAGTTAAAACAACTACAGATAGAAAACAAAACTTTCAATAAGCACCCTAGTGATGTATTTTATAACTTAAAGTATAAAATAATGTTTGTAACACAAGAAATGCCATCCATAGATGTTCAATCACTTAACAAAGGGTGGGAAATTCAAAGACGTCAAATGACAGGAACCGGAAAAGTTACACGACGTCAATTGATGGGATCAGCAGCGAAACATGTTAATGATTTGTTTTGCTTATTGCTCGGATTTTCAATTTTCTTGATTACCTTTGGTCCTAGTTAGTCCAGATAAATAAGGTTGTCCTGTACAGAGTGATTATAAATGAAATAAACAGGTTTGATAGCTTATAGAAAATTTATTTTTGAAAAGTTAAGGTAATTACTAACATGATTATATAGAAGAATTCATTAAGTTTTTATTGAAAATATTTACAGATGTTCAATGTGTGCACCATTTGTAACACGACAGATATCAACACGGTAGTCGAATTCTTCCCACACACGATTAAGCATATGACGGTCAACTGTGGCAAGAGCATTTGAGAAACTTTGTACTAACTGCAATTTATAAGGTGTCATTTTGAAACGTTTCCACAGAATTTTCCACACAGTCGGTTGAGGAATTTGCAATTCTAAAGTTGCTGATCTAGTTGATTTTCCTGGACTTCACACATAAATATCACGAATGCTATCAATTTATTCTTCTGTAACAGAAGATCTTCCAGTACTCTTCCTTTTACGCAGACATCCACTGTTTTTAAAATGTTTATACCAGTCATAGATTGATTGCATTGTTGGTGGTGGTTTACTGTATCTTGTTCTAAAATGAAGTTGCAGAACCGTAACCGGGTTTGTTTTGGCTAATTCAAGAACACAATAAGCTTTCTCCACTTGAGTAGCGGCCATTTTGGTAGACTGGTCATTGTAACAGCAGCCAACAACAAAATGCTAGCAACAGTTGTACCAACATAAACTTTAAAAAATTCCCTACAAACCTATAACATTTACTACATTCAAAAACACCAGTTTGATGTTTAAGAAGCTGTCGAAAGTGTCTATTTCATTTATAATCACCCTGTTTTATTATTGTTCTTTAGTAATATGTTATAAACTTAGCTTATAGAAATATAAAAATGTTAAACAAATAGCAATTACCTCTCCAAAACTACTATCAAATATGTACAAAGGACTATCATCTAAAGTATGCTGCATATAATCAATAAAATATTTCATTTTCATTTTAACACTATAACCTTGATTGTCTTCGCCGCATTTAAATTTCTGATTGCGATATTTTTTACCGAGTCTCTATAAAAAAAACAAAAACAAACAAGACAGAAACATTAATCAGATATATAAAAATATTATAAAGTGCCAGCCCTTATTTCAAAAACGTGCAGGCATAAGTCTGCCATTGCCAACTAAAATTTCAACGTTACAGAAAAATAAAATTTTCTGTAAAAATTAATATTCAAAATATTCAAAAAATATGCTAAAAATATTCAAAATAGTTTTGTTTTTAGTTTATTTTTTAAAGTCGCCTCAACAGCTTGGCCATTAGCAACAACTATGGGTTTTGGTACATTAACGGTGGTAATAACGTGTTAAAATTTCCCGAACCCAGCCGGGAATCAAACCTGGGACCTTTCGCTTAACAGTATAGTGTGGTAGTCACTACGCCAAAGAGGTAGTTTTAAAATACATTATTCCATTAATTTTTGATTAAAATTTTTTTTTGTAAATGTTTGGTTATCCGGACGTTGGCACTTTATGCATTATTTACGGACCTCCGGTAAAAACCGGATATCACTACAAAAAATACATCGATGTCCTTTTTTCGGACGTTGGCACTGAAAGGGTTAAATAAGCCTCGCATCGTTTCTTATTGGGTTGTGTTTTGTTTATAGTGTCTACATCTATAACGGGTATGTTATTACAAAGCCTACCGCCCTACATAGTAAATTATTTAAAAACTACTGTACTGTATACGTTCTGCTCTGTATTGAATTCATAGTGTAAATTTCTGTCCGCACTCTTAACCGTAGTGCATGCTCTTTGTAGGCTCAGTAGTGAGAGTGCTTGATATTGATAGCTGGGCAGGCTAAAAATAAGTAAGGTTCTTTTGTAAGATTTATGCCTATAACATCTTCACCCAGTTTCAGCCGTCTAGCTGTGGGGAACTTAGTAAACTGAAAGTATCAGTTTAAGGGTTGAACACCCTTTTCAACCCCGTAACGGTGGAATATTGAAATTGTTTATGTTTAAGGTTTCAATTTACCCTAAAAGAAATATTTACCCAAATATCAGCTTTCTAGCTTTCTCGCAAGTAGGAGAATTGGTGACAAGTGAGGGCTTTCCCATTTACAATACAGAAACATTATTTATCCCAACTCAAACCAATTTTTTTTTTTGTTTAAGGTCCGAATGTTCTGCAATTACTGCTAACGCAGACTGTGAAGGATAAATGATTTTTTGTAATGTATGAAAATACGCCGTGCCTGAATGGGATTCAAACCCAAGACCGCATGATGAGAGGCGAGCACATTACCAACTACGCCAATGCAGCCAGCAAAACCAAGTGGCCTCTGAGATGCGCACTCCGGCTGTGTGAGAAAGAGCTATTTAGAAAAAGATAGAAATACTGTGATGCGCTCAGTACACTCTGATTGAAAATTTAAACTAAGTTTCGGAAAAAATATTTTATTCGTGACACTAAAAACTAAACTACTTGGGAAATAAATATTAATATATTTACTAGAAATCAACGTAATATTTGAGATGATATTGAACTAGAACTTATGATACTCCAAGTAATTTACTCACGCTGAAGGAATATACTAAATAACATTGTTGCTGCTGAGATATTTGGCTTGTAATTGGAGTGCGGACTGTACCAGCCGGTTTCAAGGTCAGGCTAGACTACTGCACATCCACTATTGACAGACCACTTGGTTTGAGTTGGGTTATAAACGGTTTGCAAAAAAAAAAACAGAAGGCAGACCATGCCAAGGTGGGTAGTTGCAGTATTATCCCTAGGGAATAGAGACAGAAGGTTCTCACACAATTTTTTACTTTCTCTTGCCTATATGAATGAATATATAGAAAGAAAAGTATTGTTTTCATGTCGATTTTTCGAAATAGAGTTTTCACCGAATCTACAAGTTTCCAGACCCCCTGAACCCAAAAAAACATATTTTTAGCGATTGGTCTGTGTGTCTGCGTACAGAATATCTTAAGAAAGGAACGTCGTACGAACTTGAAACTTAAGTTAGATACCACTAGAGGACCCGACAAGAACATTTTCATCAAAATCGGTCTACCGGAAGTAGTCGTTTATTCGTGTAATTTTTCACTTTTTCGCAAGTTTATCAAAAACGGCTTCTACGTTTTTTAAAAAAATCGCCTCATTTACTACATTTTTTATGCTCTACAAGATAGGGTAGGCACCATGTCTGCTGAAATTCTTGGTGAGGCTGTTTTCTCATAAAAAAATTGTATTTCTAAGATCGCGACTTTAATATGCATTTTAGCGCAAAAATATATCTAGTAAAACTTGTAGAGACTTTGAAATTATACAACTTTTGTTTCAAACATTTTTTTGTATAACGCTTAGTTTAGCGGTAATTAGCAATTTTCTGTTTTTTTTTCCTCAGTCACATAAAAAATAATCTATTTTTTAAAGATTTCAGCCTTATTATGCATTTTACGACAAAAAAATTAATCAAATTTATAGGAAATCAAAAGATCTACTTTTATTTCGAGCATTGTTCTCAACAGAGCCTAGTTTAGCGTGAAAGCGTGATTTTTCCGTATTTTTTGATTTTCGTTTATTTTCACTTCACGTCTCTCACTCATGATTAACTCTTTGATGCACACCTTAACAACCGGTGGTGTAAGGTTTTACCGCATGGTGGTACTCGCTTAGTACCACTTATTTGGTAATTTTTCCTGAACTGCACGGTGGTTGTTTTGCACAACCACTTACCGAATCTCGTTGTCGTAGTTCTTTTGAACCGTTCGCGATCGATCCAGTCCATCGATCAGCTGTATTTTTATACTGACGCTATTCTGTAATGTTGGTGTTCGAGGTTATGTTGCATGTTAATTTTCTCATGTGTGCATCTGAGTGAAGTAACTCCATGGTACTAAAGGAGTACCACTATGCGTCAAAGAGTTAAAATAAGATTATGTTTTTTAAAGTTAGTTTTACTTTCTCTTGCCTATATGAATATATAGGAAGGAAAGTATTGTTTTCATGTCGATTTTTCGAAATCGAGTTTTCACCGGATCTATACGTTTTCAGACCCCTTGAACCCAAAAAACATGTTTTTAGCGATTGGTCTGTGTGTGTCTGTGTGTGAACAGAATATCTCAAGAACGGAACATCGTACGAACTTGAAACTTAAAACTTAAGTCACATACCACTACCGGACCCGACACGAACATTTTCATCAAAATCGGTCAACCGGAAGTAGTAGTTTATTCGTATAATTTTTCACTTTTTTGCGATTTTCTCAAAAACTGGTCCTACGATTTTTTTTTAAATCGCCTGGTTCACTACATTTTTTATGCTCTACAAGATAGGGTACGCGCCATGTTTGCTGAAATTCTGCGTGAGGCTGTTTTTACGTAAAAACATTTTCTTTTTAAGATTGCGGCTTTAATATGCATTTTAGCGCAAAACGTTGTATAATAAAAGTTGTAGAGAATGTAAAATTCTACAACTTTTATTTTAAACATTTTTTTGTATAACGCTTAGTTTAGCGGTAATTAGCAATTTTCTGTTTTTTTCTCACGAAAACGTGTGAAAAATTTATTTTTTTAAGATTTCGGCCTTAGAATGCATTTTACGACAAAAGTGTATTAAATGAAATTTATAGGAAATTAAGAGATCTACATCTTTTATTTAGAGCATTTTTTTGTACAGTGCCTAGTTTAGCGTGAATGAGCGATTTTCCGTATTTTTAAGCTAAACTGAGGTCGATTTTAATTTTGCGTATTTCACTAATGTTTTTTGAGGTTAGTTTTTTGTTCATTTCTAATGTTTTATTAATAATGTTAGGTTTATTGTAAATTTTTGCATTGGCAAGAGAAAGTTGTGTGAGTGTTTCACACCAGATTTTTTTTGTTTATTTCTAATGTTTTAGGTTGTATTTCTAATTATTTGCATTGGCAAGATAAAGTTGTGTGAGTGTTTCACACCCGATTTTTTAGTTGTTTTTATCCAAAAGATTTGCAAAATACTGCTAATGTAGGTGGCGAACGATGATAGATTAAAAAATTCCAGACTCTGACTGGGAAACGAACCTGTGTCACATGAAATGACATTGTCTGTGCTGACAGACTAAATAATCCTGTCCATAATGAACAGTAATACTCATGGTTACTATAGCAAACTCATGTGAAATGAAATGAAATGTGCATTATGAAATTGACTCATCCCTCTGCCTCACCTCGTCAAGGCAAACTTATCAATGGAACACTATAATGTATGTACAAATACAAACAAACAGAACACTGTCATTAACTGCATTCTCAAACTCATTGGCACCTGGGGTGTGTTCTCCAAAGTTGGATGAGATGGCAAAAAAAAGAATAAATCTGATACGTAATATTCCTAAAAATACAGGGTGAGCATAAGTCTTGCCCTGATTATAAAAAAATTATTGCAGAATAACCGTTTGACATAATAATTTAAATTTGATGCTGTTACATAGGTATAGTTAATAGTTTTTTTTAAGATTACTTACATTAGTAAACTTCAACGTGTGCCCCCTTGGTAGCTCGGAGAATGTCGAAGCGGTATTCCAGTTCCCGCCAGGTGTTTTGTAATATGCGTTCTGTCACAGTACCCACAGCAGCTTGAATCCTAGCCTTCAGTTCGTCGACGTCAGCAACTGGTGTGGCGAAGACTCTATCCTTGATACAGCCCCAGAAAAAAAAGTCAAGGGGAGTAATGTCTGGAGAGCGGGGTGGCCAGGGTGTTGGACCATCCCTTCCAATCCACCGATCCGGAAATGTTTCATCCAGGATATTACGCACTATCAAAGCCCAGTGGGGGGGGGGGGTTGCTCCATCTTGCTGGAAAATTATCCATGGTGATATTCTTCTAACTGTGGTGCAATGAACTGTTGCAAAACATCTAAGTAAATGTTAGCGTTAATGGTGTTTTCCGTGAAGAAAAACGGCCCGAAAAACTTGTTATGCATGAGGCCGCACCAAACATTCACTTTTTTGCTGTCTTGCTGTAACTGTACATAGCATGTGGATTCTCTGATCCCCATATACAGACATTATGCCTATTTACCATTCCACTGACATGAAAGGTGGATTCATCGGTAAAGCATATGCGATTTAAGTAATCGTTAGCACCATCAATCCTGTTGAGAATCTCATTTGCAAATTCTGCATGTCTCAGCAAATTATTCGGTTGCAAGGCCTGCATAATTTGCACTTTATAAGCATGCAACCTAAGCCTTTTATGAAGAATTTTTACCACACTTGCTTGCGGTATTTGAAGTTCACGTGATGCTTGACGAGTTGATTTAGACGGACTCCGTTGAAACGATTCCCGAACAAGATCAACAGTTGCTTCAATCACACTAGGCCTGCCACTTCTAGGAAGATCTTCGACGCTGCCTGCTTCTTTAAACCTTTCATACCATCGCTTTATTGATTTAACATCTGGAAGGCTGCGTCCATAAGAAGCCCGAAAATTACGCTGAACACTGATGAGCGATTTCGTTTCGTGAAACCAAAGCACACATTGCACTTTCTCCTGCTTTAACGCCATTTCGCAAGCAACTAACATGAACTAACAGACCGCGTCATTGTTGAGGAGCACTAGCGCCATCTATTGGTCACAAAATCTACTAACAATAACCTATATAACAGCGCCAGATTTAAATTATTACGTGCAACGGTTATTCTGTAATGAAATTTTATAATCAGGGTAAGACTTTACGCTCACCCTGTAGAATAATCATTAAAATTTTTCATTTGAGAAACTTATCAGTACTTACATCTAAAGTCCATTTGTATGTAGCTTTCCAATTATCTTGGCATCCTAATATAACTATTGGTCTATATGGTTTTTCAAATTTCTCGATAAATTCTTCAGGTGTAACATTATTTACATGTATTCTTTCTACATTGTCACGAACAGTGACAAAGCTGTCAAATTTATTTGCATAACCTAACTGTGTCCATGAACCTTTTTCACTTAATTCTGAAAAAAAAAACGGTTAATTAATCAAACAATAACATTTTAATATGGCAAAACAAATTTTATCATTAATAAAAAAATAATTACACAATTAATGTACATAATAAAACCATAAATATGAGGGCAGTCCAGAAAGTCTGTCAAGTTTTGATATAAAAAAAACTAAGTACAAGAAAAAATTTTTATTATATACACTTGATACTCGTTGCAGGGCTAAAATAAATAGTTCTGTTTCTTATCACATGGTCAGCCAATTAAATGACTGAATCATTTAAGAACAGAAGAGGCAGAGGTGTACTGTGACACTAATCAGAGTTATCTCCTCTGAAAGTAATGAATTTCATTGTACAGCCAGACCCTGTGGTGAATGAAGTGAAGGTGTCATTTGCAGAGTGGAAAATATGTGCTTTTCAGAGGGCCCGGCATGCTGATAAGCGTACTTTTCCACTCAGTGAGGAAGGCATGGTAAACCACCTCACTCCTCGTTTTACTTAATAAAACCTCTAGAGGTTCAAACCAGCCTTTCGGCTGTTGACCTAAACAACAACACACTTGATAGTGCAACTAAAATGTTATTTTTCTACATAATCACCAAACAAATTAAGACACTTATCATAGCGGTGAACTAATTTTGAAATGCCGGCATCATAAAAGTCTACCGCCTGTGATTTTAACCAGTGTTAGTCACACCCTCCTGCAGCTCCGTGTCGCCGTCAAAGCTAATCGTCTTACCTAATTTTTCTGTAGTAATTTCGTGCAATAAACTTTTTGAAATTTGTGGGAAAAAAGCGATAGCTCTCTTATGGTGAATCGACGGTCTTCTCTAATCTTCTTATTGACTTTATTCACAATGTCATCAGTCACGAGGCTTGGCCATCCACTTCGTTCTTCCTCGTGAACATCAGTTCGGCCATTTTTGAACTGAATGCACAAATGTACTCCACTTTCAGTGTAAACATCGTTCCCATAAACTTCACAGATCTGGTGATAAATCTCAATTGGTTTATTGTTTTTAGCCAACAAAAACCGTATTACCGACCGTACTACACAACTGGCTGGCGGAATTTTGAATTGCGGCACACATTTTAAATTGTTGTTGAAAAACAACGAAGAGCGACACAGACCTCTCGCTAGCACAACTGGATAGCCACTGAATGGAGAAACGCCGCGGCACCAAAATGGCTGCAATAGCTCCGCCCCTAGCGGCTACAACGCAAAACGTGACAGACTTTCTGGACTGCCCTCGTATTACACCTAAAAGTGTGACACATTGACAATATAAGATCAAATATATTTAGATCAATCGGGGATTTTCAAAATTAAAACAGGAGTCTTGACTCACCTAATAGAGTCTTCCAAAAAGGTAACGATTTCACAATCAAAATGAATTTTTAAACATACTACGTTAGTTTGAAAACAAAACTTGACATTTAACCACTCTTTTAGTTACATTATTATCCTTTAGAAGACAAAAATGTTCTATTTCAGGCTCTTTCATTTTCTTGGAGAACGTTTTACAACCAAAAATAAAACAACGCTTAGTAACAAAAAATTTGTTATTTACTATCGGTTTCATAATCATAGACACCCGAGTTTGAACACTTGCATCTCCAAAACTATGAGTCGGATTTCAAAATACTTTACATCAAAATTTAGCTCATTTTATTCTGCGTTGACCCTTAATAGTCCTATATTTTTAATGTTGTTTAAAAATTGCCATATCAAGGTTGAAATACAAAAATACCCGGTTTTTTTGATACTGCAACAAATTTCATGCGTTTAGAGGCATGTAACGGGTGATTCAAGAAGAGCGCCGGTTTTTAAACGGCTGGTAAATTTTTGTTTATCGGTTGGCAACATTGTTAGACCTCATTTCTATTTCGGAGAACATTCCGATTGACGATTCAGTTGTAGTTTCTCTTGTTCGCAGTGTAGTACTCTCGCAGTCTGTGTCTTACCATGGAGAAGTTTACTATTGCACAACGAGTGTTAATCGTCAAAACATTTTACCAGAGTGGAGAGAGTTATGCGGCTACTGTCAGGCGACTTCGCGGTACTCTGGGACTTAATGAAGCACCGAATGAATCAACAGTTTGCAGGCTCATGAAAAAGTTTTTTGAGACGGGTTCAACAGTCGACCTTAAAAGTTCTGGACGTCGTCGTTCTGGCCGAACTGAGCAGAATGTTGCGTTGGTTCGTGACAGTGTGGCTGTTAGCCCAGCAAAATCAATACGTCGCCGTTCTCAACAATTGGGTTTACGATGTTCTTCTGTACGGAGAATTCTTCGGTACGATCTCCAATATCACCCAGCAGTATAAAATTCAGTTGACGCAACATTTGAAAGTGGCAGACCACCAGAAGAGACGACAGTTTGTTGACTGGGTATTGAGAAAACGGCAGGATGAAGACACCTTCGCAAACAAAATCATTTTCAGTGATGAGGCGCACTTCCACTTAAACGGTTTTGTTAATAAACAGAACTGCCGTATGTGGGGTTTAATTCGACGGGTTATCGGGCAAATGGAAGTCGAAACTTGTCGTGCAGTGATATCCAATTTCATGGACAGAGTTGATGCGTGCCAGCGCAGTAGAGGAGGACACATGCATGACATCAATTTTCATACATGAAATCGGAAGGTAAGATGAACTTGTTGATGTATTTATTTTCAGTTTTTCAATAAAATAAATCTCTTAATTTGATATATCAAAACCGGCGCTCTTTTTGAATCACCCTATAACTCGATAAGTATTTGACCGAAAAGTTTGAAATGTTAACACAACATAGACAATTATATTCTTACAGCGGGTACAAAATTTAAAAATTGTACACTATTTAAATTTTGATTTATTGACTATTCTGAACCCTTGCTATCTCAGTAACCGCTCGATCGTTCGACTTGGGAAAACTATCGTTTTATTCAGCATAAAAAACTTAGTACAGATATGTTAATAATATAAAATATCGATTGGCCAATGTTGTGGTAAAATTTTGAAAAATAGATGGGTAATGCGGAGGGGGGGGGCTACTATCCATTTTGGTTGAATCTGACTGTCTACCTAAATTGACAATGCAGTCTATCAATTCAGGTAGACAGTCCGACAGGATGTCACATACACAAATTAGCAACATGGATAGTAACAACCACCCCCCGCCTTACCAATCTATTTTTCAAAATTCTAAAAATTCTACCACAACATTGGCCAATCGATACTTCATTTATTATTAACATATCTATACTAAGTTTTTTACGCTGAATAAAACTAGTTTGCCCATGTTGAACGATTAAGCGGTTATCCAGATAGCAAGGGTTCAGAATATTGTCAATAAATCAAAATTTAAATAGTTTACGATTTTGAAATTTTGTACACGCTGTAAGAATATATTGTCTACGTTGGGTTAAAATTTCAAATATTTCGGTCAAATACTTATCGAGTTCCACGCCTCTAAACACATGAAATGTGTTGCGGTATCAAGAAAACCAGGTATTTTTGTCTTTCAACCTCGATATGGCAATTTTTAAACAACATTAAATATATAGGACTATTAGGTAAAAATTTGCCCATAACAGACAGGTGGAGTGTCAAATTATTTACACTCATTTTGTTAGTTGAAGGGCTAAAATAAATAGTTCTGTTTCTTATCGCATGGTCAGCCAATTAAATGACTGAATCATTTAAGAACAGAAGAGGTAGAGGTGCAAAAGACACTAATCAGAGTTATCTCCTCTGAAAGTAACGAATTTCATTATACAGCCAGACCCTGTGGTGAATGAAGTTAAAGTGTCATTTGCAGAGTGGAAAATATGTGCTTTTCAGAGGGCCCGGCATGCTGATAAGCGTACTTTTCCACTCAGTGAGGAAGGCAATGGTAAACCACCTCACTCCTCGTTTTACTTAGTAAAACCTCTACAGGTTCAAACCAGCCTTTTGGCTGTTGACCTAAACAACAGGTAAAAATATAATTGTCTATGTTGAGTTAAAATTTCAAACTTTTCGGTCAAATACTTATCGAGTTACACGCCTCTAAACGCATGAAATGTGTTGCGGTATCAAGAAAACCGGGTATGTTTGTCTTTCAACCTTGATATGGCAATTTTTAAACAACATTAAGTACATAGGACTATTAAGGGTCAACGCAGAATAAAATGAGCTAAATTTTGATGTAAAGTATTTTGAAATCCGACTCATAGTTTTGGAGATGCAAGGGTTCAAACTCGGGCGTCTATGATTATGAAACGGGTAGTAGATACTGGCATAACCTAAAAATCATCAAAGGGAATTCCATCAGTATAAAAGAAATTTATTATAATACCATAAATAATACTATGTAATAAATAATAATATGGTATATATAATACCATAAATAAACAAAATAATAATAATAATAATAATATTTATTTATTCCACTTTATACAAATACAAAATTATATCTTATCTACTAGGAATAAATAACCACCAACTCAAGTAAACGGTGGTTATATATATATATATATATATATATAAAAAAACACAAAATACATAAAAACAAGTTTACAAATGAATTACAAATCAAATGAATTATAGAAATAAATTACACATCAAATGTCGTCATCCACTACAAATGACAATTCAAATTTTAGCGGCAGCTACAGCGCATGTTAACTATATTTTTTAACAACAATATTAACCCAGCCGTCAATCTTCAGAGCAGATATTCACCTGTACATGACTAACACTAAAATCAGTTATTATTGTTATATTGTTTACCAAGATCAGTAAATTCCTACAAAGACTGAATAGCAAGCACTGCAAGTCAGCAACGGTAAAACACCAACACTAACCAACAATTCTTACAAGTGAATCAACATCAGTTATCTCATTGAGCCAATCTTTAACCTTTCTTGAAAATATTAACACGTTTAAGCTATTTTTAATTTCAATAGGCAACAGATTAAAACACTTAGGACCCAAAAAAACAAAAGTTTTAGCAAAAAAGGATTTATTAACTTTCGGTCTTACAAACAGTTGTTGGCTTTTACAAAACAGTTCAATTAATTCACAATAACCACAATATTTGTTTAAGTAAAGCAATTTATCATTTTAGGGATAGGCATTTGTCTACTTGGTGAAGGGTTGACTGATGCACTGAATGTTAAATCTATGCACAGAATGTTGTAATGCACAAAAATTTTCCTTTTATGGATCATTAAAACGACACACAATTATAGATCCACACACATAACAGTCTACCGAAAATTTCAAAGACATAACTACTCACAAGAAATGCCTGGAAAAACATATCAAAGAAACTTATGGCCACAGAGTACGCACATGCTTATGTAGTCAAGGTATTAAAATATTTAACAATAAGCAATCGATATTCTACGTTTCTTAACTACTGTAAAATACCTCCAGAAAAAGCTAATACAAAGTTCACTGTAGGAGTGCTAACAAATCTTCAAAAAATACACAAACATTCGGTATTGTCTTATTTAAATTTAAATGTAACAATAAAGTTCTATTTAAGTGAACAATATCAAGGAGTAATTAACAAAACAAGAAAAATGAATAAACTGATGGAATAATGCAACCGAAACACTTTCGTAATGGTGGAATAGTTTAGTGTTCAAGTTAAAACAGATTCCATTATCATGTAGTTAAATTACCTACTTTGGTAGATTTAAAACAAGAGTTACATTATAAAACAAAAAAAGTACATAACTAGATCTCTATTGGTTCACTAAACAACATAAACCCAAGAAAAATAACACAGATGACATTTGAAAACAAACTTTCTAATTTGGTATTTCTAGGTTAGAAACGTCTACTCACCCGGTCTAGCTTTTCTCTTAACTTCTCTCACTCTTTTCTTAGCTTTATGCTCTACTTTAAGTTGTAAAGCATCACCACCCATATTAGAGTTAACAGAATTATAATTAAATTACAACTAGCTAAAAATATTACGAAAAAGTACTCAAATAACGCCACACAAAACTGAAACACAAAGCGGCCATAAGCAAAACGGCTACCTGCACGTAAAATACCAACATGACAAACGTAATTAAACTAGTCGACATATTTACAAATTTAATGTGTTAAGTTCAGTTAAGCGATAAGTAAATATTAAACCATTTTCAAATTTCAACTAAAATGTTATGCGATCAATTCAACTTATCTGAATATTTAATTCTTCACGATAATATGTAATGAAATATGATTATTCTACAGTACTGAAGGAGGAAATGTTTAAGTGAAATATTAAAGTGCATTTGACCAATTTACCTTGTTGTAGTATTTGTTGCTAATTAAGCATTCCGACCAGTACTCACGTCATGACGGTTATATAATTAGTATATTTTATGTAATTTGTTGTTAAAAGTATCACTACGATGGCAACCAGTGCTGTCGAAACGGAACTATGCACAAGAAGGCCGTGAAAGGAACTTTACAAGGCTTGTGTAGAGTGGAGGGGATATCATTACGCTCGATTTTCAAACATGTTTAAGCGTATAACAGAATACGTATTCGTAAATTATTCTTAATTTTACAGTTTTTACTCGTTGAGTGTTCAAATAAACGAATTAAATGTTAAGAATACCAAAGTTTGTGTAGCTCATTGCATTTCTCAATCCGCTCGCTCTCGGTCAACCAGCGCTGAGCAATTTTCATGGCAACCTTTCGTGAAAGCGTTGTCATATTTCAGTAGCGCTCCGCTTTTGCAATAAGGAGTGTACTGTACTTTCTTAAATTGTAAACAAGTTTGTAGTGTATTTTTGGAGCAATTTTTATTGTAAAATCCATCTCATAACGAGAGAAAGCAAAGCGAATAAAAATGGAGGAGGCACGCAAATGATGCATACAACGCCAGCGCTGGTATAATATGCACTGCACATAGCGGCAACACCAGAGGCTGAGAGCCCCGAGCGCTCTCCCTACCATCACTGCTCCAGGTTTGATTCACTTTTAATTCTACTATAACATAAAACGTGTTATTTTTTAAATTTTTATTTATTTACAATCAGTCTGTACTATATGGCCTTAAGGAAATGTTAATATTTGAGTTTGAACTCATTGATTTATCTGCAGATTTGCTTTTTAAAATTTGTACTGTGTGCGAATGGCCGGCCCGTTGGCGTAGTGGTTAGCAACTGGCTTCTACGCCGGGGTCCCGGGTTCGATTCCCGGTCAGGTCTGGCACTATCATCACTCATTTTGGGTCTTTTCCATTTACTTTATGCCACTATGAAATCCGAATTCCCTGAAGTGTTGCACAAGTGTTCATTTCTCCCACTCCCTTCCTACTTGCTAAATACTTATGTTTATTTACAATAAATATTCTGAAGATTTTTTTTATTTACAGGTTACTTATAACTTATTCTAATTATTTACATTATATTTTATATTTAATTATTATTACATTACTATTGCGTTATAATTTTAATTATTGACATTGGGAAAGAAAATCATGTGAGTGTTTCACACAGACTTTTTTAGTTTTGAAAGATCAATGCAAATTGGTTTGATTTTTTTCTACCATAGCCATACTAAGTTGTACCTTATTTTTGTACTGTTGGTTATAGAATTGGTTGTAAGGACTTTAGAATAATAACTAATGGGGGAAATAATTGACAGTCCTCTGACTCACAGTCATGGTTTTACAAAAATATTAATAGCCTATCTCCCGTAATTGAAATCGTATAATCAAAATATTTAAATCAAATTTTACAGAAATTGGTGTATCATATGGCGCCAAATTTGAAAAATAGACTTTTTCAAATTTTGATGGCCGAGCTATATAAAAGAACTTTATATCTCCTGAAATTTGGCGAGAATCAGACCACCCTTTCTGATTTTACACAACTTCAAAATTTTGAAGTAAGTACATTAATATCCGATAAGCCATTTTTCAACAACTTGCTTTCAAACTCGAGTCTTTAAAGTTTTGTTAAGTGTCTTTTACACCTTTACCTCTTCTGTACTTAAATGCTTCAGTCTTATAATTAGTTGACTATATAATGAAAAACAGAACTATTTTTACTTTCTCTTGCCTATATGAATATATAGGAAGGAAAGTATTGTTTTCATGTCGATTTTTCGAAATCGAGTTTTCACCGGATCTATACGTTTTCAGACCCCCTGAACCCAAAAAACATGTTTTTAGCGATTGGTCTGTGTGTGTGTGTGTGTCTGTGTGTGTGTGTGTGTGTGTGTGCGTGTGTGTGTGCGTGTGTGCGCGTGTGTGTGTGCGCGTGTGTGTGTGTGAACAGAATATCTCAAGAACGGAACATCGTACGAACTTGAAACTTGAAACTTATGTTACATACCACTACCGGACCCGACACGAACATTTTCATCAAAATCGGTCAACCGGAAGTAGGAGTTTATTCGTATAATTTTTCACTTTTTTACGATTTTCTCAAAAACTGGTCCTACGATTTTTTTTAAAATCGCCTGGTTTATTCAAATTTTTATTCTCTACAAGATAGGGTAGGCGCCATGTTTGCTGAAATTCTGCGTGAGGCTGTTTTTACGTAAAAACGTTTTCTTTTTAAGATTGCGGCTTTAATATGCATTTTAGCGCAAAATGTTATATAATAAAAGTTGTAGAGAATGTAAAATTCTACAACTTTTATTTCAAACATTTTTTTGTATAACGCTTAGTTTAGTGGTAATTAGCGATTTTCTGTTTTTTTCTCACGAAAACGTGTGAAAAATCGATTTTTTAAAGATTTCGGCCTTAGAATGCATTTTACGACAAAAGTGTGTATAATAAAATTTGTAGAAAATTAAAAGATCTACAACTTTTATTTAGAGCTTTTGTTTGTACAGTCCCTAGTTTAGCGTGCAGGAGCGATTTTCCGTATTTTTAAGCCAAACTGAGGTCGATTTTAATTTTACGTATTTCACTAATGTTTTTTGAGGTTAGTTTTACTTTCTCTTGCCTATATGAATATATAGGAAGGAAAGTATTGTTTTCATGTCGATTTTTCGAAATCGAGTTTTCACCGGATCTATACGTTTTCAGACCCCCTGAACCCAAAAACATGTTTTTAGCGATTGGTCTGTGTGTGTGTGTGTGTGTGTGTGTGTGTGTGTGTGTGTGTGTGTGTGTGTCTGTGTGTGTGTGTGTGTGTGTGTGAACAGAATATCTCAAGAACGGAACATCGTACGAACTTGAAACTTGAAACTTAAGTTACATACCACTACCGGACGCGACACGAACATTTTCATCAAAATCGGTCAACCGGAAGTAGTAGTTTATTCGTATAATTTTTCAGTTTTTTGCGATTTTCTCAAAAACTGGTCCTACAATTTTTTTTAAAATCGCCTATTTTACTCAATTTTTTATTCTCTACAAGATAGGGTAGGCGCCATGTTTGCTGAAATTCTCGGTGAGGCTGTTTTCACGTAAAAACGTTGTTTTTTTAAGATTACGGCTTTAATATAAATTTTAGCGCAAAAACTTATATAATAAAAGTTGTAGAGAATTTAAAAACCTACAACTTCTGTTTCAAACATTTTTTTGTATAACGCTTAGTTTAGCGGTAATTTGCGATTTTCTGTTTTTTTTCTCACGAAAACGTGAGAAAAATCGATTTTTTCAACATTTCGGTCTTAGTATGCATTTTACGACAAAAGTGTATATAATTAAATTTATAGAAAATTAAAAGATCTACAACTTTTGTTTAGAGCATTTTTCTCTACAGAGCCTAGTTTAGTGTGAAAGCGTGATTTTCCGTATTTTTAAGCCAAACTGAGTTCGATTGTCATTTTGCGTCATTCACTCATGATTAAAATAAGGTTATGTTTTTGAGGTTAGTTTTTTGTTTATTTCTTATGTTTTATTACTAATGTTAGGTTTATTGTTAATTATTTGCACTGGCAAGAGAAAGTTGTGTGAGTGTTTCACACCAGATTTTTTTGTTTATTTCTAATATTTTATTACTAATGTTAGGTTTATTGTTCATTATTTTCATTGGCAAGAGAAAGTTGTGTGAGTGTTTCACACCAGATTTTTTTGTTTATTTCTAATATTTTATTACTAATGTTAGGTTTATTGTTCATTATTTTCATTGGCAAGAGAAAGTTGTGTGAGTATTTCACACCAGATTTTTTCAATTTGGTTACTTCATCTCAATACTGTATATATACACAGTACAGAACCTTAATACATAGCGTAAGTTTAAGGTCAATATACCTTGGACAATTTGGCTGCTTGGCACAAGCAGCCTCAGTGTTTATCTACACTCTTCACCCCTCGCCATGCAACGACGGTACAGTCACAAAAGTATACAATCGCTACTGTAATGTGCGACTCACGCACGATCACTACGCCTTGTTTTCACTGTTGTAAATAATAATCTATCAGACATAATGATGTGTCTAATTTGTTTTCATATATGATTTTCTGTTCATTATATATTCAAAACAATTTGTTTAGTTAATTGTGCGCGTCTGTAGAGTATAGTTTAGCGAGGTTTTGCAGTTTAGTTCTAGTAATTTATAATTTGAATTTTTATTGGAACAAATTAAATAATTATTTTACGTTTGTACATTGAAATAAGGTTGTAGGCATTTGTGTAGGCCTATATTAAAATTTGTAGACCTTGTTGAAAGAATAGGTTATGGATATTATATAGGGTGATTCAAAAAGAGCGCCGGTTTTGATATATCAAATTAAGAGATTTATTTTATTTAAAAACTGAAAATAAATACATCAACAAGTTCACCTTACCTTCCGATTTCATGTATGAAAAATGATGTCATGCATGTGTCCTCCTCTACTGCGCTGGCACGCATCAACTCTGTCCATGAAATTGGATATTACTGCACGACAAGTTTCGACTTCCATTTGCCCGATAACCCGTCGAATTTCCTCCTTCAAGTCATTGATGTTTCGGGGTTTATTGGCATACACCAATGACTTCAGATGACCCTAAAGATGAAAGTCACAAGGCGTCAAGTCACACGACCTTGGTGGCCATTGATGGTCGGAATTACGAGAAATGATGCGATCCTGGAACCGTTCACAGAGCAACAACATTGTTTCTCGTGCAGCGTGACAGGTGGCACCATCCTGCTGAAACCACAACTCGTCAATGTCCATTCCATCCAAATGACGCCACAAAAACTCCCTAATCATCGTACGGTATCGGTCTCCATTTACTGTCACGGCTTGTCCTTCTTGATTTTCAAAAAAGTAAGGGCCGATGACACCGCCTGACCAAAAGCCGCACCAAACTGTCACTCGCTGTGCATACATTTCCGTTTCATTAACCACGCGATGGTTTTCTAAACCCCACATACGACAGTTCTGTTTATTAACAAAACCGTTTAAGTGGAAGTGCGCCTCATCACTGAAAATGATTTTGTTTGCGAAGGTGTCATCATCCTGCCGTTTTCTCAATACCCAGTCAACAAACTGTCGTCTCTTCTGGTGGTCTGCCACTTTCAAATGTTGCGTCAACTGAATTTTATACGGGTGATATTGGAGATCGTACCGAAGAATTCTCCGTACAGAAGAACATCGTAAACCCAATTGTTGAGAACGGCGACTTATTGATTTTGCTGGGCTAACAGCCACACTGTCACGAACCAATGCAACGTTCTGCTCAGTTCGGCCAGAACGACGACGTCCAGAACTTTTAAGGTCGACTGTTGAACCCGTCTCAAAAAACTTTTTCATGAGCCTGCGAACTGTTGATTCATTCGGTGCTTCATTACGTCCTAGAGTACCGCGAAGTCGCCTGACAGTAGCCACATAACTCTCTCCACTCTGGTAAAATGTTTTGACGATTAACACTCGTTGTGCAATAGTAAACTTCTCCATGGTTAGACACAGACTGCGAGAGTACTACACTGCGAACAAGAGAAACTACAACTGAATCGTCAATCGGAATGTTCTCCGAAATAGAAATGAGGTCTAACAATGTTGCCAACCGATAAACAAAAATTCACCAGCCGTTTAAAAACCGGCGCTCTTTTTGAATCACCCGTTACTTTATGCGGAACTGGGTGTACCCGTAGAGCAAGAATTGTGCCAGTTCGAATTGTCCACAGTATAACAGTCTAAAATGAAAAAAATTATGAACATTCAGTTCATAATTCTGTTTTTTTTTTAATTAATTAATTTAATGTCGCATCAACTACAAAGGTCATTAGCGACGACGTTGGGGTGTAACTATGTACAATGAAGGATGAAATAATTTTTTTGTAACGTTTGAAAATATGCCGTGCCTGAGTGGGATTCAAACCCAGGACCGCATGATGAGAGGCGAGCACGTTACTAACTGCGCCAATGTGGCCGGCTCTGTGTATTTGTATTCTGGGAATTCAGTTACTAATTTGTACGTTGAACTGTTGCTTTTCTGTTGTGATCAAAATATCTACTGTATACGTAAAAGGCTCACTATTTCCAAGGAATTCACTAAACCTGTGCAATCACACATTTTAACACTAGAGTACAACTGACAAGCTGTCTAGATTATACATTACAATGTTTGCACTAAATATTTTAAATTTTATAATTTTTTGTTTTATATTACTTTATTTAATGTCGCATCAACAGCTCGATCATTAGTGACTATGGTGCGATATGTAATGAAGATTATTACCTTGTGAAAATTTTCACACCCTGGCCGGGAATTGAACCCCAGACCTCCCCGTGGTAGCCTACCCTCTACGCTATGGAAGCGGTCTTCAATAATTAATTTCTTTTGCCCTATATTAATATATAAGAAGGAAAGTATTGTTTTCATGTCGATTTTTTGAAATTGAGTTTTCACTGGATGTACAAGTTTTCAGATCCCCTGAACCCAAAAAACATGTTTTAAGCGATTGGTCAGTGTGTGTGAACAAAATATCTCAAGAACGGATCATCGTACAAAGTTGAAACTTGAAACATAAGTTTGGTACCACTAGAGAACCTGACACTAACATTTTTTTTTCTGGGTTTCAAGGATTAGGCATCTCTGCCTGTTCCGAACCTCTCAAATCTGCCATCTCTTTCTCGGGCGTCGTCGTTCTCTCCTGCCCTCCGGTTTATAGCCCAGTGTACTTAGGTATAGCCCAGAGGCTTAGGTATCCTATCCTCCCGCATTCTGTTTATATGCTCTAACCCCTGCATTCTGTTCTGGGATACCTTGTTTATAGAGAAGATGTTGAGTTCTTTCCTTATCTCGGTATTCCTGTAACGATCTTCTCTACTACACCCATACATAATGTCGAAGAAATTTCATTTTAGATGCTTGCAATCTGCCTGACATGAACATTTTCATCAAAATCGGTCTACCGGAAGTAGTAATTTATTTGTGTCATTTTTCACTTTTTTTCGCCAAAGAGTGATTTTCCGTATTATTAATCCAAACTAAGGTTGGCTTTCATTTTGCATCAATCACTCATGATTAAAATTAGGTTATGTTTTTTAAAATTAGTTTTTTTTGTTTATTTCTAATCTTTTGTAACTAATGTTAGGTTATATGGTCATTACTTGACAAGACAAAGTCATGTGAGTGTTTCACACCAGATTTTTGCTTTTGCATTTACTTTATTTAAAACTTAATCAAAAGTTTTACAAACTGTAGTTCAGTGAACACCGAAGTCTTCACTCACGCCACTCTGAAAGCCACGGTCAGCGAGGTACCGGAGAAATATTTTTATCTTCTGTTTTGGTGATAAGGCTCCTCCTCTTTTCTTTTTTCTTTTTGTATTGTCCTACATAAAGAACACACTGGTTATGTAAAATTATTTTTTAAGCTGTCGTTTGTTCGCATGGTACGCCTTCATCCTCTCGCTAACCTTCTCCCTTTGTTCCTGCGTTCATGTCTTCTGCCTTGTTTCTGCAGTCGGGAAATTCCCAAAATCTTTTATTTTCCGTCTAAAGGCCATTTCCATCTGTTACATTGTTACGTGAAGCATTTATGGTGTTTAGGTTTGTTTCAATTTCTTTGATCCATCTATTTTTGGTTTTAAAACCTTCTTGATATGTGACCATTTTGTACGTTTCGTTATTTTTGTTTTGGAATCTCATCATGTGACTGTAATATTGTAGTCAACGTTTTATGAGCTTAGTTGTTAGAGTTTCGCCTAGAAAATTCATTATGTGTTCGTTCGTTCTCTTCTTGTGGATTGTGGATCCTCTTTTCTTATTAAAATAGGGTAAAAATATTTCTCTTAAAAGTTCAACTGTTTCTTCTAGAAAGCGGAGTAGCTCACGATATCTACTAGGACTGATAAAACGCCAGTTTCTGTAATTTTTTTCATTACAAATTTTAATAAACACAACCATAAAGAATTATAAGATTGGTCTGGTGGTACCTTAAAAATCAATCAGTAATTCCTTATAAAAATAAGCATTTCATATGTGTTATTCACTCTTTTAAGAAATTACTTATGCTAGATCAGTATTTGCGTGTAGTTTTAAGTAATTACTTATAAGAAAAAGAAATACTGGATAAGATTAAAGAATACTAATTTCTTATACTTTAATCACCTACTCTTAAGTAATTTCTTAAAAAACGGACAAGAAAAGTAATATTACTGATTTTTATTCACATTACTCCACTGTTTTATAGTTTATTTGTTACCTTAACAATAAGACTGATGTATTCAGTTCAAAAGTTGTTGTGTCAGAAGTACGAATTGTTTTGATCAAACAAAAATTAACAACTACGTATTGAATCTGATGCTAAAACTTAATCAGAGAAAATCGTAACCACTGAAAATAGGTTAGTTTCATTAACACGTTCAGTGCAGCCGCCACATTTTTGTGGTGTATTGAACAGTCCCAGGGTGTGGGCCGCCACAAAAATGTGGTCCTTCTATATAGTTTCATAATCTCTTCCTTCTGCTTTCAGCTACGGTAAATTGTATTTCTTTTATTGTTCAGCCATAGAAACAGGTTCATTCTATGCTAGTAAACCTTCAGCTTTTGAAGAAACGACATCGGTTTTTTTTTTTGGTGCTATTTTAAAAACTGATACATTTTCTTCTAAGTTTTGAGTTTGACGGGCTGTTTTATTTGTTATTAGTGACATATTAGTTTTAAATAAAGTATTTTTATTACTGTTCTGTATTTTTTTATATTATTTTTATTATTCAGTTTTAGTGATTATTTCATTTATACTCATATAATCAGGCAAGAAAACTTAATTTTTTGCATGAATTTTCTTTTTCTAGTCGTAGTAATAATGCTATAAAATGTTATTTCATTACATTACTTTTATTACAATTACGTAACATTTACTATACCTAGTAAATATTAAGTGTGGCAAAAATGTAACTAAATAAATAAAGATGTGTAAACGAATATAATACCTAAATGCTTTAAATATTTAAGTAGGCCTACTTTTTCGTAAGTACAGACTTATAGTTAACTTTTTTTAAAGAAACTAGTAGGTATTAATTTTTTTTTTAAATGTTTGCTTCGTTTAAAAATTGGTTATAAAAATATTTTATTAGTACTTATTTTAGGAGCCTACGAGGCGTGCACAGTCACACAAAGCGGCAGGGTCATTTACTTATAATAGTATACTAGTAGGCTTATTCAACTCTTTTCTTAGGTGACCCCATTTTCGGAATTGATTTCTACCTGTCCACGGAATGACTTACTGCCGTGGGAACTGAATGGGTAATAAAATATTGTTGAAAACAAGTGAAAATCGTAATGCCGTCACAGGTACCGATATCTGTCTGTACCGTAATAACACTTACATTCAACTTTTCAAAAACCTTTGGCCACACCGAAGTTATTCAGCTAAGAGTGCCATAATGAACTATTATTATCCTATTATTCCTATAAGTTTTTAATTTTTTCAGTTTTACGTGATAAAAGCAAAGTACATTCAGACTTTTACATTTGTTTTATATTTATACTTTCATGTGTGTATTTTTAAAACTACAAACAAATACATTTATCTATATTAAAATAAATAAAAATACACGTATAAGTAAAACATATAAAATAAAAGTATTGAATAAAAATACACACAAAAAAATTGTAATTGTAGAGAGAATATGAAGATATGATGCGCCACCAACTTGTGCGCTTTCTGTGTACGGGGAACATTTAAATGTGGCAGGCGAGTTTAACATTGAAATACGGTTCAGCCACAGCGAATAACCTCGCTTCACCCAGGCTGCAGTGAACATTTAAATGATGAAACAAAAGTCACTATAAGTGATACGAAAATTAAATCCATTGAACATCGTTTTGATGAATTAGCCATAACACCTACTATGTCTAACTTGGGTGATATCTTTTAACGTGAGTCAAGGCCGAAGTTTAATGTTCGAAACCGAAATCCTGAAAAGGATCTTGAAAACATTAAACGTTACAATATGTTTCTAATAAAATGATGGCTTGATAATGTTGCACGGCAACGATTTCACCAAAAACTTTATACTCCAATTAAGACTAAATAATTGAAATTAGATACATAAAATCTTAATTACTGTACATTATTAAATTTTATTCTCTTGAAATTACTGTATTTCGTTTATGTTTAAACAGTCGTGTGAAATACGCAAATTCACTTTTAACTGTTTTTAAACCCTAAAAGTATGTCTTTATACTTTGTCTGGAATTTTGCGTATCCAAAGTTGGATCTGCTACCCACATTTCCGTTATGCAGGGTTTTACTGTATTTACAATAAAAAAAAAATAATTAAAAAAGAAACACAGAAGGATATTTTCAGATTTTTCTGAAAAAATTGTATTATAATATTTTGTCATACCAAATGATTCAAATTCAGTATAAGAGGTATAGAATGATCCTCAAGTATCACACACGTTAATAAATTATACTTATAATGAAAGAGAAACTCAGACAGTTTTAGCTAGCCATAGGCTCATAAACTGTTTCTCCTATACCCTCCACTTGAGCAAAGATGGTGAAACCGAGACAGAAAGTATTCTGTGAATCAGAAACTACAGTTTAGTTCTACATGTGTTCCTATGCGCGGACAGAAATCTTCGTGAAGAAGAGTTTTGCGTATAAGTATATTTAGTTAAAAATATTGTAAATAGCATACTATAGCAATAATTGTATTATGTTTAACTAAAAAAAATAAATAAATAAAATAAACATTTGTTCTAGCAGAAGTTCTGGTGTGATTGCCAACAATTTGAACCTATTGGCTATATGTATAAAAAGGAAGCTAGCAAAAGCTTTTGCTAGCCATAACTTGCTCCCAAAACGTTTTCGTTTATATAAAGTTTCTTTCTTTCTTTTGGGCTGTAAAGTGAGCTCAGAAAGCGCTGGTAAAACTTTATGGATCACCCTGTATATAAGCTAATTTAACTAAAATAAAAATTTGCTAAAGAAAAGTGTTTTGATGGGTACAGAGTTCTGGGCGAAATATTTTGCTAGCCATAACTCGTTACAAAAAGCGCCAGTACACTTTGTGAATCACCCTGTATATAAGAATTTAATTAAAATAAAAATTTGCTAAAGAAAAGTGTTTTGATTAGTACAGAATTCTGGGCGAAATATTTTGCTAGCCATAACTCGTTACAAAAAGTGCCGGTAACACTTTGTGAATCATCCTGTATATAAGAATTTAATTAAAATAAAAATTTGCAAAAGAAAAGTGTTTTGGTTGTGTTTCAGATTGGAGTTCACTGGACAAGACATTTTTATACATTAGTCTACTTGAAGCTGAAATTATAAACTGTATCTAGAATTTGTTAATAAAAATATTGAATAAATGATATTACTGAAATAAATCGGTTTGTTTTATTTAAAAAAATCATTTGTTTCGATAAATTTTGTCTACAAATATCAAATTTGAAAGAATAACAATATTTCCGACCAATATGCACAGATTGTGCTTAGTTTTGCTTGATTTGAAAGAATGTCAGAATACGGACAAGAGATTTTTATCAACCAAAGTTGTTGTAGTTTATCAGATTTTAAAAAGTAAAATTTTGAGAACTGCAGTGCTTTACAATACAGTATTCACATGTTGTATTTGATCAAAATAACATGACATAAGTATTATTTAAAAGACGACCACGCTATCTACCGGATAGTTGTGGAAAAAGTAAGGGAAATTTATTTAATTGTAGGTAAAATTTGTCCTAAAAATTGGTAACACTGGCCTAAAAAAAGGTATTTAAGTAGAACGTCTTTGGCGGGAGTGGCGGGTGGGTCCTTTCGCTCCGTCAAGTCAACATTTATTTGTTCATGATCTTTGCCAACAATCTTAATATTGTTAGAATTTTGAAATTGTAAAGATATTTTCTACAATATTGTAGTTTTCAAAGAATGTTAGTATTTCCGCCATCCACTAGATGGCATGAGAATGCACTTTTTATTCACTGTAGTTCCAAAAGCATTCAACAGATAGCGTGAGAATGTACTTTTTCAAACCAATTAGAATAATTTTTCTTATTTTTGTTCAGTTACTTAAGTAGCTTTATAGACTGATTCATTCATATATTATCAGTACGAAAATTTGACTTCACACAATGACTTACATTATTTCATTTCATTTATAATAGACATTACTAAACATCTATATAAAATTACATCATCAAAAGTGGTAAAAGAATATATATAGGGAAGGAAAGTATTTTCATATCAATTTTTTGAAATTGAGAGTATAGGATATACAAGTCAGACCCCCTGAACCCAAATTTTTCACTTTTTTGAAAATTTCTCAAAAATGTCTTTAAAACTGCTTCATATATATTTGTGTACACAATTCAAAGTTGTAGAACATTTAAAAACCTACAACTTTTATTTTAAACATTTTTTTGTACAATGCTTGGTTTAGTGGTAATTAGTGATTTTTACTTTCTCTTGCCTTTATGAATATATAGGAAGGAAAGTATTGTTTTCATGTTGATTTTTCGAAATCGAGTTTTCACCGGATCTATACTTTTCAGACCCCCTGAACCCAAAAAACATGTTTTTAGCGATTGGTCTGTGTGTGTGTGTGTGTGTGTGTGTGTGTGTGTGTGTGTGTGTGTGTGAACAGAATATCTCAAGAACAGAACATCGTACGAACTTGAAACTTGAAACTTAAGTTACATATCACTACCGGACCCGACACGAACATTTTCATCAAAATCAGTCAACCGGAAGTAGTAGTTTATTCGTATAATTTTTCACTTTTTTGCGATTTTCTCAAAAACTAGTCCTACGATTTTTTTAAAAATCGCCTGGTTTACTCAATTTTTTATTCTCTACAAGATAGGGTAGGCGTCATGTTTGCTGAAATTCTGGGTGAGGCTGTTTTCACGTAAAAACGTTGTTTTTTTAAGATTACAGCTTTAATATGCATTTTAGCGCAAAACTTTATTTAATAAAAGTTGTAGAGAATTGAAAATTCTACAACTTTTATTTCAAAAATTTTTTGTATAACGCTTAGTTTAGCGGTAATTTGCGATTTTCTGTTTTTTTCTCACGAAAATGTGTGAAAAATTGATTTTTTTAAGATTTCGGCCTTAGTATGCATTTTACGACAAAAGTGTATATAATTTAATTTACAGAAAATTAAAAGATCTACAACTTTTATTTAAAGCATTTTTCTCTACAGAGCCTAGTTTAGAGAGAAAGAGTGATTTTCCGTATTTCTAAGCCAAACTGAGGTTGATTTTCATTTTGCATCATTCACTCATGATTAAAATAAGGTTATGTTTTTGAGGTTAGTTTTTTGTTTATTTCTAATATTTTATTATTAATGTTAGGTTTATTGTTAATTATTTGCATTGGCAAGAGAAAGTTGTGTGAGTGTTTCACACCAGATTATTTTAGTTATTTTCATCGAAGTCTGTATAAAGTGAGAATTTTTTAAATTCTGCCCTTAGTATGCATTTTACGACAAAAAAGTAACCAATTATAGGAAATTAAAAACCTACAACTTGAATTTTAAGCATTTTTCTCTACAGAGCTTAGTTTTTAGAGGTAATTACTAATTTTCTGTATTTGTAAGTTGAACCGAGGTTGATTTTAATTTCGTGTCAATCACTCATGATTAACATATGTTATTGTTCATTATCTACACTGGCAAAAGAAAGTCGTGTAAGTGTATCACACCAGTTTTTTAGTAATGGAATTGAGAATTGATTTCTTGTTTCTTGGTATCAAAATACATACAGAGAATCAAAAAATACTGGTATCAACACATTACTAGTTTTTAAATAATTTAAAGTATAATGTAATTTTTAAAAAGATCATAAAACCAATAAAAAAGAATAAAAAAAAATTATTGTCACAAAAAGTTTATTTTCATAAAAAACTTGTTCTAATCAAGACAATTTTAAATATAGGTATACAATTTTTACTTATTTAATTATTATAAATTGATACTTAATTAATTATTTCTTTATTATTTACAAAATATGTATATATATATATATTTGAGAAGTGCAATAATAATAATAATAATATTATGTACATTATAACATATCATAGTATATATTTTTTACTATCAATCAATTTTTTAAAAATCAAATATCAAACAAAACAATATTATATTAATTATAAAAAAAATCTATTAATTAATTTTTAAATTATATTATGATAATCAGAATTACAATTTCAATTTCCTTTTAAGATAAGTATTGATGTAGTAGAAAACTGATTATCTGAACTTAATTTTAACAGTGAAATTCAATTAATAATAAAAAAAAAAAATTAAAAAATGTTGTACAGTAATGAAAATCAACATTACCTTAGCAAGTTTGAATGTATTTATCAAATTAATGGTTGTGGACGTACTTTTGACACAGTTGAGTTAAAATAGCTAACAAAAAAAAGTTTTGTTGTATTTGCTGAAATTTTACAGCTACATCGCTTTTGGTTCTTATTTTTAAATAAATATTTAATATATTTCTGCAAATTTATGGAATTTTTACGGTGAGAATTTCAATGAAATGCTAAAGGGTGATTCAAAAAGAGCGCCGGTTTTTAAACGGCTGGTAAATTTTTGTTTATTGGTTGGCAACATTGTTTGACCTCATTTCTATTTTGGAGAACATTCCGATTGACGATTCAGTTGTAGTTTCTCTTGTATGCACAGCGAGTGACAGTTTGGTGCGGCTTTTGGTCGGGCGGTGTCATCGGCCCTTACTTTTTTGAAAATCAAGAAGGACAAGCCGTGACAGTAAATGGAGACCGATACCGTACGATGATTAGGGAGTTTTTGTGGCGTCATTTGGATGGAATGGACATTGACGAGTTGTGGTTTCAGCAGGATGGTGCCACCTGTCACGCTGCACGAGAAACAATGTTGTTGCTCCGTGAACGGTTCCAGGATTGCATCATTTCTTGTAATTCCGACCATCAATGGCTACCAAGGTCGTGTGACTTGACGCCTTGTGACTTTCCTCTTTGGGGTCATCTGAAGTCATTGGTGTATGCCAATAAACCCCGAAACATCAATGACTTAAAGGAGGAAATTCAACGGGTATCGGGCAAATGGAAGTCGAAACTTGTCGTGCAGTAATATCCAATTTCATGGATAGAGTTGATGCGTGCCAGCGCAGTAGAGGAGGACACGTGCATGATATCATTTTTCATACATAAAATCGGAAGGAAAGATGAACTTGTTGATGTATTTATTTTCAGTTTTTCAATAAAATAAATCTCTTAATTTGATATATCAAAACCGGCGCTCTTTTTGAATCACCCTATATTATGTGTATAAGAAAACTGGTATACAGTAAGACCTTGACTTATGGAAGGAATGCGTTCCGCAAAATTATCGCATAACTTGAATTGCTCGGTTTAACTATAAAACTTTCACTAACTATCCATACCATTCAAATCTGCTAATTGTCCGTAGTGTTGACTTACTAAACACAGTTGTTCCTTTTATATTCATTTTTTCACCCCTTTCGTATCTTTTAACACTTTCGGACAGCACCTGTATACGATACGGGCGCGCCATTTTGATCGGCTAGATGACACCTGTATACAATACGGGCACCTATTTCACGTGATGTGACACTCATGAGCGAGTCGCACAAAAGAGCGGTCGCTCTTTTAACTGAGCGGTGAGCTACTACCACCTCTTTTATGTCGAACGACCAGCACACTGAGCGTTTCTCCCCACAAAGCCTCTCTCCGCACAGAGCTGACTTGTTCATCCCCTCCACAACTTAACCACTTTTCTCTAGTCGCATCATAGCAAGAGCTACCTATACGCTGTATGGAAAGTAAACATATCGTATCAAACTCTGCCTCTGTTTGTGAGGGTGCAGAGAGAGGGGTCATTATTCTTTCATACTATACTACAACAAAACTAAGACAAGTGGTTGTAAAATACCATTGTACTGTACTCTAACTATTTTACCACGTGCGTACGAAACAAAGATAGACACATGACAAAAATCTGTTTGTGAAAACGGATGGATGAACGTTCAGGTTGACGCACGCGCAAACACAACGTGCTGTGTGCGAAGGAGTGAGCGAAAGTCACCCTCGGCTTGAATCACTGTCTGTTTATTCAGATAGCTGAGCTGAAGTGGTGTACGTATTAGAATCTACTAGCTCACTTACACAGTTCACCCCGTCTCATAGTTTATTTGTACGGCACGCTCTGTGCCGTTCACTCAAGTGTGCAGAGCGTGGTGTGCTAGCTCAACTATTTTACTGTGCCATCCCATGACTAGCTCGTGTCGTATACGATTGCCGTTTATTTTTGACGTAATTTGGCATGAATTTTAGAGCTGGGACCCCCAGTGAAGTTTGTTCAGGAATGGCTGTCAGCTGATCACCATACAAAGTCGCTCACTCAACCAGTGTCACTTAAATGAATAACGACTTTCTACCAGCCGATTGACTGAGGTGGCCTTGAAGGCCTTACAGAAATTAATCGAAAAAAGTTCAGATAACTGATTTTCTCTACTATAGAGAAAATACCTATATAACAAATTACAAAATATGTATTTAAACATTTACAAAGTTAAGTATATCACAAAATACAAATACTTGTATAACATTAATAAATACGATTAATTACAATAATAAGTCCAATAGTACATAATACAATTAATTATAATAATTATCATAAAAAGTTGTTACAAACCGTTAATATAATTTTTAAATACAATTAAATCGTGTTAATCCTTCATTTTAAATATTTTGTACTTAAGTTAACCTCACAAATTTCCATAAATTTGTTATACATATTTTCCATTGCTAATACAAATATAAAAATTAATACATTATATAGATATATATTACAAAGTTTGGATGATACCGCTATATGATTAATACAATTTTACAAATATATTTTACAAAAAAAAGAAGAAAAAAATTATGTAATTTACTGATCTAAAATTAATAAGGTTTTATTTACAAACTTTACGAAATATTTACAAAATTTGGATTGTTTAATAAAAAATAGAGAGTGAAAATGTTCTTAATAGATTAATTACTAAAACGAAATGGAAATAAAAATCAAATTAGAATAGAAAAAATATTCAAAATAGAATAAAAAATTCTGAAAAAGATGTACAACCTCTGTATATGAGAAGACAGATCTCGAAACCAATCATATAACAAGATCTACTCGAAAATTGATCTAGAAGCTACAATAAGAAAAAAAAACATGAATTTTTCAGTTGTCTATGGGCAATTTATATCCATTCAAGTAACTTATGGAAGTTTATTTTACAACAATTCACATACTCAGTCTTTATTGTGTTCATCCACATTATGCTTTTGTATTTTTGTGGAAGTCCTTAAGAGTTAGTAATCTAGTAGATCGATTTGTTTCAGTCAAAAATGGTTTTCTCTAAAGGAAAAAAAGTTTGTCATCAGTCTCACAACTGGTTTGTTGCAGTTCTCCAAGTTGTTCTATCTTGTGGAAGTTGTTTCATATTTAGATAACTGTAACACCCTGCATCTTTTATAACTTGCTTTAACACATTCAATGCTGAGTAATTATGAGGTATCTCTCCGTTTGGGCTGATTACTCGTGCAGCTTGTTCTCCGCTGCACAGTTACAAATAAAAACCCTTTCTGAGGGCTATACATTAGCAACAAACTGATATCCGACAGGCGGTGTCCCTCCAGAATTACTTACAGAGATAACAAAACCGAACCCAATAGGTGAACGGCTGCCTGGCGGTAACACCGACCCATGACCCGCTAGGCGAGTCTCTACCACTCAATGTGTTAACCTTTGCCCTTTCTTATGATTTACTCCCTCAATATTACCGTTCATTAATAATAGAGGAATACCTGCATGTCTTCAGATATGCCCCACTTAGCCAATCTCTTCTTCCGGTACAAAAAATTTAAAAAAAGCTCCATTTACCGGCTCTCTGCTAATTAAACAAAAAGTTACTTAACAGTAATTAGATTTTCTTCAATTCTAAAAATGCAATAAATTTTTCTAGTTAAAAATTACACTAAGAAAAAGTAATAGATAATATTTAGAATAGAATTACAAGGCAGTGTGTAGCAGAATACATACAAAAGAAAGAACATTATCACAAATCTCATACTAAATTAAACAAAAATTAATTAATACTTTTAAATATATACACAAAAGAATTATTTTCATAACAACAACAACTTTAAGGATTAACAAGAAAAAAAATTGTATTTAAATAATAATAATCTAGCTATAAAAAATATAAATTAGGGGTTGAGAATCATAGTGGTTTAAATCACTGGAAAGAAACTTTTGAAAACTAATTATTATTTCCTGAAAGCTAAAAAAAAGTTTTCCTTGTAAATCACTTAAAAGAAATATAGCTTATTACATTGAAATAATAGTTATATCTATGGTCACAGCAATAAATTTTCTTCTTCTTCTTCTTCTTCTTCCTTCAAGGTTTAGGCAGTCACCTGTTCCGAACTCACAAACTTGAAACTCCCAGCTCACATCCATGCCTTGCGAGGTCGTCCCACATCTCTCTGTCCAACCGGTGCATAACGGTGTACTTGGAGAGGTATTCTGTTATTCGGCATTCTGTCCAGGTGTCCCCCCATCGCCCGCAATACCCCTCAATCTTCTCATTCAGGCAGTAGACTTGGAGCTCCTTAAATTTTAAAGAATAAATGTATATTCCTGGGTGCCTCCGTAGTGTAGTGGTTAGCGTACCACGCGGAGGTCCCAGGTTTGATTCCTGGCCAGGGTCTGAAAATTTTCACACACCAAAACCCACAATTAATGTCACATAATCCACCGTAGTCGCTCAAAACCAACCACTTGATGCAACTTCAAATAAATAAAAAAAAAATTGTATATTCCTGAGCAAAACTAAAAATTTGACTTTGATCACTTTAACCTCAACAATTCTTACCTTTAGTTCAGTAAGTGTTGCCATCTATTAAAATGATAAGGAACTATGACTTATACCACTTATGTACAATATTCAGATGAACTAATATCCCCTAGCCATGGGAGTGAGAAAATGCAAAACGCTCTCACTCGCACAAGCCATACCATTCCAATAACATTGTCTTTAATTTCACTCATTGTTGTGAGCAAGCGTTTATGCATGCACTAAACTAACAAACAAGATAACGACTGTAGTATGTTTTCAGATTTTGATTATAACGGTAAAAACCTTTGAGCGTATGGGTAGTTATGCCACATATCTCCCTTTAACTCACTCGGCTATGGGACATTAGTTCGTTTTATACCTATACTAGAGAGAAAACACTTTTTTAGACTTACAGGTCAATTATCTTCATTGTCACTCTCTCAAAAAACTGACTATTTATAAGTACTTTTTGCGACCAATTTGGTCATAACATCCTGCCAAATCTACAGTGTTACTTCCAGCCATACACTGACCATTTATAAATTTATTAATATAAACATTTAGAATCCAGCTGATTTAAATCTAAAATCATTCAACTTAAAATCATAATGACTTAAGCGTACCATAGATACTTGACTCAGATGTTTTCATCCAAAAACAAACTCATTTGACTAAAATTAACAGATGACAACGACCAAGTAAAAATTATATACTTCAGCAACAATACTCTATAAACGAACAACATCAAATACAAGCGAAATTGTCACGATTCATTAAAAAATATCACATTTCAGCATTGCACATGGGTGACGACTTTTCCTTTTAATATTTAATTTGTACATAAACCATTATTAACACAATCTACTCAAACATCAGACATTCAATTTAATGTCTGAATACAGAATATTAAACATTTTGTGACGTGACAACAATATTTAATAAACAACTATACACACAAAATTTTATTTCTTTAGAACAGAACTATCAGAACTACTTTCACTACAATTATTATTAAAATTTAAAAAAAAATCCATAGCATTGCTTTTTATCAGTTTTTTTACATTGCAACATACCGAATCACGACAAAATATTCTATTCTATCCCATATACAGTCAATTCAATCAAAAATCCTTTTAACAACAATAAATAACATGCTCGCCTCTCATCATGCGGTCCTGGGTTCAAATCCCACTCAGGCATGGCATATTTTCATACGTTACAAAAAATCATTTCATCCTCCATTGTACTATAGTTACACCCCAACGTTGTCGCTAATGACCGTTGTAGTTGATGCAACGTTAAATAAATAAATTAAAAAAAAAAACAAATAAATAGAATTTGTTTACAACAGAATGTTACTAATAATAACTTAAGTATACTATACATGCTTGAAACAGTTAAATGATATCTACTATGGATGTTTTCATCCAAAAACAAACTCATTTGACTACTTAAGCCCCTTTTTACATGGTTAGTTCAGTTATCATATCAGTTTCCGTTTCAGTTGAGACATCAGTTCATTTGATGATTTGTAAATGTGTTTTGATGATTTGTAAACATCAAAACTGAAGGTTTGAACTGAAACTGAAAGCTGGCTCGATGGGAAAATGATTGAGCCACTTGTCAGTTGCTCATTATCAGTTCAAACACCCGTTTGTGCAGAAGCTTCAATTCATTTCTCATTTTTGTCGCAACCTTGTCCATACCTGATGTCAACTAACAAATTTATGTGACTGATTTCATTTAATTATATCGCAGTTTTCCATGTCTGTGGAATAAGAAGGACTCAAGTTACCATTTTTTTGTCATCAGTCTCTCGACTGGTTTGATACAGTTCTCCAAGCTGTTATATCTTGCGCAAGTCGTTTCATATCTATATACCTGTAACACCCTACATCTTTTGTAATTTGCTTCACATATTCTAATCTTTGCCTCCCCCTACAATTTACTCCCTCAATATTACCCTCCATTATTGATAGCCCAATACCTGGATGTCTTAAGATGCCCCACTAACCTATCCCTTCTTCTGGTAAGATTGTTCCATATACTTCTTTTTTCATCCACACGCCTAAGAACCTCTAAATTACTTATTTTGTCCACCCACCTAATCTTTAACATTTTCCTATAACACCACATTTCAAAAGCTTCAATCCTCTTCTTTTCTACAGCCCCTATCACCCATGTTTCACTCCCATATAATCCTACACTCCAAACATAATGTTTTAAGAAATTTTTCCTAATCTGTAAATCAATGGTTGTAGTCAGTAAGCTGTTTTTACCAAGTTACCATAATACATTCAAATGAGTAGATGCATATCATAAGTTGTTAATTAGGTACTTATGAAGAATACATTTTATCAGTTATGAAAAAAAAATAGGTTAGCAAAAATTAAACAGCGATAGTCTTTTTTGTAACCATCTTTCATGCCAATTTGATCTTTCTCCTTTGGTTCGTTCATACTATGACCGCCCAATTGTAATAAGTAGATTGTCGTCCATTACTCAACTGAAAAGAGTAGAAGTGTATCTTTGTTAACTGAACTGAAATTAAAATTGATATAAGAACTGAACTGACCTTTTAATAGGCCCCTAACAACTGACAACTACTTGATAGTTCTCCAATGAGGCAGAAACAAAAGTGAAACATTTTCAACACCTTGTAGATAACACATTTTACTTGATAACATTTGTAGTTTTACAAATTAAAGTAATAAATTTCTTGAAAAAAAATTACAGAATCAAAAAAACATAGGACCTACGATCACAACTCAGTGGACAAAAAATAATTTCCGTAAAAAATGTGACTTAAACCACTTTGATTCCCAACGCCATTAAATGATAATATAAATACAAATATTAACCTAATAATTATTTTAAATTTGTTCTAAAAAAAACAACAACTGAAAACACTGAAGACGAATCATATCATATAATAAAAATAATTAATTTATAATGTTTTATAATAATTATTAATAATATAATTTATAAACAGTATCAATCTTCATTCATGCGAAAAACAGCAACGAAAACAAACTATGCAAAAAAAATATCTGCATAGATATTCAACCAAACGTTACTTCAATAAAAAAAAATTCACACAATAATTTATAAATTTACGACGAATATATAATATATTGATTAAAAAAATTACAATTACTATTATATTATATTTTACAATAAAACTCCATTAGTTTTTTTTTGTTTAGTTGGACCACATTGTCATATATATTTGTTTTTAATTTTTATATTATAAAAACTATATATGTTGAAATTGTAGTCATTGAAAACTACCCACCCGTCCCGAATCGATTGTCGAATCCACGTGAAAATGCCACTTCCAATACATAAAAAAATTCAAGATAACATAATATAGAAACGAACCAATTAAAAGAATGAGCAAATTAAATGCAATTAATTAATTAATTATAATTAAACTAAATTACTTTATTTAATTAACAACATAGAATATATAGAGATTACTTAAAATTATTATTAAAAAAAGAAACAATAAACAAATTGGAAGAACTAACATACATATAAACTAACTATATAATAAAATGAAAAAATTTAATAATGATAAAACCATAATAAATATTTTAATATCTTTTACTTCAGTAATAAAAATAGAATAGAATAAAATAAAATGGAACATTTATTACAGTCTTTAAAATCAAAATTATAATAATATAATAATAAAAAAGCGCACTTAACTTAAGTAAAAATTAAATTAAGATAAAGCAAGTAATAGTTTCTGGAAAATCTAAAAATAAAATTTCTTTATAAAAAAAAAAAACGGTATACTTTTCCTACTAAAACAATGGTCCTCAACCTTTACAAGACAAATTGTTTATTTCCTTTTTATTAAAACATATCATTACAAATATAAAATTTGATACTGTAGTTCAGCCGTTCTTAGTTTGCTCCTATTGTCAACAAACAAAAGCCACCTACAACAGGGTGCACGCTAGAGTCCGCGACTTTACAAATGTCGTATTCCTATTAAGTTAACTATTTTTTAAATTAAAAGCACTTAAAGTACTAAAAACATCAGTCATGATATAATGTAGGCCTAACAATTTCATTTAGAAAAATACTTTTAAAAGTATTTTGTATTTAAATACTTTTGAAAGTATTTTGTTGTTACTTTTTAATCAGCGTGTACACTTTTGATATAATGCGCATGCTCAGTGACGTCATTATTTGTTTACATTAGGAGCAAACTAAGAGAGACTGGACTGTAGACATTAACATTCCCAATTAACATTAAATAATACTTAAGTTAATCAGTAAAATAAAAACTGAATATCCTGATGAAGAATTTAACAAAGTTTCCCTTGGTCACTTATATTTTAGTTATATTTACGTTTATATTACTTAGTTTATATTTTACGTTTTATATTTCTACAAAAAAAAAATACTACATTATTTACCCAACGGGTTGATCTAGTGGTAAAGTCATCTCCACGAGGCAGCAGTTTGACAGCTGATTTTCGGAGACAAAAGTTCCTGGTTCAAATCCTAGTAAAGGTATTGCTTGAATCCCAGCTCCGTGTAGTTGGAAGGAATGCAGTGCATTGTTATAGTAGTGGGAGAACGAATGAGTCTGTAGTGTTTCACAGTTGATGCATTTGTAGTGGTAGCGTGTACTAACTAGACTAAAAAAATATTCTTATCATCCGGTGCATTAATTTAACAAATACCTAACTGGGTTATTAACTTGGTCGGATTCATAATATTTAACTTACCAATTACAACAACCTAAATTAAGCAACCAAAATAACAACGTTAAAAGAAAAAATCTTTCTGACAACACTAAAATAATTAGAAAACATTATTCCATTAATTATTGTTTGAAAAAAAGATTTTTATTTATGTTCAATTATCTGGACATTGGCACTGAATTTTTTTTTGTTTTACGTCTGACTGTTTTGCAATTTCTGCTAATGCAGACGATGGAGAAAGATGATATATGAAAATGAGTGATGAAAAAATACTGGACCTAACCGGGAATCGAACCCAGGACCCCAGCGTAGAAGCCAGTTGCACTAACCACATTTAAATAAAGATAAATAAAAAACACCGTACGTGATAACAGAGATAATAATTAAATTAATAGTACTAATAATCATTACTCTGGCAAAATAAAAGCGTAGACCAACGGAGTTTATTTGCTCCACAAGTGGAACTAAGTATTATTAAAATCTGCCACTCAAAAGGTTAACAACTAATATAAAAGTTTACAAGGTACAACTTAAATGCAAATTTCCTAAATTTTTTTTTACCCCTTACACGTTGAGAACCAATGAACTAAAACTTAATTATTAATTATTTTATAAAAGATATAAAATATAATTTTTGTATTTAGGTTTTCCAGATTGAAATACGAAAAAAACGAGTAAATAATATTTGTTGTGATGTTAAAAAAAAAACCAACAACAATAAAGAAAAAACTTAATGTGGAGATGGTAAAGGCATCCGTAGACGATTCCAGTTCGGGAGGTGGGCGTGTTCTCAGTAAGCCGAAGCCTCTTTATACTCGGAGCCCTCAAGAGTGAAGAAATCTTCTAATTTCCATTGGAGAGTTTCAAATGTCGGTCGTTTCATCGGGTCTTTGTGCCAGCATTCGAGCATGATGTCGTAAAGTGCGCTAGGGCACCCAGGTGGACAAGGCATTCGGTATCCGTGTTCTACTTGATGTAACACCTCTGCATTTGTCATTCCTGAAAAGAGAAATTTTTCATTTTAGTACAAATTTAACAATTACATTTTTTTTTAAATCCGATATTGTAAGAATATTGTGTACGCTATTATTTAGTAGTCATGGATTGAAACTGGATTTTTCTGTTCCTAATTCAACTTGGTACAAGTACTAAACAGTACTGTCGTTTAGGTTTGAACCTCTAGAGGCTTTACTAAGTAAACGAGGAATGAGGAGGTTTACCATGCCTTCCTCACCGAGTGAAAAAGTGTGCTTCAGAGGTATGATTCATACAGGTATGCTTCAAATGTACGCAAAAGTATGATTCATTACTCTCAGAGGATATAACTCTCACTAGTGTCGTTTATACCTCTACCTCTTCTGTTCTTAAATGCTTCAGTCATATAATTGGCTGAGCATGTGATAAGAAACAGAACTATTTTTTGTAGCCCTGGAACTAGCAGATCGAATGCAAATAATTTGCCACTACACCTACCAGTTAAGGGCATAAAAATAGTACTGACACAATATAATATAATAATAATATTACGAAAAAGTTTGACCCATATTATGAGTCATACAAACCAGGCATTCACTAAAAGAAAGGTCAAGGGAAACTGTGAAAAAACCTTGACCAGGACAGCAATTTCTATTACTATACTCTCTGTCAGCTAAGTTGAGACCTGGTGAAAACAGTTTGAAAGAAAAATGTTACGTAGCGTGATCCATCCAAAAAACATTCGTTATGTTGTTTACGTTCATTATACAGGAAGTTTACAGTTGTTTTTTTTATAATCTTATTATTATAAATATTTATTTGCAACTATAGGCTTGACATTGTTAATTGTAAACAAAGTACTGTAATAGGTTTCCTTATTGTAATTTTTCTACACCCGATAAAACTTAATCAGACAACACATCATTCTCGTTGTCACTACTTGAATCATTTTCCGAACGTACAAGTTTTTCTACCTGAACTTTGCTCAAAGAATTTAAATCCCACATGTATTTCTCTTCCTTTTCCACGTGAGCTATTCAGTTTTTCCACTTATTGACCGATACCTTAGAAACCCCAATTTCAAAAAGTTTTGTTATAGATACTGAAGTCACAAAATTGCCTTTTGCGTATGTATGGGCTGTGAGGAAAGGAAGTGATATATTTGCAGTGCTACCAACCTCAACAGTGAGAAACTACTCGTACACTTCGCTACTGTGCAGTTTCTAGATAAATTTTGTAAGCTGTGGTTTATTCTGAGAAAATGTTTTCTTCATAAACCTTATAAGAAATAAATGTGACCTGTATGTAATATTGCCTATAGCTTAATTACATGACTAGAAATGTTTGATTTACTGTAATTTCGAATGAATTGCCTTCTTTACTACTGATGGCATCAGCATTTTCATTATCAGACTCAGTACCTACCTAACCGTTTCCTTTTTATACCAGGTGCCAACAAAACTGTTGAAGAATAGCTTCATCATGTCTTTAGTTTCCTTCTTTATTTTTCGAAATGTGCAAAGAGAAACATCACAGTACTTAGCCGCTAGCTCACAGCTTTTGTTAAGAGGCACGGTTAGGCATTTTAGTTTAGCTTCAACTTTACAACACATTGCGTTCAGCACTGTGAATAGTTCAACCACATTTTCGAGAAACCAACATTTGTGTGTACGGTAACAAACAGTTATATTCGTACAGTTAACCTAAAAAAAGGTTCCGTGATTTACTGTACATGCTCTGGGTAGTATACGAGTTATGTTTGTCGTACTGAAATTAACACACTCACGCATGCGCACTGATGCTTTTCCCCCTTTACCCCTCGTTGCAAACAAGGGCAAATTCATGATTACAGTTCTTAGAACTTAAATGTTTTATTATTTTGTAGCCACGTAATCTTTTACCTTAGCCCACACTAACTCCATAGGATTCAGGTTACAAATGATATACAGGTTACGAATGGTATATTATGTAAAAATGAAAGTGGGCGAAATGCGCCAGCTATTTGATTACACGTAGCATAGACACAATAGATCCAAACTTACTTCGTAAAATGTTGTTTACAGTAGTTCTCAACTTAAAAGAAATAGAGTAGCTAATTACAAAACGATGTCTGATTTCCTTCAAGAAATTTAGGAAAAGTATCTAAATTTTCTGCCCATAACAGACAGGTGGAGTGTCAAATGTTTTACACTGAATCTGTTCGTTGCAGGGCTAAAATAAATAGTTCTGTTTCTTAACACATGGTCAGCCAATTAAATGACTGAAACATTTAAGAACAGAAGAGGTAGAGGTGTAAAAGACACTAATCAGAGTTATCTCCTCTGAAAGTAATGAATTTCATTATACAGCCAGACCCTGTGGTGAATGAAGTGAAGGTGTCATTTGTAGAGTGGAAAATATGTGCTTTTCAGAGGGCCCGGCATGCTGATAAGCATACTTTTCCACTCAGTGAGGAAGGCACTGGTAAACCACCTCACTCCTCGTTTTACTTAGTAAAACCTCTACAGGTTCAAACCAGCCTTTCGGCTGATGACCTAAACAACAACAACATCTAAATTTTGTAAAAAATTTTTAGATATTTTATTGTAATTAATTACTACATGTAACCGACACAAAATGTACTGGGTGATTTAAAATCAGTCATACATCCCTCCAATGGTAAACTCACGAATGTGTAAATTTTGCGAATATGAGTTTGTTAGTGCATGCTGATGTGTACAACCCAACGCATGTTGTAGTAAACTCACGAATATGTATCTTGTTCGGTTAGGGCGTAACAGCCTTTGTAAAGTTACGAAAATACACAAAGTGTGTTAAAGAAGAAAGCATTGAATTTGTTTTTCGCTCTCCTGTAAAACTGAGAATTTGCACATTCGCGAGGTTACCATTGGATGGACGATATGACAGACAGATCCAATGACTCAAATCCACGTTGTACATGTAGTACAGGCACATTAAAAAGAAATTTACTATAAAATATAAATCTGTGCCCTTGAGGTAAAGGGTGTTAACTCCAATTTTGACAAAATTAGTTTGAAAATCGGCAAGAAAGTTCTATAAAAGTTGCAGTAACCACATTAACTCCACTTTTGTATAATGATGCGGAAGATTTTTAAAATGACTCCTTTTTTAACTCTAATTGAATACATACTCGTTATTGACAATAAGTTATTCTATTTTAAATTATTTTGTTTTTATTGTCTAACTAACTGGCCTCAGAATTTGCTTGATTCTGTATTTTTTTCAAACATTGTTGTAAATAAAATGCTGTTCTTTTATCGGAATAGAGTTAGCACAATATGATTTGTCTAAGTTTTGTTTTCGTTTGATTAACTAAAATTACTATGGGGGATAACAATAATGTAATTAAAACGCAGAAAGACGTAAGGGGTATAAAGTCCTGTGGGTGGTCAGGGGGTAGTAGAAATTAAGAAAGTTGTTTAGTCGTTTAAATCTCTGTATCAAAAGTTACTTTACTTGATACACATTTTTTTAAAAATTCTTACACCTTCAGAAATTTTTTACAAAATAAAAAAACTTCATGTTTTTGGTTCTTCTGAAAATTACAAAAATGGAGTTAACTTCCTTTACTTCTTAGGTACAGAAATAATATTTGTTATAATTACCTGGATATGGAATACGACCGTACGTGACTAATTCAGTAAGTAGAATACCAAAAGACCAAACATCAGACTTTATTGAAAATTTACTATAATTGGCAGCCTCAGGCGCTGTCCATTTTATCGGGAATCTAGCACCAACTCTCGCTTCATATTCATCCTCCTAAAATAACAAATATAACAACATTAAATTAAATTACATTATAAAAAAAATCTGGTGTGAAACACACACACAACTTTCTCTTGCCAATACAAATAATTAACAATAAACCTGACATTAGTAATAAAAAATTAAAAATAAACAAAAAACTAACCTCAATAAACATAATCTAATTTTCATCATGAGTGAAAGACGCAAATTGAAAATCGACGTCAGTTTGGCTTAAAAATACGGAAAATCAATCTTTCATGCTAAACTAGGCTCCGTAGAGAAAAATGCTTTAAATAAAAGTTATAGATCTTTTAGTTTCCTATAAATTTGATTATATACACTTTTGTAGTAAACTGCATACTAAGGCCGAAATCTTTAAAATATTGATTTTTCACACGTTTTCGTGAGAAAAAAAACAGAAAATCACTAATTATTGCTAAACTACGCGTTATACAAAAAAATGTTTGAAGTAAAAGTTGTTGGATTTTAAATTCTCTACAACTTTTATTACATAAGTTTTTGTGCTAAAATGCATATTAAAGCTGCAATCTTAAAAAACAATGTTTTTACATGAAAACAGCCTCACCAAGAATTTCAGCAAACATGGCGCCTTTACCCTATCTTGTAGGGCATAAAATTTTTTAGTAAACCAGGTGATTTTTACCAAAAACGTAGGACCTGTTTTTGAGAAAATCGCAAAAAATTGAAAAATGACACGAATAAACTACTACTTCCGGTTGACCGATTTTGATGAAAATGTTCGTGTCACGTCCGGTATTGGTATTTAACTTAAGTTTCAAGTTCATACGAGGTTCCGTTTTTGAAATATTCTGTTCCCATACTCACACACAGACCAATCGCTAAAAACATATTTTTTGGATTCAGGGGTTCTGAAAACGTGTAGATCTGGTGAAAACTCAATTTCGAAAAATCGACATAAAAACAATACTTTCCTTCCTATACATTCTTATAGGCAAGAAAAAGTAAAAAAACCACAAGAGAGATTTGAGGAGATAAGGGAGGGAAATAGAATAATGCTAAATGGTAACGTGCTGGAAGAAGTTAAAAGAATTCTCATATTTGTGGACTGTTTCTCATCAGGCGGAAAGTTTGTAAAATAATTAAGTAAAAGGGTGCAGAAAGCAAGCAGTTTCTTTCAAAAAGAGATATGCTTAGTTTGGGATCAAGAAGTTCCTATGCACTGTAAGAAAATTATGTAAAATCCATACTTTGTGTCTATAACAGGAAAGCTGACCATAAGAGGCAGGTGGAGTGTTAAATTATTTGCACTCAATCTGCTAGTTCTAGGGCTACATAAAATAGTTCTATTTCTTATCACATGGTCACGATATGACTAAATAATTTAAGAACAGAAGAGGAAGAGGTGTAAAAGAGGTGTAGTCACAGTTATCTCTTCTTAGCCATTTTTGAGAAAATTGCAAAGTGAAAAATTGCACGAATAAACTACTACTTCCGGTTGATCGATTTTGCTGAAAATGTTCGTGTCGGGTCCTCTAGTAGGTCCTAACTTAAGTTTCAAGTTTCAGCTTCGTACGATGTTCTGTTCTTGAGATATTTTGTTCACACACACACACACACAAATCACTAAAATAATTTTTTTTTGGATTCAGGGGGTCTAAAAATGTGTATATCCGGTGATAACTCAATTTCGAAAAATTTCGACAAGAAAACAACTGATACTTTCCTTCCTATATATTCATATACGCAAGAGAAAGTAATAACTTAACTATTTGATAAAAAGTTTCAGAAATTACATTCATAAATTAAATTATTTTTTGAAATTAATAGCTCTATTTTATTAAGTTTTATAAGACAAACAATACCTTAATAAGTCTAGCAAGACCGAAATCAGCAATTTTCACAATGTTTCCATCGCCAACAAGTACGTTACGGGCAGCTAAATCACGATGTATGTAATTCTGTGATTCTAAATACGCCATGCCGGCAGCGATTTGGGCAGCCATGTCTATCAGTTGAGGAAGTTTCAGTACTCGTCCTTTACCTAATAAACAATCCAAAACAATAATTAAAAGAAAGAATAATCGAATTACATATAATTATCAGAGTACTGACAGCAGACACAGAAAAATCTTCCTCCTTCAAGAATCAAGTTATAACACTGTTACACTGACTATAATGTTTTTCACAGTTGATGAGCTCTGCTGTTCCACGCGTTTAGACCAATCAGAACGTTTGCCAGCATTGTCAGATTGTGCCTGACAAACATTACGTGCGCATGCGTATAAGAGCCGCAATAGTTCACTTGAGTCTTGCATCTCGTACTGAACACATTGATTATAGAGTGCGTTAACATGCAATAATTTATAATATAATAGGCGCGTTGTATTTTTACTTTCTCTTGCCTACATGAATATATAGGAAGGAAAGTATTGTTTTCATGTTGATTTTTCGAAATCGAGTTTTCACCGGATCTATACGTTTTCAGACCCCCTGAACCCAAAAAACATGTTTTTAGCGATTGGTCTGTGTGTGTGTGTGTGTGTGTGTGTCTGTGTGTGAACAGAATATCTCAAGAACGGAACGTCGTACGAACTTGAAACTTGAAACTTAAGTTACATACCACTACCGGACGCGACACGAACATTTTCATCAAAATCGGTCAACCGGAAGTAGTAGTTTATTCGTATAATTTTTCAGTTTTTTGCGATTTTCTCAAAAACTGGTCCTACGATTTTTTTTAAAATCGCCTATTTTACTCAATTTTTTATTCTCTACAAGATAGGGTAGGCGCCATGTTTGCTGAAATTCTCGGTGAGGCTGTTATCACGTAAAAACGTTGTTTTTTTAAGATTACGGCTTTAATATAAATTTTAGCGCAAAAACTTATATAATAAAAGTTGTAGAGAATTTAAAAACCTACAACTTTTATTTCAAACATTTTTTTGTATAACGCTTAGTTTAGCGGTAATTTGCGATTTTCTGTTTTTTTTCTCACGAAAATGTGAGAAAAATCGTTTTTTTTAACATTTCGGCCTTAGTATGCATTTTACGACAAAAGTGTATATAATTAAATTTATAGAAAATTAAAAGATCTACAACTTTTATTTAAAGAATTTTTCTCTATAGAGCCTAGTTTAGAGAGAAAGAGTGATTTTCCGTATTTCTAAGCCAAACTGAGGTTGATTTTCATTTTGCGTCTTTCACTCATGATTAAAATTAGGTTATGTTTGTTGAGGTTAGTTTTTTGTTTATTTCTTATGTTTTATTACTAATGTTAGGTTTATTGTTAATTATTTGCACTGGCAAGAGAAAGTTGTGTGAGTGTTTCACACCAGATTTTTATAGGTTATAATTGTAATTGAAAGACCAAGAAGATGGCTGAAGAAATATATAACGGAGCTATGAGGGCAAGTGTTGGCAACGTTGCTGGCTATACTATTTTTCAAGGCTGATGAGTTCTGTACGTATGCATTGTCCCCTACCCACTTTATAGCTAGCCAATGACTTGCCAGCAACATTGCCAACACTTACTCCTGTAGCTCTGTTAAATATTTTGTCAGCCATTTTTTTGGTCTTTCAGTATTAATTATAATCTATACACATACAATCAGCTGGTTATATTATAAAGTATTCCATGTTAACGCGCTCTATAATTGATATGTTCAGTACGAGATGCAAGACGAGAGTGAACTATTGTGGCTCTTATACGCATGCCCGTGTAATTTGTCACGTACAATCTGGCAATACTGACAAATGTTCTGATTGGTCTAAACGGTTTGAACAGCAGAGCTTATCAATCGTAAAAAGTATATTAGTCATTGGCTAGCTATGAAGTGGGTAGAGGCAATGCTTACATTCAGAGCTCATCAGCTTTGAAAAATAGTATATAGCTCTTGTCGGTTGAGTAAGCGGTGTTTTTCTTGACCGGAGTGGTAGGGGCATCCGGCAGCGTAGCGGTTTTTGAAGGGGGGAGGAACTGGAGGTAACCTTTGCTACTGCCTGGGGGAAGAGCGGCCGCTGGCTAGGCAAGTACATCTACACCGCTACCTAAAGAATAGGAGTGGTTGCCGAAGTGGCGTACACCTGTTACTCCTGCCTCGAGGAGGAGGAGTCACCAGTGAAGTGAAGGGGAGGGTATGTTGGTTATGCAGTTCAAAAAACACACTCAATGATGAGTGTTCTAAGCCATCTCCATATCAACCCTCTCGTGAAGAAGATTGACATTGACTGACTCAACTGAACTGCCTCGACTAGCCAAAGTTGCTAATCACAACACTAAATTGTTTGAACAAAAACCAACTTATGCAGGTAGAAAATACATCAATAAGTTGCGACAAGGTTTAAAAAGTTGTGACAATTTAAGTCATTTTAAAAAAAAGCTAAAACAATATTTGATTGATGAAAAATTTTACAGTGTGCACGAATTCCTTTCTAAATAATTTTGATTGGAAAATATTTAACTTTTAATTAAACAAATATTGTGTACTATTTGATACAAAGGGGTTCATGACAAGCCTACTGAGTTAAGCAGTAGGAGGAAAATATTATTGGTAAGTGATGAATTTATCATTGTGTTTGATTTTTTTAATTTTAATTTTGTGTGATATTTGATTCAATGGGGTTCATGACAAGCCTACTGAAGTAAGCAGTAGCAAAAACAATTTTCTGGTGGTAAGTGATGAATTTATCATTGGTGATAAACTTTCAGTTTATCAGTTTTATCTTGACGTGTCTTATACTCCCTTTAGAGTCTCCTGGATGCGGGGGGAAAAAAAGAAAAAAAAGTCCGCCGTACACCTTAGTCACTCGTAGTCGTACAAGCGTTGTGAGAAGTTTCTGTCTGCGCTATCTCATTGCAGCAGAAGCAACAACCCACAGTACCAGCACTGTACAGCGACCAAAACATTAACGACCGACCGGCATAGAAATAGCACGGTATCAACACATTCCAGAACCTATTCTATCCAAGTTCTCCTAACTTCTAATATCTTCTCTGGCCTATTAATTTAAATTAAAGCACCCTTACTTTGTATATTTATCGTAATGGATCCTGCTCAAAAGTTCACATCATTGTTTTTTCTAATGTAGAACCTGCCCATAACAGACAGGTAAAGTGTCAAACTATTTACACTCAATCTGTTTGTTGCAGGGCTAAAATAAATAGTTCTGTTTCTTATCACATGGCCAGTCAATTAAATGACTGAATCATTTAACAGAAGAGGTAGAGGTGCAAAAGACACTAATCAGAGTTATCTCCTCTGAAAGGAATGAATTTCATTATACAGCCAGACCCTGTGGTAAATGAAGTGAAGGTGTCATTTGCATAGTGGAAAATATGTGTTTTACAGAGAACCCGGCATGCTGATAAGCGTACTTTTCCACTCAGTGAGGAAGGCAACGGTAAACCACCTCACTCCTCGTTTTACTTAGTAAAACCTCTACAGGTTCAAACCAGTCTCTCGGTTGATGACCTAACAACAATGTAGAACATTACATCTGAAAGTCGCTCTTAATTTTGATTTTTAAAACCATGTCATTAAACTGATTTTGTTTCAGTACTTGAAACAAAAAAATTTTGTTTTTTTGTTTGATTGTTTTTCATGGAGATACATAATAATGACAGATGTCAGATCTGATTGGGACTCAAATGCAGAACCCCCTGGTATAGAACGATAAAATATTTTGGTTAAATAGTTAACAACTTCCTTTAAAGTACACAAGCTCATTTAATGATTTAATTAATCAAGACATAGAAAACCTAACCCTATATTAGTTATAAATATGTTAAAATACTTATGTATATATTTTACATTGAGAACAAACATTAATTTTTTTTTTTATTGATGACAAACCTTGTAAGTAATCGAGTAAACTTCCATTCTTCATCAGTTCTGTGATAATATAAATCGGTTCCTCCATAGTGCAAACAGCATACAGTTGAATTAATTTAGTGTGTCTTAATTTCTTCATTATTTGTGCTTCTGCCAAGAAATCTTTAGGATCCATCGTGCCTGAGAAATTACAATTTCAATCGTTATTATAATAATACATAAATTTTATTATTATTAATAATAAAATAGAATAATCAGACACTACCATACGGTAATTCTCCCAGAATACGCCAGCGAGACGCTCTTCAGGCCATATAAAGTTGGAGAAGTGGAAAGGATTGAAAAGATAGAAAGAGGATAATCTCAAATGAAGAAGTATATAAGATAATAATCCCGGTAACAAATTTCTTCAGGAACAAAAGAATTTTATTCTTGGTGCACCTACTAAGAGCAGAAAATACCAGACTTGCTAACTAAATAATCAGCTTTTACAGGGAAAGAACAACAAAACCGTAATGGATGAAGGAAGTCCAACAGGACATGGAATAGTTGAGAATTTCAAGGGAGGATTCTGATTACCAATTCTGGAAAATACGACAAACTAATTAAAATACTGATATGATAATATTTCAGCCTAAAACTAGAAAGGAATCCAACCGGGTGCATTCGAATGAGCACACGTGCCAAAGGTCAGAACTCCTAAAAAATATCTGGGCAAAAGAAGCAAGGAAAGAAGCAAGAATAAAACAACTTACACGGTTCAGGAATAAGAATAACTGATTACAGAACGGACTGGCCCAGAAATTGGACTAAAGTGATCCTACGACGTCGTAAAAGCAAAAAGAAAAAAAGTATAAAACTAAGAATAAATTGATAATTCAGAAATAATTAGATGCTGGGATTAAATAAAAAATGACTTACCAACAAGCGATTTTAAAACAAAAAACCCTAATACATCAAATAAATTTATGCTACATAACAAAATTACAATTTAACCATCGTTCCTGTATACAAGCTGCTAAGATTTGAATTAGAGTGGCTTAAGGATGCAGCAGAGATGGTTACACAACACGGTAAGCCAATAAAAACATCAGTTGTCTTTTTACAGAGACAATTCAGTACACGTACTTTACAACCCATGAATTACATCACATTTGATCTTTCATTGTTCAGTTCTAGAGAACAAAGGTTTTTGATACTTCACCTTGATGGATTTAACATCAATGGAATACCAAAGAGTCAGATTTTACAGAGTATTGGATAATAGCGTTCCATCTTTGATCTTTCTGTCTCGGATTGTAGCCAGTGAAACGCCACAAAAGAACTTAAAGAACTTTGTACCCGAAATTACGAACAACAATTTGCAAACTGACCCTTTTTGTTATCAAGGTACTGTAAGAATAAACAGGAACCTCTTTTAGAAAATAATCAGTAGTACATACGAGGTGTGGCTATTAAATAACGAGACTGACGTAAAAAAATTTATTTTTATTTTATACATAATCACTTATTGTCACCTTCAATATACACTAGTTTTCTATCCCTACAACGCTACATGCGAATTTTCCATTGTTGGAAACAGTGCTGGAAGTCATCTTCTGTCAGCTCCTTCAGGACATGTGTCGCTTTCTCTTTTACAGCTTCCACAGACTCAAATTTTGTCCCTTTTAATGCAGATTTCACCTTAGGGAACAGGTAGAAGATAATAACATGTGATGAAACGTGACTTTTAATTATGATCCGGAAATGAAGCGCCAATCCATGCACTGGAAGAGCTAAACTTCACCGAGAGCCAAAAAAACTCAAATGAGCAAGTCAAAATTTAAAGCAATGATTGTTTTTTTTTTTATATCCATGGGATTGTGTACCTTCATTGGGTTCCTGAAGATCAAACAATTAATCAATATTACTACCTTGAGGTACTTTCTAAACTACATCAAAGAGTAAGGAAAAAATGCCCCGAAATGTGGAAGGACAAATCATGGGTTCTCCACCACCAAAATGCGCCAGCTCATTCCGCGTTATCTGTCAAGAGGTTCCTAGCCAAGTACAGCATTTCAGTGTTAGTACATCCACCTTATTCACCAGATCTTGCACCATGTAACTTCTACCTGTTCCCTAAGGTGAAATCTGCATTAAAAGGGAGAACATTTGAGTCTGTGGAAGCTGTAAAAGAGAAAGCGGCATGTGTCCTGAAGAAGCTGACAGAAGATGACTTCCAGCACTGTTTCCAACAATGGAAAATTTGTATGGAGTGTTGTAGGGATAGAGAAGGAGTGCATATTAAAGATGACAATAAGTGATTATGTATAAAATAAAAATAAATTTTTTTACGTCAGTCTCGTTATTTAATAGCCACACCTCGTATACCTTAAACCAACAGTAGAAACCACATAATTTTAGAAAAAAAAAAATCAATGAAAAATCAAAAAAAATCTTAAAGGATTGGTTAAAATTTTACCGGTTTTAACACAGCTGTAACTCCATTTTTATTAGTATATTCAGGTTTCATTCAAGGTTTGAATGTAGTATCTAAAAATCATTTAACAGATTAAAATACACATATTCAGTGCATCTTAGTGACGGTGCGTATCAGTTTACCAAATCGACAATTCTCAAAAATATTTTCTTTCGGAGTTTGCATCACAATATTTTTGCATGTATTGTATTTTACGCCAGATGACAAGAGTTAGCATAGCAACACCTACATGTGTATAAAAAAAACACAATGAATAACAATATAATATTATAATTACTTACCAGGTTTAAGAGTTTTGATGGCAACAGGTGTTGTATTATTCCATAAACCTTCCCATACTTCACCGAATTGTCCATGGCCAAGTTTGCGAACAAACTTAAGCGAAGACCTATCGATTTCCCATTGATCTCTTGTACTATGTGACAAACCACCTGTCACAGGCTTTTCAATCTAAAATAAAGCAAAAAATTAAATCGTTAATTTACATAACACAAAAAAAAATACAAACAAAATAGATAATATATTTAACGAAAACACGCAACACTGAACAATATAATCAATCAGAAAAAAGAATGTAATCAATTTAAGCAAAAACCACACACGTAAACAATAGTAGCAAAAGAAAAAATGTATAATTATATAATCCTATTTTATATAATGAATTTATATAATAAATTTCACTGACTTCTTTTTAAATTGTGTCAACTTTTATCTTTACTTATAAGTGTTTCGGTGGATCCACCATCATCAGAGTAAATAACATAATAAAACCATATACAAACCATAAAACTTGTTTTATACAAATGACAGAAGATGTATCATCTTCTATAGGTAGATTTTAAATAAATAAAAAAATTGTTTAGTTTCAATTATGTTATTTACTCTGGTGATGGTGGATCCACCGAAACACGTGTAAGTAAAGATAAAAGTTGATGCAGTTTAAAAAGAAGTTAGTGAAATTTATTACATAAATTCATTATATAAAATAGAATTAATTTCAAACTGCAGGATGCATTATAAAGATTATATTGTAATCTATCTTAATGAAATGTACAAAAATATAAAAGCAATAAAAAAAAATTCATATTTATAATTCCAATTGAATAAGGATGATTCAAAAATAATTTTATATTTTAACTTGTTTTATGATAATCTATTTATGTGTATAAACTGATTGGAAGGGATAATTCCTAACAAAATAAACAAGTCTATTACTGAATCTAACCATGTTATATTGATTACATTTTGAAAATTACAAGTTACTGATGTTCGATAAATGAATGAAACATTGGTAGTTTTTTTTTTATTTTTATTGAGTGATGATGCCTACATAAGCCTTGGGCTTGTGTGTAGGTAATGATATGTGGTGATTTAAAGATGAAAAAACCGCCAGACCTGACCGGGAATTGAACCCGGGACCCCGGCATAGTAGCCAGTTGCGCTGACCACTGCACCATGGGCCGGCCTGAGGTAGTGAGACTGTATGATGGTTTTGACAGAAAAATTTCAATTTTCAAATTTTTATGTTTTTCAATAGTTTAGAACCTATATCTACCAGAAAAACACTAAATTACGTCAAAAAATTATTTTTATGAAAAATTAAGTTTTTAGCAGGCATATCCAGGTATTGGGCTATCAATAATGGAGGGTAATATTGAGGAAGTAAATTGTAGAGGGAGGCAAAGATTAGAATATATAAAGCAAATTACAAAAGATGTAGGGTGTTACAGGTATATAGATATGAAACGACTTGCGCAAGATAGAACAACTTGGAGAACTGCATCAAACCAGTAGAGAGACTGATGACAAAAAAAAATCCAGAAAAATCATTTCACCAAGAACCATCAATTTGTACCAATTGTTTTAGAGCAAAGGGTATTTAGGTTTTTTTTAAATATCTGCATTACTGTTTTTAATATTCTCAGCTGTTTGTTCAGCTTTCTAACCAACTGTTGATGGGAAATTTACTTGCGTACATTTTTACTTTCTCTTGCCTATATGAATATATAGGAAGGAAAGTATTGTTTTCATGTCGATTTTTCGAAATCGAGTTTTCACCGGATCTATACGTTTTCAGACCCCCTGAACCCAAAAAACATGTTTTTAGCGATTGGTCTGTGTGTGTGTCTGTGTGTGTGTGTGTCTGTGTGTGTGTGTGTGTGTGTGTGAACAGAATATCTCAAGAACGGAACATCGTACGAACTTGAAACTTGAAACTTAAGTTACATACCACTACCGGACGTGACACGAACATTTTCATCAAAATCGGTCAACCGGAAGTAGTAGTTTATTCGTATAATTTTTCAGTTTTTTGCGATTTTCTCAAAAACTGGTTCTACGATTTTTTTTAAAATCGCCTATTTTACTCAATTTTTTATTCTCTACAAGATAGGGTAGGCGCCATGTTTGCTGAAATTCTCGGTGAGGCTGTTTTCACGTAAAAACGTTGTTTTTTTAAGATTACGGCTTTAATATAAATTTCAGCGCAAAAACTTATATAATAAAAGTTGTAGAGAATTTAAAAACCTACAACTTTTGTTTCAAACATTTTTTTGTATAACGCTTAGTTTAGCGGTAATTTGCGATTTTCTGTTTTTTTCTCACGAAAACGTGAGAAAAATCGATTTTTTTAACATTTCGGTCTTAGTATGCATTTTACGACAAAAGTGTATATAATAAAAGTTATAGAAAATTAAAAGATCTACAACTTTTGTTTAGAGCATTTTTCTCTACAGAGCCTAGTTTAGCGTGAAAGCGTGATTTTCCGTATTTTAAAGCCATACTGAGTTCGATTGTCATTTTGCGTCATTCACTCATGATTAAAATAAGGTTATGTTTTTGAGGTTAGTTTTTGTTTATTTCTAATATTTTATTAATAATGTTAGGTATATTATTAATCATTTGCATTGGCAAGAGAAAGTTGTGTGAGTGTTTCACACCAGATTTTTTCTTTATTTGTTCCTTTTTGTTTTTTGGCTGTTCCCCTAAACTTAGATTTTAAATTTAGGTACATTTTTCTCGGAACCCATTAAACCTAGCTGGCTGAAAACTTTACCAGTTATTCATCTTGAACATGCACATATACCGACATTTTTATGACTTCCTCAGATGTTTCAAAAATTAGTAATATGCAAAAAAAGTATAAGAGATTTGTAAATATTTTATGTTATTCGTTAATTTGTTTTTAATTTTATAGGCTCGCAGATTCAATTGATAAATTGTCAGTATCTAGAAAAATACGACAACTAAAAGTGTGTAAAGTTTAATTTGCCTATCTTTTACTAATCCTATAAAAAAAATGTACCTAAAAATAGCAAATTTAAAATTGGCGTGATACAAAGTACAGTCTCTCCTTAAGATACTGAAATCTTATGTGGGCTGATACAACCAATCATAAAATATTAAAATTTTCTTTTAATTTATTTAAAGTTGTGTAAACTGTTATGTAGAAGTTATGTAGGTTAGGTTATGTTGTACGTTTTTACGAACAAAACCATAAAGTTTGTCATGACTCCTACTTCATGACAATCTGATGAAAGTGTGCATGCTTTGCGTTTTATTATTGCAATTGAAGATGGATACATGATGTCTAGAAGGACCTACTGCCTTTTGTAATCAGGTGAGACTCATCTATCATGTATTTGGTGGTTTTTTTATGTTATATAATTATGTTTATTATTATTTTATGTGAAAATTGAAAGAGGTTCTTGGGCGAGTGGATGAAAAAAGAATTATATGGAAGCATCTTACCAGAAGAAGGGGTAGGCTAATGGGGGATATCTTAAGACATCCAGGTATTGGGCTATCAACAATGGAGGGTAATATTGAGGGAGTAAATTGTAGGGGGAGGCAAAGATTAGAATAAATAAAGCAAATTACAAAAGATGTAGGCTGTTACAGGTATGTAGATATGAAACAACTTGCGCAAGATAGACAGCTTGGAGAACTGCATCAAACCAGTCGAGAGACTGATGACAAAAAAATGTGTAAATAAGTTTTATCTATTTATTAACTTTTTTATTAACAATGCTAGGAGTAGTTTCTGCGCATAACAGACAGATTGAGTGTAAAATGAGTTACTCTCAATCTGTTCGTTGCTGGGCTAAAATAAATAGTTGTTCCTTATCACATGGTCAGCCAATTAAATGACTGAATCATTTAAGAACAGAAGAGGGAGAGGTCCAAAAGACACTAATCAGAGTTATCTTTTCTGAAAGTAATGGATTTCATTATACAGCCAGACCCTGTGGTGAATGAAGTGAAGGTGTCATTTGCAGAGTGGAAATTATGTTCTTTTCAGAGGGCCCGGCATGCTGATAAGCGTACTTTTCCATTCAGTGAGGAAGGCAATGGTAAACCACCTCACTCCTTGTTTTACTTAGTAAAACATCTACAGGTTCAAACCAGCTTTTCGACTGATGACATAAACAACAGTAGTAGTTTAATTTAATAAAAGTTTCCTTATGAAAAATAAAACATAATTGATGTTGGAACATGCTACATAGCCCATGCCATACAGAGAAGAACATTTTAGAAAAAGTTACAGTTAAAAATTTTGCTGTATTATTTTGATAATTGAAAAACAATTTAAAAAAAATCTGGTGTGAAACACTCACACAACCCAATGCAAATAATCTCTTGCCAAATCAAAAAAATTGGTTTTTTTGAATTGGATTGGTTTTTGAATCTCTTGCCAATGCAAATAATTAATAATAAACCTAACATTAGTATTAAAACATTAGAAATAAACAAAAAACTAACCTCAACAAACATAACCTTATTTTAATCATGAGTGAATGACGCAAAATGACAATCGAACTCAGTTTGGCTTAAAAATACGGAAAATCACGCTTTCACGCTAAACTAGACTCTGTAGAGACAAATGCTTTAAACAAAAGTTGTAGATCTTTTAGTTTTCTATAAATTTAATTATATACACTTTTGTCGTAAAATACATACTAAGACCGAAATGTTAAAAAAATCGATTTTTCTCACGTTTTCGTGAGAAAAAAAACAGAAAATCGCAAATTACCGCTAAACTAAGCGTTATACAAAAAAATGTTTGAAACAGAAGTTGTAGGTTTTTAAATTCTCTACAACTTTTATTATATAAGTTTTTGCGCTAAAATTTATATTAAAGCCGTAATCTTAAAAAAACAACGTTTTTACGTGAAAACAGCCTCACCGAGAATTTCAGCAAACATGGCGCCTACCCTATCTTGTAGAGAATAAAAAATTGAGTAAAATAGGCGATTTTAAAAAAAATCGTAGGACCAGTTTTTGAGAAAATCGCAAAAAACTGAAAAATTATACGAATAAACTACTACTTCCGGTTGACCGATTTTGATGAAAATGTTCGTGTCGCGTCCGGTAGTGGTATGTAACTTAAGTTTCAAGTTTCAAGTTCGTACGATGTTCCGTTCTTGAGATATTCTGTTCACACACAGACACACACACACACACACACACACACACACAGACACACACACACACACACACAGACCAATCGCTAAAAACATGTTTTTTGGGTTCAGGGGGTCTGAAAACGTATAGATCCGGTGAAAACTCGATTTCGAAAAATCGACATGAAAACAATACTTTCCTTCCTATATATTCATATAGGCAAGAGAAAGTAAAAATAAATCACTAACAACCATTAATAGGTTTAATATTTTTTTTAGAACCGTTCACTCAGGTCCTATTGAAACTTAATATAAATTGGTGAAATTCTAATAATTGTATTTATGAATAAATAATAATTTTAATTTGTCCTTCCCACAAAATAATATAATTGCAACATCCTTTTTACTTTTCAAGCAAGATTCGATAAACAAAATTCAGGTCGACAAACATGCATGGAAATGAATATAACAGCTTTAAACATTGTACTTGATACTATATACAATTAAATAACTGTATAAGAAAACAAATCATAAAGAAAATATCGAGAAAGTTCACAAAATGCATAACATCCACCATGCACCACTGTACAAATACAACATGATTTAAAAATAAAACTAAAACTAACTCCATCCAAACTAATTTTGTGTAACTAATGTACTTTCATTAGTTACACAAAAAAATAGCAACAGCAATAAGATTTCTAAAACTCAATTTTTGAAACTTTATTATTAAGTTATTCCCCATTATATACTCGTAATTATATATGCTGATGGGGAGTGTTTAATATTATTTACACTCTATCTGCTAGTTCAAGGGCTACAAAAATTAATTCTGTTTCTTATTATTACGTGGTCAGCCAAATATATGGCTGAAGGATTTAAGAACAGAAGAAGTAGAGGTGTAAAAGATACTAAAAGCAAAACCACCTCTTTACGTTAGCAACAAAACCTTACATACAGTTTTGAAAACACCACTTGTACAAAATTCCATCGAATACCTATACAAACGCTTTCACAACAAGTCACACGAACAAGAGAACCCACTGGTGCGTTCACTTTACATCTTCCATTTACCTGATAATCCCCCAAGACACCTTAAAAGACGCTGGAGTAGAGACCTGCTAATTTGATACACAAATTTCATTCTTGGGGAGGCACCAATGGGGGCCCCACCCCTCTCATGCCTATCGCGTCATTTACATTATTATCATAATCATCACATTTGCTTGTTGTAAAATTTTACAGTTGTAAATAAAGAATTAAAGAGAAAAAAAAAGATATTGTAATGCTTTCAACTTGACTAGTTACACGGTGAGGGAGGACAAAGCTCTCCCTTCCACTATAAGTATCCAGGACTAGTGACTTTCCCTTCCCCTGCATTTTATACCGTAGTTTGTAATAGTACGGTAGGCATTCTCAGAATCAGGTAAACCCCGGTTTGTAGTAGTGTGATGTTACAGGCGGAACATGACAACAGTAAAAGAAACACAACACTATGATCAAAAATGTTAACCTACAAACTGACGTCATTTGGGCAGTTGTTTGTTGAAGGTCTCTACTAACACCACGTAGCGGGAGAACTCTCTACTAGATTTACAAATGACCAAAAGTTCTCTCAGTCCGGTTATTTTTGGGTCACCCCTCATTTATAACTTTTAGTAATAAAACGTTTTTTTTTGTCTTTATGGCCTATCGGAGGTTAAAAAAAACAGCCCCCATATAAATATAATCAAAATCTTTGTCAGTTATACTACCCCTATATTAAATCTACAAAATACGATTATAAAAATTCAAACAAAATCAATCTACAACACAAAATAATACTAACACAACTGCAAAAACAATTCAAACATTCCATTAAAAATCAAAAAAATAATAACAAAAACACAAGAAAAATCAATGCAGACTTTAAAGGTAACATACACGAATGAACAACACAACTATTAAAAAAAAAAATTACGGCAACAACAAACAACAAAACCGATGAAAACTGAGCAAAACAAAACAATATATACAAACGGATGACGATGAGGAAAAAAGAATATCGTAATGCAGATATGGATGAGATGATTATAAATGACGATAAACGATGATATACTGTGATTGAATGATAATGATATAATATATCATTTACCTGAATGAAATATACACACAAGACAGATACACAGTGTATGACACACGTATGTGTGCGCGTGTGTGTGTATGTAAAACATGTACAACTACAAATAGAAATATGAAGAGACAGATTAACAATAAACTTGATTCAATTTACACTCAACAATACATTTTTATTATTTCGTTTTTTTTTATTTTAAAGTATAAAACGATTATTGATTTCTTTTAAATATTTTTTCTTATAAATTTTACGTTAAACATGGAGACCCGATAGTGTTTTTAAATATACCATCACTCAATTTGCTTTGTTCAATTAATTTTAGGAACACTAAATCTGTAACTGAGAAGTAAAAGGTGTTAATGCCAATTTGGTAATTTTTAAAAATAAGTAGCAATACTGTCTTTTCATTATTGTAACAAAATTTCAGTAGATGTTAGAAACTTTAAATTTACATCCAGTTTCTACAGAAACCGTTTGTTATCTACAAAATTATGAGACACTTTATGGAAGTAATCTTACGTTAAACACAAAAATGTGTTATTTCTTTGCACCAATTCTTGTGTTATATGTAAGATATCTCTGAAAGTATTCCATTTACAGTTCTGGAAGCAATTTTATTCAATTTTTCAGATTAAAAAAACATAAGAAACATTCGTATTTGTATCTTTGTAACTACCTTTAACATTTTCATACGGCCTTACTTCACCGAAGGTACAGAGTTCTAGATGAAATTTTTCGCTAGCCGTAACTCGCTAACTAAGCGTTTTCAGACATACGTTTATATGAACTTTTTTTCTTATTTTTAGCTGTAATTATATTACGGTTTTCTTTGTTTTGTCACTTTTTCACGTTCTATATTAGGGTTAACTCGAATGTACATTAAGTTGAAAAAAACCTTAAGTGGAATACCTAGTGCTAACACTTCTGTTATAAAGAAGCAGAATTTTATACACAACGCTTGAAAATATTTCAAAATTTAACCGTAGCCTACTGTTTAGTAACAGACGAATAAAACAACAAATTCAAGCAAAATTTACTTGATTATCAGAAAAACACATTCAATAACGATTTTACAAAAACTTTTTTATATCAACTACAAAATTGAAGGATTGGAGCATTTCTTTCCGATTTAAATGGCAGTTTTAACTCAATTTTGCTAAAATTGGAGTTAACACTCTTTACCTCTTTGGTACAGAAATTATGCAAAAAGCACCTGTTATTGGTAACTTTGAACTGTTACAGGATGCACCGGGTAGTTTACTGCCATATTCGGTACTTGTCCCTACTACGTGCTCATATCGGGTTCACCATATCAGTCTTCTACAACTTACTCCATCACTGCTTGTCGTACTACAATTACTTGCTTACCAAACGTTACTTAACAATTCAAAGAGACTTTTTAAGGTCCACTTGAACGACACATATGTAATCTTGAAAACTTTATACAGAGCTTACAATTGCAACAACTTGTATGGTTACTGTTTTGTTCTGTGCTACGCAACATTTTTGCAACTTTACAATTAGACATGTTTTAACATTTTTCGTTTATTTTTAAATATCATAATCAGCTTGATTGTTAGTGAGTATGATGGGCTACAATAATAGAATCGTTGGGTTTTCTTGGGTTATAATTTTACAGGTCTCGGTCATGAATCAAACCAGGGACATTTCACTTTGCAGTTTAGTATTTTAACCACAATACAATACCATGGAGCCTAGTATTTTATTTTAAAAAAGTATGAATTAAACTTTTAAAAAAACTTTCAGTAACATCATTATAATTACATAAATGATCATGATATAAGAATAGATTAATAATTGACTGTTCTTCATCTACCATGGTGCCGGCCGCGTTGGCGATGTTGGTAATGTGCTCGCCTCTCATCACGCGGTCTTGGGTTCGAATCCCACTCGGGGATGGCATTTTTTCATACGTTACAAAAATTCATTTCATCCTTTACCGTCTGCATTAGCAGCAATTTGCAGAACAGTCGGACGTTAAACCCCAAAAAAAAAAAAAATCTACCATGGTGGAAGTAGGACGTTTTAAATTATAAATTACAAATAACTTACTAATATAGAGAGAGAATTACTGAAGATGTGCATTTTATGTTCGAAAGCACTATAATTGGTAAGTGTTTACCATATTACTGGTGGTTTAAAGAATATAATATATTTTTATCATTATAATTATATATACAAGATGTGGCTATTAAATAACGAGACTGACGTTGTAAAAAATTTTATTTTTATTTTGTACATAACTACTTATTGTCACCTTCAATATACACTCTTCTTTATCCTTACAACGCTTCATGCGAATTTTCCATTGTTGGAAACAGTGCTGGAAGTTATTTTCTGTCAGCTCCTTCAGGACACGTGCTGCTTTCTCTTTTAAACTTCCACAGACATAAATCTTGTCCCTTTTAATGCAGATTTCACCTTAGGGAACAGGTAGAAGTCACATGGTGCAAGATTTGGTGAATAAGGTGGATGTTCTAACACGAGATGCTGTACTTGGCTAGGAACCTCTTGACAGATAACGCGGAATGAGCTGACGCATTTTCGTGGTGGAGAACCCATGATTTGTCCTTCCACATTTTGGAGCGTTTTTTCCTTACTCTTTGACATTTGTTTAGAAAGTACCTCAAGGTAGTAATATTGATTAATTGTTTGACCTTCAGGAACCCAATGAAGGTACCTTCTAAACTACGTCAAAGAGTAAGGAAAAACGCCCCGAAATGTGGAAGGACAAATCATGGGTTCTCCACCAAGACAATGCACCAGCTTATTCCGCGTTATCTGTCAAGAGGTTCCTAGCCAAGAACAGCATCTAAGTGTTAGAACATTCACCTTATTCACCAGATCTTGAACCATTTGACTTCTACCTGTTCCCTAAGGTGAAATCTGCATTAAAGATTAAAGGGACAATATTTGAGTCTGTGGAAGCTGTAAAAGAGAAAGCGGTACATGTCCTGAAGGAGCTGACAGAAGATGACTTCCAGCACTGTTTCCAACAATGGAAAATTTGCATGGAGCCTTGTAGGGATAGAGAAGGAGTGTATTATGAAGGTGACAATAAGTGATTATATATAAAATTAAAATTAAATTTTTTACGTCAGTCTTGATATTTAATAGCCACACCTCGTAAATATTATTCCTCGAAATAGACATGTACCCAATATAACATGCAATTGCATTCACATCATGGTTATAACATTATTAACAGGTTTAATTACAATTCCCTAAGCCTATTTTTATTTACACCCCACATAAACCAACCACAATACAGGCTTAATAATGAAATTTTGTTAATTTTTCTGAAAACTTGGCAATATTTTTGTTTTTCTACACGTCGTAGAAAAACTTAGTAACAAAACGATAGAAACATTTTGCAACTTTTTAAAAATAAAGATAATGTTATTTTACGTAAGTATTACTATATTTTGTTTCTATTGTCGCAGAAAATATTTTGAAGATTATCAATTACTTATAATAAAGGACAATAATTTTTTTAAATATGTAAGTAATCTACTGTGGTAATCAACTTTTTTTTCTCCCATTTATATGTTCAAAATCTAATTAAATATACAAAAAGTTTTATTTGCTGAACTGCAAAGCCCAATGTTCTGGGTCTGATTACTAGTTAACCATCTGGAACATTTTAACAAGCTAACACTCATTATCACAGTTCCATAACCAACCATATTTGCTAATAACTATACAGTTGATACAATTTAATAAAAGAAATTACAAAAAATTGTTCACATTTATTTATTATAAAAATATTTCCAAAATATCTTTACACAATATACGAGGGTTGTCCAGAAAGTCTGTCACGTTTTGATTTTAACCAGTTAGTCACACCCTCCTGCAGCTCCGTGTCGTCGTCAAAGCGCTGCGTCGCAAGCTATGTCTTGGCTACACCCAAGTCTCGTCTCCTGTAACGATTCGATTGAGTAGTGAGTCACCATCTTCCTCGTAAGCGTGCAAAATTGACAACGAAGCAGCCAAACGATGATTTTTGTGGGTTCCTGTTAGGATTTTGCGCACCCATCTTGCACAAAATTTGTGATAACCTAATTCTTCTGTAACAATTTCGAGCAATAAACTTTTTGAAATTTGTGGGAAAAAAGTGATAGCTCTCTTATGGTGAATCGACGGTCTTCTCTAATCTTCTCATTGACTTTATTCACAATGTCATCAGTCACGAGGCTTGGCCGTCCACTTCGTTCTTCCTCGTGATTATTAGTTCGGCCATTTTTGAACTGAATGCACAAACGCCGTACTCCACTTTCAGTGTAAACATCGTTCCCATAAACTTCACAGATTTGGCGATAAATCTCAATTGGTTTATTGTTTTTAGCCAACAAAAACCGTATTACAGACCGTACTTCACAACTGGCGGTATTTTGAATTGCGGCACACATTTTAAATTGTTGTTGAAAAACAACAAAGAGTGACACAGACCTCTCGCTAGCACGGCTGGATAGCCACTGAACGGAGAAACGCCGCGGCACTAAAATGACCATGATAGCTCCGCCCCTAGCGGCTACAACGCAAAACGTGACAGACTTTCTGGACTGCCCTTGTATATTTTCTATCAAACCAAATAATTAGTGACTCTGTAATATTTAATCCACTAGCAACCAGTACCAAATCAAACAAGTACCTACAATAAAAGGTTAAACAATTATTAAATTTTGTTTACAAAGTACCTTAGTTATATATAAAAGAAATTTATAAAGTAGTTGAGCTTTAAGTAATTACAATAACTTTTTAATAAAAAATTTAATTACCGTAGTACTTAAAAAAAAACATGAAATAAAATTAACTGGTAAAAAACTTACGTTCAAAAAATATATCCAAATGAAAAATAAACAATGAAACAAAAATGGCAAATGAATTCGATAGAAATTAAATGTAAAAAAATATTAACAAAAAAATTGATATATTAGTTAAAAAAAACCGTTTAATTTTGAACAGAGTTAAAAAAAAATATATACAAAATAAAAAACTAGCATCATGCATTTTTTTAATAACGGCACAATTTCTAATTAAATTTATTATATCTAATTAAAAATTTTTAATAAATTTATTTTTATTTAATAAATACACTATAATACAAACTGTAAAATTAATTATATTATTATATTAATATGAATTATGTAAAGTTAGAATAAGTTTTATTATTATTGTTATTATTTTCTATAATTAGCCTCTAGATACTCATTACTAGATAATATGAATGATATTAAATGCCTAAAAGTAATAAAAGTAATAATAATGTATTAGGTGCAAGTATTAGGGTTATGTTAATTGCTGAGTTGTGTGTTTTTTTTTTTGTAATACATTCACTTACCGCAGCATATTTTCCAAGAGGCTGTAACAAGATTTATAGTGATTATGTAATAATCGATAATGATTACGAGGAAAATCCAGGAAGAAAATTCTGATGGGTGATTAAAATGAAATTCAGAAATATAACCGCGGCTGTAGACAGATTTATTAAACCGCATATGAAAAACTTACCCGGTTTTCTGGCACTAAGGCCGGCTGCACACAGGATGCAAGGAACCTGTCGGACACAAAAATGTCGGAAACAAATTTTTTTTGTTACAGTCTATCTCTGACCACTGCTGCTGACTAATGCAACATTTCTCAATCTGAGGTGATAAATGGTATGTGATGAAGATTTGGCTATTGTTTTATGTTATTATTTGATATGTTTGGACGAAGAAAAACCAGTTTGTAAGTTTTTGTCACATCCAATTAACCAGAAAAGAAACCTCATAAACTTTTTTTAATGAACTACGGGAGAACAAAAAGAAGTTCTTCAATTTTATGAGAATGAGTGTGACATTCACAGAGGTAATTGATTACACTAAGGTTCACATCTAGATCCATATGGCTGTGAATTTATGATACAAACAATTAATTTCAACTAAGCAATTCACACAACTATGTAAATAATACAGGACGTTTCATAATGTACTACGGGGTAACGAAAATTCAGTACAAAAAAAGTATTTCACTAATAAGAATGAAACAAGTAGTGTAGGAAAGAGCACCTCAAATAGTTTTTCCACATATTCTGGGCAGCTACTTAACCGTTTACTTGCTAGGCATAGACAGTAGAGAAAATGGCTGCCACAGGAAGCGAGAAGTCGTTTTATGTGTTAGAATTACACATGTCAAAGTCAGAAATTACTGTGCAACGTGCATTTCGTTTGAAATTTAATAAGGATCCACCAAGTGACAATTCAATTCGAGCATGGTATAAAAAATTCAGTGAAACAGGTTGCTTGTGCAAGCACAAATCAATTGATCGTCCATCAACCTCAGATACCAATGTCGAACGTGTACGTGCAAATTTTATTTGCAGCTCGTCAAAATCGACTGCATCTGCAAAGAGAGTAAGGAATTCCGTAAACATTCATTATCCTTCAGCTCAGTCGCTGAGCTGAAGGATTACATAATCAATGCAATCAACTCTATTGAAAGGGACATATTAGAACGTGTTTGACAAGAGCTAAACTTTCATGTTTATGTGTGCTGAGTCACCAAAAGAGGACACATTGAACATTTATAAATGTTTAAAAATAACTGTTTGAGTCCCTGCATCAGCCCATACAACTTTCATTTAGGTAAGTGAAATAGTTTTCTTGTACTGAATTTTCGTAACCCCGAAGAACATTATGAAACGCCCTGTATTACATTTGACTGCTGTGCTTAGGAGCTGGATGGCAATTGTGTGTGTTTCGGCGCGTGCGCAAAACTAAATGACTCAAGCTCTCTCGCGACAATATGTAATTGTATACACTTCCAATACTTTCTTCAAGCAGTCAACTGGTTGAAGGAAATGTTGCACCTGGTATGTGGCTGATACACATCAACCCATGTCCACTTAGTACTAGAGTTGATCTCCGACAAAAATGACTCGTTGCGTCCTGTGTGCGGCCGGCCTAAGTCTGAAGTTTTTCCTCTCAAATATTAATCAAGATAATTACCACTAATGTTATAGATAGAGAATGAATAAGGGAGATGAAGATATTCAATGTAAGACAATACTGATTAAATTATACTTCAGTAAAATAAATACAAAAAGATGTTTACTCGTCTCTGTTTTATTATCTAGAAAAATAAAGTACGCTACAACACCATAAATGAAATTGTCACCACGATCCAATTAAGTTTATCCCATCTTGTTGATTTGCCAAGAAAATTTAAAGGGTGTACAAGTGAGGGATTGCTAACAGCTTATCATAATTTTTATTATCCTATATGAATATATAGGGAAGAAAAGTATTGTTTTCACATCAATTTTTAACCAAAAATACATGTTTTCAGGCTCCCTAAACACAAAAAAATACATGATTTCAGCAATTGGTCTGTGTGTGCGGGTGCCCGTGCTATGAGCTATACACAAGTTTTTGAGTCTTTCAAATGTGGCGAGATGAATGCTCATCATTCTTATTCAGGGTACCCTTCTTAATCTTGAAACGATAAAAATATTGAAAAAACCCACCAAAAAATCAACAAGGATTGTTGTTTCACGATCGACAAAGTTTTAGAACAGACAGTTCTTTAGAATTTGTGCCAGTGGATTTTGAGAAAGAGGATATACAATCAGGTGAATAATTCCTCTACCACAACAACGTTTTCTTTCGCACACACAGCCTTATCTGTGAACAACTATTTAATCTCTCAGGGGTAGGCTATCATTCCCCACCCTATATATTCTCCAAATTTAGTTCGACTTTTTTTGTTCTTGAGAATGAAAAAAATGTTTAAAAAGGAAGTGTTTTGATGATAAGGAGGCTGTAAAAAGAGCTTCACAGAGGACACAACATGACGATATCATAGTTGAAAAGTTTCAGAAGTTCTTCATACAATTGGCAAAAAGACTGGATAAGTTTATTACACCTAATAAATAATGCTTTGATGGAGACGAAATAATTTGGTAAAAAATTTAATAAATTAATTTTTTAGAACAAAAATATTTTTTATGTCCCACTCGTTTATATAAATATATATATATATCTACATATGGTAACAAAGTCAATATTGCAAGTTTTAACACGTAAGGACAGAATAAATAAATATTATAGCACAAAAAAAATATCTCGCCAAATTATCAACATGTTTTTCATTCATGTTTACCATTTTTAATAACAAATTATTAAAATAATGATATTCCAACAAATACGTACATGACGTTACAAAACTAAACAGATCACAATACATTTTAAACTTATTTATTTATTCTTTAATCACCCATCACAGCTTATTTCCTGGACATCCTTCGTAAAAATTAAATTAATAATAACACGTATGCAAAAATTATGTTGCATTCAATTTTAACTGAACTGTACAATTTTGTTTTTATTATATATATATATAAAAAAACAACTAAAAACACAAAATTTATGAAAAAATAACAAAAATTTTCCTAAAAATAAAACAAAAACTTCAATACTTCATTCCATAGAATTGAAGAGAAAAATTAAATAATTCTAAAAATACTTTAAAAAATTAACAAAATAATTATTGTAAACTTAAGCTCAACTACTTTATCAATAGTTTCAAGACAGCTTAAAAGCAAAAGAAATAAATAAAAAATGGTGATTAATTTAATAAATTTCTTCATTAATGCAATATTTTTTAGTTTGTTTATTATTTATTTATTCGTTTATTTACTGTTAAGGAAATACAAAACTATAATTCTGTTGATTTTAATTTTTTTTTTTTTGTTTAACGTCCGACTGTTCTGCAATTACTGCTAATGCAGACGGTGAAGAATGAAATATTTTTTTTGTAACTTATGAAAATATGCCGTGCCTGAATGGGATTCGAACCCAAGACCGCATGATGAGAGGCGAGCACTTTACCAACTGCGCCATTAAAAATTAAATCAACTGCTTGGCCATAGCAACTACAATGGATCTACGGGTTTTTAACAAATAAAATAATTTCAAAATTGTTAGCTGAAAACTAAATCCAGGAGATTTTAAATTCTGTGCAATAATCATCTGAAATTTTCAACTACAAACAAAAATTTTAAAAAGAAACCGATTAAAAATCTAACCGTAAACGATACTTAAATTTAGAACCTAGCATTATAAGGAAGTAAAAAATCACCAATCTGTAATGTTTAATAATTACTCAGACATTAACGAAAAACCTATATTTGAAATTAATAATTACGTACATATACAGATCGCAGATAACAAATTTAAGTTAAAGAAAAATTAAAATAATAGAACTTGAACAACTATAAAAAATCACTGTAGGCATCTGAAATGCAACAAATAAAATAATTCTACGTTTTTCGTTTTTTTTAATAACATGAAAATATCTTTAAAGTTCTCATAAAAATATATTGTAAAAATATTTATCATACATAATGTATTTATTTCTTATTTAGTTTATTTAAAATTGTATCAACAGTTTCGTTATTAGTGACTATGGTGGGTTAGCTAACTGGAATGGTGGATTTATCTTAGCCGGGACTCAAACCCAAGACCTTCATATTGTAGGCTAGCATGCTACCACTACCCTACAGAGACAACCAGATTCCTTGTATTGATTTATAATGATTTTTATAAAAAAAAACCAAACAGAATTTATATAATTACAAATTGAAGGAGCAATGAATTAAATAAATTATAAAAAATTTAAATTTTTATCCGAATTGATAAATATGTATAATTACTCAAGGCGTTTCTTAATCATTTGCCAGTAAGAAATTATTTTTTCAAAGCATACCTTCTTTCTTTCAACAGTTCATCTGAAATTCCTTTGTTCCCATTTATTTCACTTTTAAATTTATTTTTATCCTGATTTTAATTAATTATAAACAATTTTTAAAAGAAAAAAATCACACCGATTACTGAATTTAAAACAAAATTAACTAAACAGCAACTGATGCCACTTCTTACATACATTTTTGTAAAAAAAAATATCCAAAGTGATCATCACGTGTAATAATCCAGGAAATAGATACCAAAGCATTAAACATAAGTTTTTGAAGTTTATTTTTATTTAGTCTCTTTTCTGGTCATTACAATACACAAAAAGATGTAATGGTATCGAAATGACATTTTATCACCATTAATATTTGACAATAACAAATGAACCTGTGAGGATGACAGTGGGACAACTCAAAAAAATTAAAAAATTGTTTAAGACACTTTAGATAGCTGTAGTTTATTAATAAATAATCAAAACTTATTATTGGTTATTTATAACTTTTCATCAATGACCTTTAACTTTCTAAGGGTTTTTTTTCTCTTATAGGGCCATTTCAGACCATGTAAGGTGACTAAAGTCCAGCCTCTCTTAGTTTGCTCCTAATGTAAACAAATAATGACGTCGTCACTGAGCATGCGCATTATATCTAAATGTGTACACACTGATTAAAAAGTAACAACAAAATACTTTCAAAAGTATTTAAATACAAAATACTTTTTAATTTTATTTCTAAATGAAATTGTTAGGCCTACATCATATCATGACTGATATTTTAATAAGTACTTATAATTTAAAAAATAGTTAACTTAATAGGAATACGACATCCGTAAAGTCGCAGACTCTAGCGTGCACCCTGTAGTAGGTGGCTTTTGTTTGTTGACAGTAGGAGAAAACTAAGAACGACTGAACTGTAGACATTTCTAGAAGTTCTTTTTGCAGCCCACATTCTCCGCATTCGTTCACTGCAGATTTTTCTCCTTTCTTCTGCCCAGCCAATGTCTGTTTCTGCTCTTCATGGAAACCCTTAAAGTTCATAATCTTAAAGTCATCTAAATTTGGTTCAGTTCATTAAGTTTTCTTGGTTTATTCGGTTTGCTGAATAACGTTTCAGACTAATTTCAACCATTTATACGAAATCTTATGTCTATTGTTTTACCGTATTAAAAATTTGTTTTGTCAAGCAACTTTTTAATTTTTTTGATTAACACCACTCTTAAAGTTTCTGTCACTTTAGAACAAAAATTTAATGTATAGGTAATCAGATTGTTACGGCTTATTCGCGCAGCTGACTTGCGCCATCAGACAAGCTCTAATCTCCTGGTAATTGACAGACAGAACTTTTTATATAATATCTTTGCATGTATTTACCATTTTTTTTTAAATTTTTTATATTGAGTGACGATGCCTACATAAGCCTTGAGCTTGTGCGTAGGTAATGATATGCGGTGATTTACAGATGAAAAAAATGCCAGACCTGACCAGGAATCGAACCTGGGGCCCCGGCATAGTAGCTAGTTGCGCTGACCACAATATAAAAACTTAAAAACAAGAAAGATATCACTTTACATTTAATTTTACCTTGAATAGCATCAACAGAAAAGATACTTTTCATATACCAATACAACTTATGAATATAAATATGAAAGAAATCAACGAAACTAAATAATTTTGAAAATATTTTTTATTAAAAACAAAACAATATTGATAAAATCCATAAAAATCTTTTATAACAGTCGTAAACGATGATTTAAATTTTCAATATTTATATACAATTTAACATTTAAATTAATTATCTATAAAAAAATATAATATCTAGAGTGCAGACTGGACTGTTTTAATAGAAGATGTTGTGTAAGATGAATGATGAAAACAGAAATGAAGATGTTACGTAAAATGTCTTGTGCGAGGTCGGTTGATTTGAGTTGTTGTCATTAAAAGAAAGTGCTACAGACAAGGGGTGGGCTACACTATAACATTACAAGAGGACATTTACCGAAAATGTCCACCACAGGGCAAAGCAGCAAAAGAAAGAAAACAACAAAATGATGCAATTTAGCAAAAATAGCACCGTCATCACCATTTAGCATTATGCACAATAATAATAAATAAATAATATTAACAATAATAATAAATTTTATAATTACAACTAATCACATAAAATCAATAATTTTTAAAAGCATTCCCCTTATCAATTATATATATATTTATATACAGTGCTTTTTTTACTTTCTCTTGCATGAACATATTGGGAAGAAGCCATTGTTTCTACAGAGATTTTTCAAAATCAATTTTTCACCCGATATACACGCTTTCAGGGCCCCTGAACCCAAAAACATGTTTTTTTAATAACAATAAAGTTGTACGTATTCTGATTTGCTCTTGTTTTCTATGCCACAAACCACTAAAAATGTATTGTTTTCAATAATTTTAGTTTTACAAATATGACAACTGATTTCAAAAATTTTCTAAATTTAGATTCCGGTATAACGGTGTGTTGTCGTAAAAAAAGCACTGTTCAAACCTATAATAAATTAACTAATTACACATGATAAACTTCACATATTTACTGCTGACCCATCAGTAAACCATCTTATACTACGGCAGTATAACACAAAAAGAAATGTATCGCAAAATAACAATGGATACACGACGTGAAATTTTCCTAGATAAATTTTTAAATAACATAATTGATAAATACAAAGTGGCATTTACCGATACAGGAAAGTTATGTAACGAATGATTCAAAACGATAACCTTACCTAATAAAAATGGTGGCTTAAATAAATTTTGTTTCATCATATTTCAACAAATTATGATCGAAAAATTAGTCAGAAATTATATTTAAATGTTTTTAAAACATTTGTCATCAGGGCATTGAAAATATGATGGCCAACTCAAAAAAAAAAAAAAAAAAAAAAAAAATTGAAATTTCTCTTAGGATAAATCTGGATGAAAAAATCAAAACTTTTAAGTACTCTTTAAAAAAATCAAATAGATAAATACAGGATTTAATTTTAATTATAAATGGATATTATAACTTTAAATTATGGAAACTTTTAGATAATCATTCGGATGTTTGAAACGAAAAAATTAAGAAAATACTGATATGGTACACAAGACATCTTAAATGACCACAACATTTTGGTAGCTTACAAAAAGCATTGCACACATGAAATAAACAATTTTTAATTTTTACAAAAAAAACCAAACATTTAAGGAGTTATCTTCAAAATATCTTAACAAGGAGTAAAAATAATGAAATGTTAATATTCAGGGCTTCCATAAAGTGCAAAAATAGATAGGTACATGAATGGACAGAAAAAACAGAAAAGCTACAATGAAAAACATATCAGAAATATGGTTCCTAGAATTCTTAAAAATTACTTGTTGTTTAGGTCATCAGCCAAAAAGCTGGTTTGAACCTGTAGAGGTTTTACTAAATAAAACGAGGAGTGAAGTGGTTTACCAGCCTTCCTCACTGAGTAGAAAAGTTTGCTTATCAGCATGCCGGGCCCTCTGAAAAGGACACATTTTCCACTCTGCAAATGGCACCTTCACTTCATTCACCACAGGGTCTGACTGTATAATGAAATTCATTACTTTCATCAGAGGAGATAACTCTGATTAGTGTCTTTTACACCTCTACCTCTACTGTTCTTAAATGGTCCAGTCATTTAATTGGCTGACCATGTGATAAGAAACAGAACTATTTATTTTAGCCCTGCAACGAACAGATTGACACCTGTCTGTTATGGGCAAAAATTACATAACAAAAACTAAAAAAAAAATATTTTTTTCAAGTCGCATTAACAGCAAGGTCATTAGTGACTACTATGGGATTTGGAACTGTAACGGTGGGTTTGAATATGTGAAAATTTCCAGACCCTAGCTGGGAATCAAACCCAGGATGTTCGTGTTGTAGGCTAGAGCACTACCACTACGCTACAGAGGCGGCCAAAATTAAAAAATTACTTTCAATGAAATAGTACTCAAATCACAAACGATTGAAGAGATAAATTGGTCAGCAGTCAACATGTCAAACACAAACCTTAAATGATCCAAATCTTTTTATAAATTCAAGAAAATTATAAAAAAAATTTTGAAATAAAATACAGTATACAGGGGTTTACTAGTAGATGCAAAATATGTGTATACTTTCACAAAATATACACTTAACTTCAAATAATGGCATTACCAATTTTAAAAAACTTCCAATTTTAATTATACTTCCAGCAAGAATTATAATACGTCCGCAGCTCTGTGGAATCTAAATCATAAACCACTCTTACACACAAACACACGCGTGGGCAGCACCCCTATACTTGCCTAGCGGTGTTCTACAATCTTTAGTAGTGATTCACCTACTAGGCACTTGACTGCAATATTACCATTTTGGTTGTAATTATCTTTATCAAAATTGAATAATAATTTTCAAAATCGACATATTAGTCCTTAACAAATCGTGTCATTGTGATAAACCTAAGCATTTCCGATGCTGGATTTCATTCTGACTGCCGTTGTTCAATAATACTATAATAAATTTAACAGTTATTATTATAATTATGAATGAAATAGCATAATAATAATAATAATAATAATAATAATGAATAATTAGGAAAAATAATTAAATAAAAAAATAGAAAAAATAATTAGGAATAAAAATAATTAGAAAAATTCTTGGACCTAGATGGACCGAAAACGGGTACAGATTACAGAGAACGTCGAAAATTGAAGAATATTGAACATAGAGACAGACATGAGGAAAAGACGCCTTCAATTATATGGCCACATTATGAGGCTTCCTGACAATAGACTCACAAAGAGAATGGTAAAATATATATCATCACTTGTTAATGGGGGGGGGGGGGGGGAATGGATACAAAGTGTTAAAAAAGATTTAGAATTGGCCAAAATCACCAAAGAAGAAATTCTCATAAGAGACAATTTTAGAACAAAAGTTAAAAAATGGGAGGTTAAACCAGAGACAAAAGCTCCAAGAACCGGAACAAAGTGGAGTGAACAGAGAAAAGCTGAATTCTGACAAAGAATGAAAAACTGGTGGGTGGATAAAAAGGACAAGAAATCCCAAAAACAAACCAGATTTACTTAGCGTCTTCCACATCGGGAGCTTTACGACTAATAATAATAATAATGAATAAAACATAAAAATGCAGTGCTATTTAATTTCATAAAAAAGAATGGTTATTATAAAATTACTATTAATTATTGATTAAGCTTAACAGTGCCAGACTGCTTGTACCTACTAGTCCAAAGAATGTCAAGCTAAAATCCTGTTATTTTACCAATAATTTTGAAAAATTGTTAAAAATTTCAGAATTGACACAGGAGAAAGCTTTCGTATCATGTTTTTACCTTAAATTCTGCTCTATCTGCTCATAAAAGTAGTAATGGAAAAAAAAAATTATTTTCAAAGTGTTGGGAGAGGTTTTAATATTTTTTTCATTTATATTAAAAGAAAAGGCTTTCTTTTCTTTTAGAACTGCAAAATAACAATAATTTCCGTACTGTATAAACATACCGTAACAAAATCATACGAAAGTCACTGAGAAAAGCTGTAACCAAAACAAACATTGTTATTGGTGTCTATTCAAATTCAAAATCTATTCGAAACTATCAATGTTTGTTAGAATTGAAACAATCAATATGTTCGGCTGACACACAATGCATTGTTAGACAGACGCATATATTATTATTTAGCATCATAGCAGCAGAATCCATATTAATGTTTTACTTTTTACACATACATAAACAACAAAAAACATAATTTAAAAAATATATAATATTCCACAAGTAATTTAGAGGTTCTTAGGCGAGTGGATGAAAAAAGAAATATATAGAAGCATCTTACTAGAAGAAGGGATAGGCTAGTGGGGCATATCTTAAGACATCCAGGTATTGGGCTATCAATAATGGAGGGTAATACTTAGGGAGTAAATTGTAGGGGGAGGCAAAGATTAGAATATGTAAAACAAATTACAAATATTTAAAACAAATTACAAAAGATGTAGGGTGTTACAGGTATGTAGATATGAAACAACTTCTGCAAGATAGAATAGCTTGGAGAACTGCATCAAACCAGTTGAGACTGATGACAAAAAAAACAATATCTACGTAATGAGAAAAAGAAGATTAGTATTTTTCGGACATGTGGTAAATGAACAATAGCAGATAGAAAAAAAAATTTCGATAAAATAATACATTTTAAAAACAAACCAGCATGGTTCATAGTAACACTGAATGACTGAAAAAAAATGTAAAAATCGACACAATACAGAATAGGGAAATTTTTTTAGAAACAGAAGCCAGAAAGTGATCTTTGGGGTAGAGAATAAAAAGAAGAGACGTGAACCACACAACATTGAACAACTTAAGAAAGAAAGATCCGAAAGCATGAAGAAATTGTTGGAGAAAAGGACACTTGAGCAAAACTTGAAGAAGTAATTAAAATATTGATTTGGTATGCGCTCTCTAAAGAGCTATTACGAAAAAAGTGGAAGGAATAACAAGTTTCCCAAAACACAAAATACTCAATTCATATTATATTAAAAATTCCTCCTTAAGAATGAAAGGAAAAATTAACTACCTAAAATTTTGAGAAAAAATATAAAAACAATTATTCAATTAACCTAAAAAATCATCCATTTGTAAATAAATTTAAATTTCAGTCTTCATCATAAAACAAAAAAAACATTTCAAACATAATTACCTCAACTATAAAATATAATTGTTAATACAAAACCTAAAAAAAAGATATGAAATGAATAAATGCGTGGAAAAAAAATTTTAAAAATAAGCAAAACTAATAAATCTAGCAAAAATTTTAATGAAAAAATTAAAATCATAATAATAATAAAAATATAATGATAATATAATATAATAATGAAAAAATTGAATAGAAAAGCTAACCTGTACGCATGGTTTACGTAGATTAACGCATAGGCCATCAGCATCGCTGCTGTAATGTTCGACCAATTCCTGTAGAGTTCGGAATGTTGTTCTACGAGCGATAAAAAATCCGCCTTCATCTAATTGTCGAATTCTATAATGTTTCACTGTATCGCCATCTCTAACTGTAATTAATCAAACAATAAAATTAGTTAATTTATTTTACACAAAAAACAATGTTGTTGTTTAGGTCAACAGCCGAAAGGCTGGTTTGAACCTCTAGAGGTTTTACTAAGTAAAAACGAGGAGTGAGGTGGTTTACTATTGCCTTCCTCACTGAGTTGAAAGAGTATGCTTATCAGCATGCCAGGCCCTCCGAAAAGCACTCACTTTCCACCCTGCAAATGACACCTTCACTTCATTCACCACAGGGTCTGGCTGCATAGTGAAATTCATTACTCTCAGAGGAGATAACTCTGACTAGTGTCTTTTACACCTCTACTTCTTCTGTTCTTAAATAGTTCAGTCATATAAGTGGCGGACTATGTGATAAGAAACAGAACTATTTTTTTTAGCCCTGGACCAAACAGATAGAGTGCAATTAAAATAACACTCCACCTGCCCGTTTTGGGCAAAAAAACAATAAAATTATAAATTACAGTATTGATGAGTTATAATTCATTGAAGGTGGATCCACCGAAGCACCTGCAAGTAGACAGTAAGGACCAAAGTAGCTGAAAAGGTGAGTGAGAAATTTATCTAATATATTAATTAATATATAAATTATCTCTAATACATAAAATTCTCGTGTCACAGTGTTAGTTGCCATACTCCTCCGAAACAGCTAAACCGATTTTGATGAAATTTTATATGTACACTTGGTAGGTCTGAGAATAGGTTTTTACCTATTTTTTATACCCCTGAGTGATAAGAGTGGTCCACCCCAAAATTTTTGTTATTTTTTATTATTTTATAATGTGCCATTAAAAAATACATACACTCCTAAATTTTCACCCTTCTACCACCAACCCCTATTTTCTTATAGCAATATAAGTAATTTAAAAATTTTCTACACTTGCGCTAACCACTACGCTAACGCGCCTTAGATAAAATAAAATATATTTCATATTTTCCATAAAAACATGTTTTCTGTTCTTGGGTGTATTTTGTCTACACACCGGGTACCGCTAGTATCATATAAAATAAAATTTTAAAATGAAAAACAGCTTACTGGCTACAAATATTGATTTACTGATTAGGAAAAATTTCTTAAAACACTATGTTCGAAGTGTAGCATTATACGGGAGTGAAATGTGGGTGATAAGGGCTATAGAAAGGAAGAGGACAGAAACTTTTGAAATGTGGTGTTATAGGAAAATATTAAAAATTAGGTGGGCGAACAAAATAAGTAATTTAGAGGTTCTCAGACGAATTGATGAAAAAAGAATTATATAGAAACATCTCACCAGAAGAAGGGATAGGCTAGTGGGGCATATCTTAAGACATTCAGATATTACTCTATCAATAATGGAGGGTAATATTGAGAAAGTGAATTGTAGGGAGACACAAAGATTAGAATATTTAAAGTAAATTACAAAAGATGTAGGATTTAAAAGTATGTAGATATGAAATGACTTGCGCAAGATAGAACAGCTTGGAGAACTGCATCGAACCAGTCGAGAGACTGATAAAAAAAAGAACTAGCATAATGAACCTGTCCAAATAATTTGCCTAATGGTCTTGGGTTTCAAACCCCTATCATTAAATAAATGATTTAAGTTAACAACAAATTTAACCGTTCTTAGAAGAACTGCGTGTTACGACTTAAGGACAGTTGTACAATAGTTTTGTTCTGAAAAGAACAGTTTCAAATTAAAACTTTTAATAAAACAACGTTATACGAGGTGTGGCTATTGAATAACAAGACTGACGTTAAAAAAATTTTATTTAATTTTATACATAATCACTTAATGTCACCTTCAATATACACTCCTTCTCTATCCCTACAACGCTCCATGCGAATTTTCCATTGTTGGAAACAGTGCTGGGAGTCATCTTCTGTCAGCTCCTTCAGGACACTTTCCGCTTTCCCTTTTACAGCTTCCACATACTCAAATGTTCTCCCTTTTAATACAGATTTCACCTTAGGGAACAGGCAGAAGTCACATGGTGCAAGATCTGGTAAATAAGATGGATGTTCTTACACTGAGATGCTGTACTTGGCTAGGAACCTCTTGACAAATAACACGGAATGAGCTGGCGCATTGTCTTGGTGGAGAACCCATGATTTATCCTTCCACATTTCGAGGTGTTTTTTCCTTACTCTATGACGTAGTTTACAAAGTACCTCAAGGTAGTAATATTAATTAATTGTTTGACCTTCAGGAACCTAGTGAAGGTATACAATCCCATGGATATGAAAAAAAACAATCATCATTGCTTTAAATTTTGACTTGCTCATTCAAGCTTTTTTTGCTCTCGGTGAAGTTCGGCAATTCCAGTGCATGGATTGGCGCTTCGTTTCCGGATCATAAGTAAAAAACCACATTTCATCGCATGTTATTATCTTCTACCTGTTCCCTAAGGTGAAATCTGCATTAAAAGGGACAAGATTTGAGTCTGTGGAAGCTGTAAAAGAGAAAGCGGCACGTGTCCTGAAGGAGCTGACAGAAAATGACTTCCAGCACCGTTTCCAACAATGGAAAATTCGCATGGAGCGTTGTAGGGATAGAGAAGGAGTGTATATTGAAGTGATAATAAGTGATTATGTATAAAATAATAATAAAATTTTTTACAACATCAGTCTCGTTATTTAATAGCCACACCTTGTATAACACAATGTCTAATACCGACTGAGTATATTGTGAGATGAGAAGAGAGATGGCACTCTTTTCTGTATGCTTATGGAATATGACTATGGAGGGGGTAAATATGAGAGAACCGCATTAAAATACACTGTATTACCGCTACGTTGTAAACAAAATTTACTCTTTTTCATTTTGTAAAATGAAGCTCATATTAGCATGAATTTCAAGTTTAGAACTTTTGGCCAAATCAGGAAAGAATACTTTTTAAAACCATGTAAAAATTATAAAAATCTGTTTGGTAGAACTCTGTATTTAAGAGTTAATAGAATTCTCATTTAAAATAGGTACTTTGAAAGCGATTTTGCAGTTTAAATTTACAGTAGCGTGCAAATTAATCCGAACACAGATGTTAATTAATAAAAAGTAACTTTATTTACAAAAAAAATTATATACAGGTATATAAATTATACCCTGTATACATACAATTTGTGAATATTTAGGAACTAATATGTTTCCCTTTATTTTTATCACTTCACGTACTATACGATTTGGCATAGATTCAATTAGTGTAATAAAAAAATTTTAATTTACTCATCTCGAAACCATACCGAGATTATTGCTACACAATGAGGTTATTTTTGTAGTAAAATCCACTTTTGAGAGTCGGTTTTTCACTATTGCCCAAAGATTTCCAACTGGGCTTATATCTGCAGAATTACCTGGTGACAACACTTTAATGTTTTCATGTTCGAAATATATTTTCACTTTCTTGCCAATATAGCGTGGCGTTAAATCGTGCTAGAACACACCATTGCCTTATGGGAATTTCTTATGAAGTTGTGGCACAACCATTGACTTAAGAATTTTGATATATCCATCGCTTTTAACATACCATCCACTGGAATTAATGAACAAGGGACTTCAAATCTAAAACAACCCCAAAACATTTTTCTAGGGATGTTTAACTGATTGTCGGATATGAGCTGTGTTCGGATTAATTTCCACGCTACTGTATACGAAGGCTGTTCAAAAAGTATCAGACTATTGTTAATTAAAAGTGAATTTATTGAACTAGGGCTACAAACTTCTAATCCCCTTCAAAGCAGTCTCCTTGGTGATGCACACACTGCTCCCCGCGCTTCTGCCACTGTTCAAAACATTTCTGGAAGGCATCTTTTGAAATGCTGTTAAGCTCGGCCGTCGTATTCTGTTTAATGTCTTCTCTTTCTTGAAATCGAGTTCCTTTCAGGGGCATTTTCAGCTTAGGAAATACCCAGAATCGCAGGGAGCCATGTCGAGGGAGTATAGAGCTTGGCGAACCAAAGGAGTGTTTTTAGCGGGAAAACTCTGAATTAGATGTGCAGAGTGGGCAGGTGCATTGTCGTGATGGAGCTGCCAAGTTATTGTTACCCACAGATTTGGTCGTTTGCGCCGCACAGCATCACGTAGGCGACGAAGAGCCTCAAGATAGTATTCTTTTGGTCCTCGATGACTAAAGTTCGCACTTGTGAAATAACATTCTCATTCTGGCTTGTCGATGGCCTGCCTGAACGGGATTCACTTTCCACTGACGTTTGACCATTTTTGAATCGATTGTACCACTCTTTTATTCGAGAACAGCTCATGGCAGACTCCCCAAAACCCTGTTGAATCTTGCGAATTGTTTCCACTTGCGAATCGCCAAGCTTTTGGCAAAATTTAATGCACTAACGCTGCTTAAGTTTTTCTGTCATTTTATAACTTGATAAAAATCACCAAGCACAACAGAGAGGTCTACACTACTAGGCTGACTGCCGGCGACGGAAGCTTTGTCATGACACGAAACAGTGCATGTGCGCGCATGACAGTCCCCTCAACATCCCCACTAAGCTTGGCTGCCAGCGCTTCATTCATTTCAGCGGGAGGACAGAAGGTCCGATACTTTAAAAAAAAACCAATGGTAAAACTTACCAGATAATGAGTAATCATTCCTACGGCTTTCAGAATCACGAATCAGGAATGCACCATGATCATTTTCTGGCAGTAAAAGTTTCTTCTCGGCTTCAATTCTCTTGATTTTCCCAAAGTACCATCTGAAAAATGACAAAAATTTTTTTTATTAATAAAAACTTATAGACATAATGTACTTTAGTAATTGATAATTAATTGAATGTAGACATTCTTAATTTCATTTTTCAGTTAGGTCTGGAAAATATCACAACTTCTCTAACAGTCATTATCAGCTTTAATTCAAAAAAAGATTTCAAAACAACTTAAGAATAAATCCTTATAATGTAGACTAATGATAATGTAATGATGGTGGCACCACCATCGAGTACACAATAATATAGATGACTGAAGATGTAGTATATTCTAATTTTAAATAAAAATTTGTTGTTTCAAACGGTATTTTGTGTACAGTATTCAGATGAACTAAAGTCCCCTAGCCGTGGGAGTGAAAGAATGCATAACGCTCTCACTCGCATAAGCCATACGCGCCATTCCAATAACATTATCTTTAATTTTACTCATTGTTGTGAGCAAGCGTTTATGCACGCAGTAAACTAACAAGCAAGATAACGACTCTAGTATGTTTTCAGATTTAGATTATAACGGTAAAGACCTTTGGGCGCATGCGTAGTTATGCCACTTATCTCCCTCTCACTCGCTCGGCTATGGGACATCAATTCGTCTGATATCTGTACTCTGATGATGGTGGAACTACCGATTTTTTTTTTTTTTAACGTCCGACTGTTCTGCAATTACTTACTGCTAATGCAGACGGTGAATGATGAAATGATTTTTGTAACGTATGAAAAAATGCCGTGCCTGAATGGGATTCGAACCCAAGACCGCATGATGAGAGGCGAGCACGTTACCAACTTCGCCAATGCGACCGGCTGGAACTACCGAAATACGTATAAGACAGATAATACAAACCAAGGCAGCTTAAAAAGGTTGTTGTTGTTTAGGTCATCAGCCGAAAGGCTGGTTTGAACCTGTAGAGGTTTTACTACGTAAAACGAGGAGTGAGGTGGTTTACCGTTGCCTTCCTCACTGAGATGAAAAATATGCTTATCAGCATGCCGAGCCGTCTGAAAAGCACATATTTTCTACTCTGCAAATGACACCTTGACTTCATTCACCACAGGGTCTGGCTGTATAATGAAATTCATTACTTTCAGAGGAGACAACTCCGATTAGTGTCTTTTGCACCTCTACTTCTTCTGTTCTTAAACGATTCAGTCTGGCTAACCACGTGATAAGAAACAGAACTATTTATTTAGCCCTGCAAAAAAACTGATTGAGTGTAAATAATTTGACACTCCACCTGTCCGTTATGGGCATTTAAAAAGGTTAGTGAAATTTATTGTATAAATTTATTATATGAAATAGAACTTAAGAATATTAACACAATTAAAAGTGACATTGAACCGTAAATTTTAAATCCGTCTACTATAGTAAAAAATGTTCAGCCTTTAAAAGCTTTATAACTCTGATTGTTATGTTGTTTTTAAAGCAGAAATTAACAAGACAAAATAACTCAAAAAAATTATTTACTACTGCAAGAAAATGTATGTATTACATGAAGGGATAATAAAGATATAAAATAAAAAAGTGCAAGAACAAAAAAAATTTGCCCAAAGATAATTTTTTAAAGATTAATAAACATGTCCTACAAATACAGTCTGTTTACACAAAATAACCGTTACTTGAAAAGTTAGCTAATAAACACCTTAACCAACTTTTCGTTCTTGAATCCTGTCACCATTTCCGATTGGCAAAACTTTCTAATTTAGTAAAATGTTCTGAATTTTTAAAGTATAGTCTATTTATATCGTAGTCTTTTATATGTGCCGCACGGTTCGGTGAGATATCTACATCAATATTTCTGCGTAATGTCAACTCCAATTAATTTCATATAGGTATCTTATCATTTGTATTTGTATCATTGTATATGTATTTGTATTTCTAATGTAATAATAATTGAATATAAAATGTAATGTAAATAATTAGAATAAGTTTAACTTAGTAATAAGTTATAATTAACCTATAAATAAAAAAATATAATAATAAAAAACTCGGAATAAAACAATCAAAATAAGAAATAAAATAACAGAACTTGGTAACATAGCACTATATTATAAGTGTGTGTGGAAGTGCGTGTGTGTGTGTGTCTGTTCTCAGTAGATTGAGTATTCAGTAAGACAGGGAGTGGGAGAAATGAACAATAGTGCATCCCTTCAGGGAATACGGATTTGATAGTGGCATACAGAAAACGGATAAGAACCTGCGTATTTAATTTGTCCTAGTAAAAATTAAATTATAAATTACAAGAACTAAACAGCAAAAACTTACTAAACTATATTCTACAGACGCACGCAACTAACTAAACAAATTGGTCTGAATATAAATATTGAACAGAAAATCATATAAGAAAACAAATTAATCACATCATTATGTCTGACAGATTATTAATAACAGCAGTGAAAAAACAAAGCGTAGTGACCGTGCATGGCGAGGGGCGAAGAGTGGAGTAGATAAACACCAAACCTGCTTGTGGAAATTCAAATTGTCCATGGTCTTCTTCTTTTAGCGCGCTATCCGTTTCGGATGTTGGCGAACAGCATGGCAATTTTCACTTTGCTGACAGCAATACGGAAAAGTTCAGCAGATGTCTTTCCGGTCCATTCCCTGAGGTTGTGTAGCCAGGATATTCTTCTTCTTCCTGGTCCTCTCCTTCCATCTATTTTCCCTTGCACAATGAGCTGTATCAAAGAGTATCTGGACTCATTCCGCATGACGTGTCCCAAATACTGAAGTTTACGGATCTTGATGGTGTTCAATAATTCTCTGGTTTTCTTCATCCGTCTCAGAGCTTCTTCATTTGTTACATGCTCTGTCCATGATATTTTAAGCATTCTCCGGTACAACCACAATTCAAAGGCTTCTATACGTTTAATCATACTCTTGTCCATGGTAAACAGGACTAATTTTAAATTTAGGAGACAAATTGCAATTAATTTAACTCTCCACTAGGCTTTGATTAACAACAGGTATGATTTTATTAATAAAGACAAAATTACATATTTTTATAGTTCTAAAAATTATAATATTAAATTTTTTTTTTTTACCTAATTTGTGTGCGTTGCAATCTGTTCAATTTAGAACAATAAGCACTCCCATGACCCAATGAGATGAGGATGATGTGTATGACGTGTAAATAAGGTGTAGCCTTGTACAGACCCACGCCGACCATTCCTGAGAGACTATGGTTAATTAAACCGCAACCATCAAAGTACACCGGTAACCACTGTCTAGTATTCAACTCAGTATAAAAGTTAGTACCTTTACTAGGATTTGAACCAGGAACCTTCGTCTCCGAAAATCAGGTGTTAAACAGCTGATTTTGACGACGACTTTGCCTCTAGACCAACCCGGTGGGTTAATATTAAAATGAACATTATTATTTCTAACAACTGTAATATTGTTTTTTATACAAATTTACTTATTGTTATTCAATATTTTACTTAGTAAAACCTCTAGAGGTTCAAACCAGCCTTTTGGCTGATGACCTAAACAACAACAACATTCAATATTAAAATGAATAACAATAAGTAAATTTGTATAAGAAACAATAACAGTTGTTAGAATAAGTGAAAGAATGGTGGGAAATTTTTCTACAATAACAATAACAAAGGTATTAAAATATCCAGCTGCATTGGTAAGGCAAGATTAGACAGAATAAAAGTATGATAATAGGAAATGCAAGTTTTTTTTGTGCAGGTCAATGGGTCTAGGTGGGCTTCAGCAGAATAGTGAAATTAGAGAAAGTGAACTGGCAACACTGTATTAATAAAACTGCATTTAAGATACAGAGCAGCAAGCAACTGGTTTGCCTTGAATGGCGGCAGCAGCAGAACTATAGACAAGAGAGTTAGCGCTGCATGTTACAAAACCTGTTAGTTAAGACCAGGGTAACCATTCGCTGGGAAATTTTTTTATCCCTAAATTCAATTGCAGAAAAATTGCTCAGTGTGTATTGTAATATAGAACAGTACGATTAAACGAACTAATACGTACCTTACCTTACTTTATTATTTATTTATTTATTTATTATTATTAATATGCCCAAAACGGGCCGGTGGAGTGTTATTTTAATTGCACTCTATCTGTTTGGTCCAGGGCTAAAAAAAAAATTGTTCTGTTTCTTATCACATAATCAGCCAATTATATGACTGAACTATTTAAGAACAGAAGAGGTAGAAGTGTAAAATAAACTACTCGGAGTTATCTCCTCTGAGAGTAATGATGTTCACTATACAGCCAAACCCTGTGGTGAATGAAGTGAAGGTGTCATTTGCAGGGTGGAAAGTAAGTGCTTCTCGGAGGGCCTGGCATGCTGATAAGCATACTTTTTCAACTCAGTCAGGAAAGAATAGTAAACCACCTCACTTTCTCGTTTTTACTTAGTAAACCTCTAGAGGTTCAAACCAGCCTTTCGGCTGTTGACCTAAACAACAACATTATTATTAATATTATTTATTATTATTTGCACTCGATCTGCTATTTCCAGGGCTACAAAAAATAGTTCTGTTTCTTATAAGATGGTCAGCCAATTATATGACTGAATCATTTAAGAACAGAAGAGGTAGAGGTGTAAAAGACACGTATCAGAGTTATCTCCTCTGAAAGTAATGAATTTCATTATACAGCCAGACCCTGTGGTGAATGAAGTGAAGGTGTCTTTGGAGAGTGGAAAATTTGTGGTTTTCAGAGGGCTCGGCATGCTGATAAGCTTACTTTTCCACTCAGTGAGGAAGGCAATTGTAAACCAACTCATTCCTCGTTTTACTTAGTAAAACCTCTAGAAGTTTAAACCAGCCTACAGGCTGATGATCTAAACAACAACAACCTTACTTTACGAGCGTTCGTTTTTTTTTTTATAAAAAAACTTGCAAAATTTTATTATCTCATTGCAAGCGTGAACACCCCGAAGGCAAAACGTATCAGGCGCATTATCAAGTAATACAATGATATCATTACGAATGTTTTCTATAGTAGGGACATGTTGGATAAAATTGTACATGGAAGATGATCAATGAAACATAAAATTTACAAGGTTGTTTTTTTTGTTTAATCCTTAATGTACGTACATTGCAATCTGATCAATTTAAGAACAATAAGCAACCCCCTGACCCAATGAGATGAGGATAATTTGTATGACGCGTCAATGAGTTGTATTCTAGTACAGACCCAGGCCGACCATTTCTTCTGAGAGAGAGTATCGTTAATTGAATTCCAACCATCAAAGTATACCGGTAATTACAGTCTAATATTCAAATTCATATAAAAGTAACACTACCTTTATTACGATTTGAACAAGGAACCTTTTCGTCTCCGAAAATCAGCTGTTAAACAGCTGACTCGAGGCGACGACTTTACATCTATATAGAGACCAACCCGGTGGGACTACTACAGTCCAGCCTCTCTAAGTTTGCTCCTAATGTAAACAAATAATGACGTCACTGAGCATGCGCATTATGTAAAAATGTGTACACGCTGATTAAAAAGTTACAACAAAATACTTTTAAAGTATTTAAATTAAAAATACTTTTAAAAGTATTTTTATAAATGAAATTGTTAGGCCTACATCATATCATGACTGATGTTTTTAGTACTTTAAGTACTTATAATTTAAAAAATAGTTATCTTAATAGGAATACGACATCCATAAAGTCACGGACTCTAGCGTGCACCCTGTAGTAGCTGGTTTTGGTTTGTTGACAGTAGGAGCAAACTTAGAGCGGCTGAACTATAGTTAATAATAAATGAAGCATCATTTCTTCTTAAACCCACCGGGTTGGTCTAGAGGTAAAGTCGTCGCCAAAATCAGCTGTTTAACACCTAATTTTCAGAGACAAAGGTTCCTGGTTCAAATCCTAGTCAAGGTAGTCACTTTTATACGGATTTAAATGCTAGACAGTGGTTACCGGTGTACTTTGATGGTTGGGGTTTAATTAACCATACTCTCTCAGGAATGGTCGACCTGAGTCAGTACAAGACTAAACGTATACACCATCCATACATCATCCTCATCTTATTGGGTCATGGGGTTACTTACTGTTCTCAATTCTGAACAGATTGCAACGTAAACAAATTAGGGATTAGAAAAAATAATTTTCTTCTTAAGTGATTTTCTTTATGCCATAGTTTCATTAAATCATTCAGCAAATTTGCAATTGTTACTTGACACAAACACAATATTTTTTACGTCCGACTGTTTTGCAATTTCTGCTAATACAGACGGTGGAGAATGATGATATATGAAAATGAATGATGAAAAAATCCCAGACCTGACCGGGAATCGAACCCGGAACCCCGGCGTAGAAGCAGTTGCGCTAACTACTACGCCAACGGGCCGGCCGTTGACAACTATATAAAGACAATTAAATAACATATTAAAAAAAGTGTTACGGTAACTTAAGTAGTACTGAAATTACTGTTACATAAACAATCCTTACAAAATATTTTATTAAACGTCTTCGTTTTCTCTATTTTTATAATACAAACTATATTTAGAATGAATTTACTATATTTGAATTTCAATGTGACCTTTCAAATTGTTTGCAGTTCTGATTATTATTTGTGCAAATTTGTTATTCGGTTAACTATTATGTTATACCGTATGCATTACCGAACGAACACTTGCATAATAAAGCGAGTTGTGGTGTTTTTTTTATTCAAATGCACGTGTTTGTATGTGCGAGTGAGATAGAGTGTTTGTTGAACGTCTTGTGGGCGAATAAACGAATATTTCACACGGTTTTATTCATCGAATATGATGATGTTTCATTTTAATATCAATGAATGCAGCTGCAGCTGTTATGTTACGTCACTGGCGACGTAATGATGCATTTATTTCTTAGTATTCTTCCCCACCCCACTCAAAAGTTTAAATACTCCTTTCATTTACTCATTTTGTATCGTTCAAAGGTTGATTGTACGTACAGTTGAGCCGTTGTTAGTTTGCTCCTACTGTCAACAAACAAAAGCCACCTACAACAGGGTGCACGCTACAGTCTAGGACTTTACGGATGTCGTATTTTTATTAAGTTAACTATTTTTTGAAATTATAAGTATTTAAAGTACTAAAAACATCAGTCATGATATGATGAAGGCCTAACAATTTTATTTACAAAAATTCTTTTAAAAGTATTTTGTTGTTACTTTACACTCAGCGTGTACACATTTTGATATAATGCGCATGCTCAGTGACGTCATTATTTGTTTACATTAGGAGCAAACTAAGAGAGGCTGGACTATACGTAGAATGGTTATCTGGTGCTTCATATTATTACTTTATTAGTGCAATAACAGTAGCCCGCATCTTCTAAATTTATCATTTATACATTGTAATTTTGAATGCAAGTAGGCTAATCTAACTTAGTTAAAAAAATCTGGTGTGAAACACTCACACAACTTTCTCTTGCCAATGCAAATAATTAACAATAAACCTAACATTAGTAATAAAATATTAGAAATAAACAAAAAACTAACCTCAAAAAACCTAACCTTATTTTATTCACGAGTGAAAGACGCAAAATGAAAATTGACCTCAGTTTTACTTTAAAATACGGAAAATCACTCTTCCTCGCTAAACTAGGCTCTGTACAAAAAAATTCTTTAAATAAAAGTTGTAGATCTTTTAATTTCCTATAAATTTGATTATAATTATACTAGTACACTTTTGTCGTGAAATGCATACAACTTTTATTTCAAACATTTTTTGTATAACGCTTAGTTTAGCGGTAATTATCGATTTTCTTTTTTCTCTCACGAAAACGTAAGAAAAATTTATTTTTTTAAGATTTCGGCCTTAGAATGAATGCATTTTACGACAAAAGTGTATATAATAAAACTTATAGAAAATTAAGAGATCTACAACTTTTATTTATAGAATTTTTTTGTACAGTGCCTAGTTTAGCGTGAAAGAGTGATTTTCCGTATTTTGAAGCCAAACGGAGGTCGATTTTCATTTTGCGTCTTTGACTCATGATTAAAATAAGGTTATGTTTTTTTTTAATCCCTAATATGTGAACGTTGCAATCTGTTCAATTTAGAACAATAAGCAACCCCACGACCCAATGAGATGAGGATGATATGTATGAGGTGTAGTCTAGTACAGACCCAGGCCGACCATTCCTGAGAGAGTATGGTTAATTAAACCCCAACCATCAAAGTACACCAGTAACGACTGTCTAGTATTTAAATCCGTATAAAAGTAACTACCTTTACTAGGATTTGAACCAGGAACCTTCGTCTCCGAAAATCTGCTGTTAAACAGCTGATTTTGGCGACGACTTTACCTCTAGACCAACCCGGTGGGTGTTATGTTTTTTGAGGCTATTTTTTTATTTAATTACTAATGTTAGATTATATTGGTCATTATTTGCATTGGCAAGAGAAAGTCATGTGAGTGTTTCACACCAGATTTTTTTTAATTATGTATTTTCTTTAAGGAATTTCATAAAATGTGTTGTTGTTTAGAATTTTCGTTACTGTGGTTTTTGATGTAGTAGTAGTTTTAGTACTAGGTAACTTAATGACAGGGTTGCATTTTAAAATTACCGCCGTAAAGTGAAGTAACGTGTCATTATCGAATGAAATGAAGCAGAAAGAATGTCTTTCACGTCTAGTTATAAAATATCCTTGGTTTTTTCACACCCTCGCTGCTCCATCTCTTCTCCACTCCCCTCGTCGATGCTCCACTCTCTTGTTTTGATCCTGTATCACGTTTATTCCTTCAAATAAACTCCCTTTAATAAGTAAATTGTATTATGGTATTTTTCTTCCTATATATAAATTGTTTAAGATAATTTTTTCTTTCTGTTTTATTTTTCAAATACGATCATTATTCCCTTTTTCTTCTGTGAAATTCATGGTCCACTTGGCAATTTCATCGCATTTTTTTTCTTGTAACAAAACTTTTACGTGTTATTAACTGTCAATGTAACTTTATATATTTATTAAGTTACACTTCAGTGATGATTTCACTTAATGTTATGACATTCTTTTCTGGAAAACAATTATTAAAAAAAAATCTTGTCGAGTACAGTCTGTCTTGTTTTATTTATGCTATTCAGGACATAAAATGTATCATTTCTTATTTAATTTCCCAATAATCTCACTTTTTACTTTCTCTTGCCTATATGAATATATAGGAAGGAAGGTATTGTTTTCATGTCGATTTTTCAAAATCGAGTTTTCATCGGATCTACACGTTTTCAGACCCCCTGAACCCAAAAAACATGTTTTTAGCGATTGGTCTGCGTCTGTGTGTGTGTTTGTGTGTGTGAACAGAATATCTCAAGAACGGAACATCGTACGAACTTGAAATTTAGAACTTAAGCTACATACAGTGGTATGTAACCCGACACGAACATTTTCATCAAAATCGGTCAACCGGAAGTAGTAGTTTATTCGTGTAATTTTTCACTTTTTTGCGATTTTCTCAAAAACTGGTCCTACGATTTTTTTAAAAATCGCTTATTTCTAAACTTTTTATGCTCCACAAGATAGGGTAGGCGCCATGTTTGCTGAAATTCTTGGTGAGGCTGTTTTCACGTAAAAAAATTGTCTTTTTAAGATTACGGCTTTATTATTATGCATTTTACCGCAAAAATAATTAAATTGTAGAGAATTAAAAATCCTACAACTTTTATTTCACACATTTTTTTGTGTAACGCTTAGTTTAGCGGTAATTAGCAATTTTGTTTTTTTTCACGAAAACGTGTGAAAAATCTATTTTTTTTTTAAAGATTTAAGCCTTAGTATGCATTTTATGACAAAAGTGTATATAATAAAATTTATAGGAAATTAAAAGATGTACAACTTTTATTTAAAGCACATTTTTTTTCTACAGTGTTAAGCAAGATAAATGCCCAAAACGGGCAGGTGGAGTGTTATTTTAATTGCACTCTATCTGTGTGGTCCAGGGCTAAAAAAAAATAGTTCTGTTTCTTATCACATAGTCAGCCACTTATATGACTGGACTATTTAAGAACAGAAGAGGTAGAGGTGTAAAAGACACTAGTCAGAGTTATCTCCTCTGAGAGTAATGAATTTCACTATGCAGCCAGACCCTGTGGTGAATGAAGTGAAGGTATCATTTGCAGGGTGGAAAGTGAGTGCTTTTCGGAGGGCGTGGCATGCTGATAAGCATGGTCTTTCAACTCAGTGAGGACGGCAATGGTAAACCACCTTACTCCTCGTTTTTACTTAGTAAAACCTCTAGAGGTTCAAACCAGCCTTTCGGCTGTTGACCTAAACAACAACAACAAGTAAGATAAGATCCTTATGTAAAATTGCCGAATGTCAAGTACCCGAAATCTACCATATAATAAATCAGAAGGGAATAGATAGGTAAAGGTAACCGCTCTGACGGTAAAATGAATCCTGCGCGCACATGAAACGCAATTGTTAGTAATAAATAAATAAAGAACTATTTATAATAACGAGTGATATAAAAATAAAATACCGGTAGTATAACGTACGACAGTAAGAACTATAAATAAACAAAACCGGCCAACAATATTATCCACATTATTATTTAGACGACTTAAAACAGAAGAACAACTTGCGGTTTAAAAAAAAAAAAACAGACTTGATCGATAAGGTCGATGACACTTCAGTGTTGATTAAGTCAACTTTAAAGTAAAAGAAGAATGAAGCCGTTCAAAGACATAAAATGCCTAACAAGAAATAACAAAAAAAAAACCAACGAAAGAACAAGGAAAGAAAAAGCCACATAACCGAGGAATATACACAAGAAGACATATGCTGCGACAAACGTTAAAAATACCACTTTGATATAATTATTCCTGAATTAAAACTGACACTAGTTTTATAATGACGATACACAAATAGAAATAGTTATTATACAGTAATAATACCCAAGTGGTGGATAAAATTTAATTAAAATCGACGATTTTAATTCAGTTCATTAAAATACCTATTATGAACCGAGTTAGTTGACCTTTACGAAATTGACAGAAGGAATTTCAAATATGTCTAGCCGTGAATAATATCCCAATTAATTCACGCTCTTATTAAAAAAGATAACGTGAATAATATGCATATTTACAAAAACTCAGTTGTGAAACACTCACACGACTTTCTCTTACCAATATAAATTATTACCAATATTTATTTATTTATTTAATTTAGTAAAATATAGGCCTAGCTACATTAAAATTACAATTCATGACTATACTAAGCTATGTAGTACAATATTTTAAACTAAATATACTTATACGCAAAAACTCTTCTTCACAAAGAGTTCTGTCCGCGCATAGGAGTATACAGAACAAAAACATTAATTCACTTAAATACGTAACTACTATAAAATTACTAAGTTAAATTACTACTGGTAGCTATATTATAATAGCGATATTATAATTTTTATTTTATAACTATAACTACTTTATAACTCAAGCTTAATCATGAGTGAATAATGTAAAATGTAAACATAACCGAATTTTAATCTTTTTTCTATTTTGTTTTAATCATTATCTAATTTTAATCATGAGTGAATGACGTATAGCGAAAATCAACCTCTGCAGAACTTAAAAATACAGAAAATCGGTAATTGCCTCTGAACTAGGCTCTGCAATGAAAAATTTTAAAATAAAATTTGTAGGTTTTATAATTTCCTATAATTTTTATTAAATACACTTTTGTCGTAAAATCCACTAAGGCTGTTTTCTTAAAAAAATTGCATTTTTTTAGATTTTGATGAAAACAAATCCCATAAAATTACTAATTACTTGCCGCTTAACTAAGCGTTGTAGAAAAATTGTTAGAAATAAATTTTAATTTTTTACAACTTTAATTATAGCTACTCTTTGGGCTTAAAATGCATAATAAGGCCAAAAATCTTTAAAAAAAAAACACTTTACCACGAGAGCAAACGCCCCCAAGAATTTCCTGCCTTCGAGAGCATAAAAAAATTAGTAAATGAGCCGACTGAAAATTGCACCAATGAACTACTTACTTCTAGTCAATTGTTATTGATGAACATTTTTGTGTTGGTTCCCCTAGTGGCACCTTACTAAATTTCCAAGTTTCAACTATTCCGTCCGATATTCCGTTCTTAAAATATTTTGTTCACACATCTACAGTTCGTTCAGCCGTTCTTAGTTTGCTCCTACTGTCAACAAACAAAAGCCAGCTATTACAAGGTGCAGACGCTAGAGTCCGCGACTTTATGGATGTCGTATTCCTATTAAGTTAACTATCCGGCCGCATTGGCGTAGTTGGTAACGTGCTCGCCTCTCATCACGCGGTCTTGGGTTCGAATCCCATTCAGGCACGGCATATTTTCACACGGTACAAAAAATCATTTCATCCTTCACCGTCTGCATTAGCAGTAATTGCAGAACAGTCGGACGTTAAACCAAAAAAAAAGAAAAAAATTAAGTTAACTATGTTTTATATTATAAGTACTTAAAGTACTTCAAACACCAGTCATGATATGATGCAGGCCTAACAATTTCATCTATAAAAATACTTTTAAAAGTATTTTGTTGATACTTTTTAATGAGAAAGAACACATTTTTATATAATGCGCATGCTTAGTGACGTCATTATTTGTTGACAGTAGGAGCAAACTAAGAAAGGCTGGACTTCTACACAAATTGCTAAAAATATGTATTTTGGGTTAAGGGAGCCTGAAAACTCGATTTCGAAAAATCGACACGAAAACAATACTTTTCTTCTTTAGACATTGATAAAAGGCAAGAAAAATTAATAAACGAAAAACCAATATTGAAACAAATGTAAACCTTGACAATATTACAATTATTTTTCGCGGGAGAAAATTTGTCACACAATTTAGGTTACCCAAATTTGAGTAAAAACGTTTTTTTATTGAAACACGCCTTAAATTACGTAAGCATATCCGCAATTTTTTTTTAGTTGGATCAGATATATTTTTTCCGTTTTATTATGATATTTTGCTAACTTTCTTAAATCATTTATGAGAGACAACTTAGGCATACCGTCTGATCAAATAAACAAAATTTATTGCATTTATAGTACTTCCATAGGGAGATTAACGAAAGTAACATAGCCAATTAAAATTAAATAAACTGCTGTAATTTCCTTGTATAATTATAACGGGTGATTCAAAAAGAGCGCCGGTTTTTAAACGGCTGGTAAATTTTTGTTTATCGGTTGGCAACATTGAAAACATTGAAAACATTGTTGGGTTGACTGGGACCTCATTTCTATTTCGGAGAACATTCCGATTGACGATTCAGTTGTAGTTTCTCTTGTTTGCAGTGTAGTACTCTCGCAGTCTGTGTCTAACCATGGAGAAGTTTACTATTGCACAACGAGTGTTAATCGTCAAAACATTTTACCAGAATGGAGAGAGTTATGCGGCTACTGTCAGGCGACTTCGCGGTACTCTAGGACGTAATGAAGCACCGAATGAATCAACAGTTCGCAGGCTCATGGAAAAGTTTTTTGAGACGGGTTCAACAGTCGACCTTAAAAGTTCTGGACGTCGTCGTTAAGTCCGAACTGAGCAGAACGTTGCGTTGGTTCGTGACAGTGTGGCTAGCGTGACAGTGTTAGCCCAGCAAAATCAATACGTCGCCGTTCTCAACAATTGGGTTTACGATGTTCTTCTGTACGGAGAATTCTTCGGTACGATCTCCAATATCACCCGTATAAAATTCAGTTGACGCAACATTTGAAAGTGGCAGACCACCAGAAGAGACGACAGTTTGCTGACTGGGTATTGAGAAAACGGCAGGATGATGACACCTTCGCAAACAAAATTGACGCCTTGTGACTTTCATCTTTGGGGTCATCTGAAGTCATTGGTGTATGCCAATAAACCCCGAAACATCAATGACTTGAAGGAGGAAATTCGACGGGTTATCGGGCAAATGGAAGTCGAAACTTGTCGTGCAGTAATATCCAATTTCATGGACAGAGTTGATGCGTGCCAGCGCAGTAGAGGAGGACACATGCATGACATCATTTTTCATACATGAAATCGGAAGGTAAGATGAACTTGTTGGTGTATTTATTTTCAGTTTTTCAATAAAATGAATCTCTTAATTTGATATATCAAAACCGGCGCTCTTTTTGAATCACCCTATAGATAGAAGTAACTGGGTATAACACTTTGTTTATATTTATCCGGTAATAAAAACACATAAATAAAAATAAATCCTACCAGATTTAAATTAAACTAAAAATAAACAATTCAATAAAATGGCCAAGAAAAAAAATCATTAACTAGAGAAATTAAATTTCTATTTATTTATTTATAGAAAAGACAAAAAAAATATGAACGGGGTAATACGGGTAAAATTCTATTTTTAAATGCAATTTATAAATTGTAAATAATTAATGAGGTTACAGAAGAAACCTATTCAATTATACGGCGGCTAAAAGAGAAAAAAAAATAGCAATTTAATTTTTAAATTTCACTGGTTATGTTGTATTAAATTTATGACGGTATCAGATAGGCAACGTACTGTGAAAGATTTAATACACTATTATTATTATTATTATTATTATTATTATTACTCGTTCAATAATTTATTATTTTTTTTTTATAATAAAAATAACTTTATTACGGATAGTTGTTTATGTTAGTAGGCTACATGTTATTATTTTCAAATAAAAGTTTAAACAAGTAATAACATTTAACAAAATTCAGTTATGGCGCAGTTGGTAACGTGCTCGCCTATCATCATGCGGTCCTGTTTTTCATACGGCATATTTTCATACGTTACAAAAAATCATTTCATCCTCCATTGTATATAGTTACACACCAACGTCGTCGCTAATGACCGTTGTAGTTGATGCGATGTTAAATAAATGAATTAAAAAAAAAAAAATTCAGTTAAACTTAAAATGATGTGTATTTGTCTTTCATCTGCGAGGTATATGCGATACTCTCGAAAAATTGATTTTCACAGATTCGTTGTCTGTTTTGCGAGCAATGGAAATTACGAGGTGTGGCTAATAAATAACGAGATAGACGTAAAAATTTTAATTTTATACATAATCACTTATTGTCACCTTCAAATTTAATCAACTCTCTCTCTCTCTCTCTCTCTCTCTCTCTCTCTCTCTCTCTCTCTCTAAAACTATCCTAGTCTCACTAAAAATATTGAAACGAAAAATGGTGAATGATATTTACAAAAATATAAAAAGGTTAACTAAGAAACGAAGAGACTCCGAAAAGAAATTAATTAAATTTATACTTTCGAACAATTTTAAACGAATTCTCAAAGAACATTGTTGTTGTTGTTTAGGTCATCAGCCAAAAGGCTGATTTGAACCTGTAGAGGTTTTACTAAGTAACTCGAGGAGTGAGGTGGTTTACAATTGCCTTCCTTACTGAGTGGAAAAGTACGCTTATCAGCATGCCGGGCCCTCTGGAAAGTACATATTTTCCACTCTGCAAATGACACCTTCACTTCATTCACCACAGGGTCTGGCTGTATAATGAAATTCATTACTTTCAGAGGAGATAACTCTGATTAGTGTCTTTTACATCTCTACCTCTTCTGTTCTTAAATGATTCAGTCATTTAATTAGCTGACCATGTGATAAGAAACAGAACTATTTATTTTAGCCCTGCAACGAACAGATTGAGTGTAAATAATTTGACACTCCACCTGTCTTTTATGGGCAGATTATTATTATTATTATTCTTATTACTCGTTCAATAATTTATTATTTGTTTTTTTATAATAAAAATAACTTTATTACGGATAGTTGTTTATGTTAGTAGGGTACTTGTTATTATTTTCAAATAAAAGTTTAAACAAGTAATAATATTTAACAAAATTCAGTTAAACTTAAAATGATGTGTATTTGTCTTTCATCTGCGAGGTATCATAACAGACAGGTGGAGTGTCAAATTTTTTACACTCAATCTGTTCGTTGCAGGGATAAAATAAATAGTTCTGTTTCTTAACAAATAGTCAGCCAATTAAATGACTGAATCATTTAAGAACAGAAGAGGTAGAGGTGTAAAAGATACTAATCAGAGTTATCTCCTCTGAAAGTAATGAATTTCATTATACAGCCAGACCCTGTGGTGAATGAAGTGAAGGTGTCATTTGCAGAGTGGAAAATATGTGCTTTTCAAAGGGCCCGGCATGCTGATAAGCGTACTTTTCCACTCGGTGAGGAAGGCATGGTAAACCACCTCACTCCTCATTTTACTTAGTAAAACCTCTACAGGTTCAAACCAGCTTTTCGGCTGATGACCTAAACAACTGCGAGGTATATGCGATACTCTGTACTCTCGAAAAATTGATTTTCACAGATTCGTTGTCTGTTTTGCGAGCAATGGAAAATACGAGGTGTGGCTAATAAATAACGAGACAGACGTAAAATTTTAATTTTATACATAATCACTTATTGTCACCTTGAAATTTAATCAACTCTCTCTCTAAAACTATTCTATTCTGACTAAAAATATTGAAACGAAAAAATGGTGAATGATATTTTTAAATAAAAAGATTAACTAAGAAACGACGAGACTGAAAAGAAATTAATTAAATTTATACTTTCGAACAATTTTAAACGAATTCTCAAAGAACATTAAAAAAAATGAAAAAACTGTTGCTTTATAAATGATAAAAAATATCTTGGCACAAGTTTTAATTTCAGTAATGTACATAAATAACATGGAACAAACACAACAAAAAGTTCACTTCTCATTCCATTCCGTATACCATCCTTATTATACAGTTGGGAATATAGGACGAACAAAGTCGACTACTCCAGTACCCCAAATTACATTTCTACATATTGAGTGAGTACATTAACCTCATTTAAAAAACTTTTTAACGCCGTTCACATTTCATCCGAATGATTCTCATTCTTCGTTAACACGTGGGCATTTTATGGGTACTTATTAATTAAACCGACCACCATTATCAGGTGACTTATGTATTAAATAAATATAACGAAATAAATTATATTGAAAAATCTGGCGTGAAACACTCACACAACTTTCTCTTGCCAATGCAATTAATTAACAATAAACCTAACATTATTAATAAAACATTAGAAATAAACAAAAAACTAACCTCAATAAACATAACCTAATTTTAATCATGAGTGAAAGACGCAAAATTAAAATCAACCTCAGTTTGACTTAAAAATACGGAAAATCGCTCTTTCACGCTAAACTAGACACTGTACAAAAAATGCTTTAATTAAAAAATGTAGATCTTTTAATTTCCTGTAAATTTTATTATATACACTTTTGTCGTAAAATGCATACTAAGGCCGAAATTTAAAAAAAAGTAAATTTTTTTACAAGTTTTCGTGAAAAAAAACCGAAAATCGCTAATTACCGCTAAACTAAGCATTATACAAAAAAATGTTTGAAATAAAATTTGTAGAATTTTAAATTATCTACAATTTTTATTTTATAAATTTTTACGCTGAAATGCATAATAAAGCCGCAATCTTAAAAAAAACAATTTTTTTTACGTGAAAACAGCCTCACCAAGAATTTCAGCAAACATGGCGCCTACCCTATCTTGTAGAGCATAAAAAATTTAGTAAACCAGGCGATTTAAAAAAATCGTAGAACCCGTTTTTGAGAAAATTGCAAAAAGTGAAAAATGAAACTAATAAACTACTACTTCCGGTTCACCGATTGTGTTGAAAATGTTCGTGTCGGGTCCGGTAGTGGTATGTAACTTAAGTTTCAAGTTTCAAGCTCGTATGATGTTTCGTTCTTGAGGTATTCTGTACACACACACGCACACGCACACAGACCAATCTCTAAAAACATGTTTTTTGGGTTGAGGGGGTCTGAAAACGTGTAGATCCAGTGAAAACTCGATTTCCAAAAATCGACATGAAAACAATACTTTCCTTCCTATATATTCATATAGGCTAGCGAAAGTAAAAATACTGTTGGTCTATAACTTGATGGGGTTTCGCAGAGAGTAGCAATATGCGGATTGTAAAACCATTTCACAAAACATATCTAATTTTTACTTTCTCTTGCCTATATGAATATATAGGAAGGAAAGTATTGTTTTCATGTCGATTTTTCGAAATCGAGTTTTCACCGGATCTATACGTTTTCAGACCCCCTGAACCAAAAAAAACATGTTTTTAGCGATTGGTCTGTGTGTGAACAGAATATCTCAAGAACGGAACATCGTACGAACTTGAAACTTGAAACTTAAGTTACATACCACTACCGGACGCGACACGAACATTTTCATCAAAATCGGTCAACCGGAAGTAGTAGTTTATTCGTATAATTTTTCAGTTTTTTGCGATTTTCTCAAAAACTGGTCCTACGATTTTTTTTAAAATCGCCTATTTTACTCAATTGTTTATTCTCTACAAGATAGGGTAGGCGCCAAATAATCTCTATCTCTATCTCTACAAGATAGGGTAGGGGTTTGCTGAAATTCTCGGTGAGGCTGTTTTCACGTAAAAACGTTGTTTTTTTAAGATTACGGCTTTAATATAAATTTTAGCGCAAAAACTTATATAATAAAAGTTGTAGAGAATTTAAAAACCTACAACTTCTGTTTCAAACATTTTTTTGTATAACGCTTAGTTTAGCGGTAATTTGCGATTTTCTGTTTTTTTTCTCACGAAAACGTGAGAAAAATCGATTTTTTTAACATTTCGGTCTTAGTATGCATTTTACGACAAAAGTGTATATAATAAAAGTTATAGAAAATTAAAAGATCTACAACTTTTGTTTAGAGCATTTTTCTCTACAGAGCCTAGTTTAGCGTGAAAGCGTGATTTTCTGTATTTTTAAGCCAAACTGAGTTCGATTGTCATTTTGCGTCATTCACTCATGATTAAAATAAGGTTATGTTTTTGAGGTTAGTTTTTGTTTATTTCTAATATTTTATTAATAATGTTAGGTTTATTATTAATCATTTGCATTGGCAAGAGAAAGTTGTGTGAGTGTTTCACACCAGATTTTTTTTTTTAACTAACTGAACTTGTCGGAAATGACGTACGTATTTTTATAAAACAAAGTATTTCGCATGTTTATCGTTTTATAAAATTATTTCGAAAAACACTCGCTTAATGAGATAATCTAATATACGTATAAAATTCTCGTGTCACACTGTTAGTTGCCATACTCCTCCGAAACAGCTTAACCGATTTTGATGAATTTTATATGTAGCCTACACTTGGTAGGTCTGAGAATAGGTTTTTTCCATTTTTGTATACCCCTAAGTGATAAGAATGGTCCACCCCCAAAAAAAATTTCTTAGTTTTTGAACAAAATTTTTACTTATTTTATAATGTGGCATTAAAAAATAAAATAAATTTCATATTTTCCATAAAAACATGTTTTCTGTTTTTGGGCGTAGCAACACACGCGCCGGGTACCGCTAGTTTGTTGTTGTTGTTTAGGTCAACAGCCGAAAGGCTGGTTTGAACCTCTAGAGGTTTTACTGAGTAAAACAAGGAGTGAGGTGGTTTACCATTGCCTTCCTCACTGAGTGGAAAAGTACGCTTATCAGCATGCCAGGCCCTCCGAAAAGCACATATTTTCCACTCTGCAAATGACACCTTCACTTTATTCACCACAGAGTCTGGCTGTATAATGAAACTCATTACTTTCAGAGGAGATAACTCTGATTAGTGTCTTTTACACCTCTACCTCTTCTGTTCTTAAATGATTCAGTCATTTAATTGGCTGACCATATGATAAGAAACAGAACTATTTATTTTAGCCCTGCAAATAACAGATTGAGTGTAAATAATTTGACATTCCACCTGTCTGTTATGGGCAGACCGCTAGTTTATAATACGGTAAAAGTTCTGTTTTGAAGATAAGGGCGTATTATCTAAATACATCGTCATTGTTTAAATTGTATTAAATAATTCTTTCACTAAAAATTAATTTTAAATTTTCTTTTTATTTCATTTCTTAAATTTAATACCGTTATATTTAAAGACGGAAAAGTTTCTCGCATGATGACTTTTTTATTCCGTTTTTCGCGATTTTACAATATTTACTTATGAAAATAACTCTTAACTAAAAAAAGTAAAGACTTTCTGTTATGTTTTATTGCATATTCGTTTTCCATAATTTTTTTTTTTATTTATTTATTTAACGTCGCATCAACTACAACGGTCATTAGCGACGACTTTGGGGTATAACTATTGTACAATGGAGGATGAAATGATTTTTGTAACGTATGAAAATATGCCGTGCCTGGGTAGGATTCGAACCCAGGACCGCATGATGAGAGGCGAGCACGTTACCAACTGCGCCAATATGGCCGGCGTTTTCCATAATTATTACAGAATAAACCAGCCAAATATTATGTTAATCCGAGCAATAGTTGTTGAACAACGACGATGTATTTGAAAAAAAAAACAAATTTTTTTCTTCAAAAACAGATTTTTCACTAATATATACATTTTCTCATTAAACATGTGTTTTCCGAAATGATTTGATTTCATTTTGTGAAATTTTCTTAAATATGTAAAATCAAAAGAGGTGGTATGTAAAACTTTGAAATGCGTTATTCCGAAACACTTAATCGAAAATATTTAAGCTGCCATCACGTACATTATTTCTGAGATAAAATGTTTAAGGGAGTAATCAACTCAAGATGATTTTTTTTAAATTTCGATTGGTTTTTGCATTTATTTGAAGTTTAAAATTTTCTGAAGCACAACATTTGTTTACTTTGTTTGTACGTTGACAAAAAGTTTTAAAAACTGTTTAAAATAAAGCTCACTAGCAAGGCGAGTGAAATTATTTCTTCAAGTTAAAGTTTTCCGGAAATGTAGTTTTTGCATGATTGTACATTCTTGGGAATTAAATATTTTGGTTTGTATTTGAGATATTTAGATGATGTTTTTTTTCAATGTTCATAATTTCTTGCTCTATTATCTGTGGAATGATTTTACAAAAACCTTAATAGGGATTTAGTTAAAAAATAAAATTGGTGAATACGTAAAATAGATGTGTTTGAAAATTTGGTTTTTCTTCAAATTATTTCTTGTAAAAAAATATACATACAAGCGCATACAACAGATAATAGACAGCAATTTTCCGTATTTTGTAGCATAAGAATCATGTTGATATCTTTCTTGGTTCCTGAGATATTTAATTCCCCGTAAAAACCCGCTTTTCCAACCTCACCCTTATATTAGGGACTGTAATTAATTTTTTTGGCTTGGTTCAAATGGTAGATCATTACTATTAAATTACTCTTTCATTTAAAATAAATAATGATAAAATTATAGCCAGAAGTTTTGATTTTCATTTTCTGGGTTGACTACCCAGTTAATATTTTATCAAATAGTTCTGAATTAAATGATATAAAACTTTATTCACCTATATCACCGGTTAAAAGCTCAACACTTTCAATATGTAATATTTCCAAGAACTATCTACATATTTATAAACCGTAAATACAGTCATGTGTCAATAATAAATTAAAGGTGAAATCTTACACCAACTGAAATAGTATCGTATTCCTATAACTATAAAAATATACTTACAATAATTATTTATCGAGCTAAGATTTTATTTATTTTATTACCTTAACTTGCCTTTATTATTACTATTATTATGTTATATTTTAATTTGTTTATGGGTTTGTTATTTTGTTGTTAGTGTTTTCCACACAACAACAGCTCTGATTAGCTGACCAATTACTGAGGCAGGCATCCAGCCATCTGGTTTTATTTATAACGGGAAACAAGTCCATCGAACTGAATAACTGGCTACAGTTATATTCATACTTAATTCAGTTATAATAAATTATTTATTTATTATACGGTTGCATTCTGTACCAAGAACCTTTTAACGTACATGAAGAAAGTGTTTTCCTCTACTTATGAGGTAAACAATCGACGACTGGAAAGGTGAATTATTACGGCTGGGAACTTAATAATATGGACTTAACTGATATTTCAGCCTTGACAATAAGCGTTTAAGAACAATCTATAGGTCTCATCCAACGGGTAGAGAACGAAAATCAAGTACTGGGTCAAGAATTTAGCACCGCAAAAAAAGGTAGTGGACAAGTTAAATAAAAACCATCCAGAAATCAAATTCTTAAATACATTCGATGTTATTGAGAGAATCTGGCTTGATACCGAGGGAGGTAAAACCAGGACGCGACTTGGCCAAAATAGCTTTGATAAAACTAACAGATATCTGAAAAGAACACAATTGATGTTTCATATATTGACATTTGCCAGTAACGGCCAGGTGGAGTGTTTAATTAATTGAACTCGATCTGCTGCTGGTTCCAGGGCTACAAAAAAATATAGTTCTGTTTCTTATCACATAGTCAGCCAGTTATATGACTGAACTATTTGAGAACAGAAGAGGTAGTGGTGTAGAAGACACTAGGCAGAGTTATCACCTCCAGAGAAATGAATTTAACTATACAGCCGTCCCTGTGGTGAATAAAGTGAAGGTGTCATTGTCAGGGTGGAAAGTTGGTGCTTTTCGGAGGGCCTGGCATGCTGATAGGCACTCTTTTTAAACTCAGTGAGGAAGGCAATAGTTAACCATCTCACTCCTCGTTTTCACTTAGTAAAACCTCTAGAGGTTTCAATCAATCAGCCTGATGACCTAAACAACATACTGACATGTTTATGAGAGTCATGAGCCGTAAGTATGACAGGGAGGATTGATATAAAAAAGATATTTTGCTAAAGAAGTACTAAATTGACTTAAGCTAAGAGACGGGAAACCATTTTGGATAGGTTAATTTCCCACCTCGTGAATAAAATCAAAAAAGAGATATATATTGCATATACCTATAAACGATTTTCGAAAAATAAATTACACGTGACATCACGTTAATCACCACATTTTCAGTAAACCCACCCATACTAAAAACAGTTTGGTTTTGTATTTATTTAGTAACAACTATAAACAGCAATATTTATGATGTACGCGTTTAATGTACGCATTGTTTTCGTCCTGATTGAGGAAATCACCCAGTGGAAAAACCTCATTGCTGTTTTATATCTGCACCTAAGAAGTAAAAGATATCAACACCATTTTGGTGATGTTTTTTAGGAGAGCCAAAAAGTAGAAAAATTTTCTTTTCATTGTTGTTGTTTAGGTCATCAGCCGAAAGGCTGGTTTGAACCTGTAGAGGTTTTACTAAGTAAAACAAGGAGTGAGGTGGTTTACCATTGCCTTCCTCATTGAATGGAAAAGTAAGCTTATCAGCATGCCGGGCCCTCTGAAAAGCACATATTTTCCACTCTGCAAATGACACCTTCACTTCATTCACCACAGGGTCTGGCTGTATAATGAAATTCATTACTTTCAGAGGAGATAACTCTGATTAGTGTCTTTTACACCTCTACCTCTTCTGTTCTTAAATGATTCAGTCATTTAATTGGCTGACCATTTGATAAGAAACAGAACTATTTATTTTAGCCCTGCAATGAACAGATCGAGTGTAAATAATTTGACACTCCACCTGTCTGTTATGGGCAGTTCTTTTCATTATTGTAACAAATAGAAACCTGAAATTTACACCCAATTTCTACATAAAATGCTTCTTATCTACAGATTTATTATTTCCTAACTTTGTCAACTTCTACACTCCTTCCTTCCTTCCCAGCCAAACAGTACTTACTGCCTTAATCGCTTTTTGTGTTTTGTCAATTTTTTGACGTTCTACTTTAGTAAAATACCTAACGCTAACACTACTTTTATATAGAAGCAACATTTTATACACACGTTTAAAAAAAAATTCAAAATTCACTCAGTCTACTGTTTAGTGACAGATGAATAAAATACCAAATACAACAAAAATTCAAGCAAAATTTGAGGACTATCAGTCAAACACATTCAATAGTAATTTCACAAAAAATATCGTTCATCAACTACAAAACTGAATTTAATACTACGGTAATTACAAACTCTAAAATTGCAAATTAGGCAGGAAGGAGTTAATATTGTATACCTTTAGAGCATTTTTTCTGATTTTGAAAGTAATTGTAACAAAATTTCGCCAAAATTGGAGTTCACACCCTTTATTTCTGTGGTACAGACACAAGATCCTTAATCGAGCATCTTTTTAAATCACCTTTATGGATATTGTGGTCGATGTGAATGTGACAATATTCGTATCGCTGGATTCGTGTGATTTATTAATGCTGAATGAAAACGAGTGTACAATTTGTTAATGGTTGAATATCCTTTATCTACGTTAAGGTCTTTTTTTTCTAACATCTGAGATGATTTACAATCAGTTAAAAAACAAAAACTATAAGTAAATCACATAAAAGTATTCACATGACGAAGACAATACCCAATGGTGTTGTTGTTGTTTAGGTCAACAGCCACATGAGGCTGGTTTGAACCTCTAGAGGTTTTACTAAGTAAAAAATAGAAGTGAGGTGGTTTACCATTGCCTTCCTCACTGAGTTGAAAGAGTATGCTTATCAGCATGCCAGGCCCTCCGAAAAGCACCCACTTTCCACCCTGCAAATGACACCTTCGCTTCATTCACCACAGGGTCTGGCTGTATATTGAAATTCATTACTCTCAGAGGAGATAACTCTTGAGTAGTGTCTTTTACACTTCTACCTCTTCTGTTCTTAAATAGTTCAGTCATATAATTGGCTGACTATGTGATAAGAAACAGAACTATTTTTTGTAGCCCTGGAACCAACAGATCGAGTGCAATTAATTTAACACTCCACCTGCCCGTTATGGGCATAAACCATATAGCCAATGGTATTGCTTCTATTATGGGCATATACCCAATGGTATTGCTTCGAAAAAAATTATTTATAATTTTTGGAAACATTAACTAGATAAAACATGAATAAATTAATAGAAAAGGTAACAAAATTAATAATAGCGGTGATAGTAGAATGCGTAGAGGAAGAAGATGATGTTGGCAGAGATAATAATGACGATGTTGATGATGATGTTTATATGGAATACAATTTTTTACAATGTAGGTTAGTCGGTAAATCTAAATGGAAGGTCGGGTCGGTCAAGCAATTTGATTCAGTCGTGTTACCTCTTCGCTATTATCAAGTAAATTAAGCGCCAAATAATTTGGGTGATCTGATAATTTTACTTGATATTTAGAACTTAGCTGCGTAATTTCTTCTTTCACAGTATTGACACATAAGTCTCAATGCAACACATCATTTGTCACATACCATGGAGCAATCGTTATTATCCGCAAAACTTTCGACTGGAATCGTTGGATGATAGCAAGATTCGATTTCGCAGCTGATCCCCAAAGCGGTAACCCATAAGTCCACAGCGGTTTCAATATAACTTTGTACAGTAGAAGCTTGCTCTCTAATGACAGCTGTGAACGTTTGTTCATCATCTAATACAAATCTCTCAGCTTCAATCCTAGTCTTTTGCATGTATTCAAAATATGTTTGGACCAGGTAAAGCGTCGATCTAAGTGCATTCCCAAGTTAAGGTTTTAATGTATGATATTTAACCCTTTCTTACCCAGTGAGGCATAGAAGTCACATTGGAGTGAAATAACAGACATAAAAACTTTAATTGATAGCGACTACATTTGATTAAAGAGCGCTGGATGTGAAGTGTAATAATTTTCTGTACCCTAGCCAGGAATCGAACCTGAGACCTCCGCTTTGCAGTGTAAGATGCTGACCACTACACGACGGACGCGACCATTAGTTTCTTTTTAAAGTTAATTTTAGTTTTAAATATTCGTGTTCATTTACTAAAATAAAGTAGCATTTCTTCGAGTACGTTGAATGTACATACAAGTATATTTTTTAGACTGTAAATAGTGATTTGGTCAATTTTACCAATATTTTTCAATTGTAACCTTTTTTAAGTCTTAAAATAATGCTTTGCTACAAATCTAAGCAAGAGAAAATTGTTTAGGAAGCCTGCAGATGATTTTTACTTATTCATATTGTTGGGAACTTTGATACCATCAAGCCCAATGTGACATTTATGTGTCACACTTTTTTCACGCCATCAAAAAAAGGCTGAAGGTCTAAAAGTATAATTTTATTTCACTTAAATGTCAGTAAAGTGTATGAAACAATGTACACATATTTGTTTGTCTAAAGTTAAAAAATTTGGGATTGAAAGGGTTAAGAGTTCCGTACGTAGTAGGGACACTGAATGTGATTTGTTAACTAACATAAAACTAATTTATTAATTGAAAAGTTAATACGAATTTAAGTAAACAAAAAAATATATTTAGAAATTGAATCACCATTGAAAATTTAAACAGCGATTAGAAGAAAAATGTATAAAATTTATAATAGACTGAACGTGTGAGATTACGTTATATAATACAATGTATAAAAATAGATACTACAAATAAAAGAGCTGTAATAATGACTTCTAAAAATAGAATTTTGATAAAGCTTTACATACTAGTTGAATTATCTGAAAAAAGGAGAAAATGGAGAAAAGATGAATAAAAAAAAATGGTATGTCAGTTTATTTTTAAACAAGACGAAGAACTGGCAGATTCTTAGCTACTGAATAAAAATGAATTGTTGTTCTTATGTCTAGGCTGGGGCCACGATGTAGTTTGTTCTTTTTTAAAGTTCCGTGTAAACTGTGTATAGATGTAGCAAATGACACAGTTCGTGCAGGCTTGCAAACAACGGTACCGTTAAACAAGCTTCTGCTGTCGATGCTGATGCTGATGCAGCAGAAGAGCTACAAGATGCGATGGAACAAAACTTTAGATTCAGGCACGTCGCACACTGCGTCATTCCCGATAAGAATCGAACATCTTTGTCGGACAATAAGGAAAATACTTCCGAAGCCGTAAACGTTCAATGAATCTCATCATAACGATCGCATACAGTAGAGTACCGATTTTCCGTGGATCGTTTAACCGGGGTTTGGATTAACCGTGCGATCACTAGAATTTTTTTTTTTTTTTTGGTTTAACGTCCGACTGTTTTGCAAATTGCTGCTAATGCAGACGGTGAAGGATGAAATGAATTTTTTGTAACGTATGAAAAAATGCCATGCCCGAGTGGGATTCGAACCCAAGACCGCGTGATGAGAGGCGAGCACGTTACCAGCTCCTAAAATAAGTTACAAAGAAGCTTTAACCGGTGCCGAAACATTACTAACTTTCATGGAAAATCAGGATGACACAGATTACGTGGATATTTTACATATTCGTGGTTATATAGCCTAAGAAAAATAAAAGAAAAAATATTGCGGCATAAAATGAAACAAAGTAAAATAACAGATTTTATGTGATTTTTTTGTACGTAGTTTAAGGTAAGACTTATATAAATTTATGTAGTAAATATTTTTATTGCAATACAATTTGTTTATTTATTTCCGATATCCGATAGTATTAACATGTATTAATCAGTAGAATAAAACACACGCGTAACTGGTGGTTTTGTTTATGACGTAAGTGGTCTCGACCGAATTGGGCGACGAATTGTATTATCCGTGTTTTCCGGTTATCCGGTATAGTTATCCCCCCAATCACCACGGATAATCGGTATTATACTGTATATGTAGAAATAAAAAATTCTAGCCGGCCGCATTGGCGCAGTTGGTAACGTGCTCGCCTCTCATAATGCGGTCCTGGGTTCGAATCCCACTCAGGCACGGCATATTTTCATACGTTACAAAAAATCATTTCATCCTCCATTGTACACAGTTACAACCCCAACGTCGTCGCTAATGACCGTTGTAGTTGATGCGACGTTAAATAAATAAATTAAAAAAAAAAAAAAAATCTAATGTGTAACACTCACACGACTTTCTCTTGACAATGTAAAAATGAAAACGACCTAATTTTAACCATGAGTGAATGCTGCAAAATGAAATTGAACCTTTTTTAGAATAAAATGCTTAAAATAAAAGTTGTATAGCAAAATCCATCCATTAACAAAAAAACCATGTAGTGGATGGGAAACACAGACTTCTTCCAAATGAAATGATATATAAGGAGAACGAACCCTTACAAAACATTTTCAGAAAAAAAAGATTAGCCTTTTATGGTCATCTAGTAAGGCTACCTGAAGAAAGATTGACCAAAAAAACTGCTACCTTACCAACAGAGAAATTAAGTTAAGAATAGCTGACTACGGGAAATACAGGAGAACCTCGAGGAGCTGGAAATACCGGAAGAACAGATTTTAAATAGGGAGGAAAACTACTCTTAAAAACAAAAATCAAAATCAAAACACCAACATCAAGAAAGTACAATATATCAGAGGATGAGAGATTTCAGAGATCTACAAGTATGAAAGAGTATTGGGAAAAGAAGAAAAGTTCCCAGAAACAGTCTTCCCATCCTCGACTAGATTTGCTCCAATGAGAGCCGCCCCAAAAAACCATTTAACTATAGAGTAAACGTTAACAAAACAGTTCTCTCTCATTGGCTAGAACTGAACCCAGATTGCTTAGCGCGACCCAAACTAATTGTACTTGGCATTATTTATTAACATTCTTTTCAGAAAACACATAAAAAAAACTCAAACTTCAGTTTGAGTATAAAAACAGTGCGTTATATCCGTACTGGGCGTGTAGATGTAATAGTATTTATGGAGTCAAAACAGCGGAAATGATGTCGGCTGGATGATCACGTAGGCTGGTCTGAATCATTCCACCTTCAGTCCGTCGTATTTGTCTTTATCAACTCTATATTTAAATGGTTTTACTATAGGTTTTTTATTTCCTGTAACTTAGACCAGCATTGAACCTTAGAACCATTGGCACATAAGCCAGTTGCGCCAACTGCTACACCAACAGGTTGGCCATGGCTAAGAGAGACGAACCATTTGATAAAAACAATACTGTTTTTTCACGAATTAAATGAGGTTTATTCGCTGATCTTTCATAAATTTACGTAGCATTTCAACAGTGATCACTCACCTAATCAAAGTTCTATAGTAAAAACTATGCCCATAACAGGGAGGGGGCGTGTTAAACTTTTGCACTCGATCTGCTAGCTCAAGGGCTACTAAAAATAAATGTCTTTCTTATCTGAGAATAACGAATTTCATAATAAAGCTAACCCTGTGGTGAATGAAGTGAAGGTGTCATTTGCAGGGTAGAAAGTAGATGCTTTTCAGAGGGCCTGGCATGCTGATAGATAAAACATACTTTTCCTTTTCCACTCGTTGAGAAAGGCAATGGTAAACCAACCACCTCACTCCTCGGTTTACTTAGTAAAGACTCTTAATGGTTCAAACCCACCTTTCAATGATGATTCTAACACGAAAAACATAGTAAAAACTACCAAAACTGAAAACCACAAGACTTGAACAGCAGAAACCGACGAAACGACAGAAAGTTGTGTGTTCCGAAAAAGGAACGGCAGAGAAGATCGGATGCATTAAGGGAATACTGGAGAAAGTTCAAGGAAGGAAACATCAGGAAAGGACTCCAAAAACTGAAAAATTGAACCGCAAAAATTGAAATGAGCTTTTTTTAGTTTGATGAACTTATGTAGTCCTATGCGGCTTTAAAAAAAACAATCACTACTTCTTTTATCTCTCAAAAATGAACACAATAGAGTTGTTTGCGTTTGAGAGTAAGCGTTCCGGCGCCTAATAATTCAGATGCAGTGTGCGACCTGCCTTAGTCTACAAGCGTACAAGTGGCTAACTTCAACAAGTTGAGTGAGAAAGAAAGAGAGAGAGAAACACTTGGTCCAGGGTCAACTGGAAGCGATATGATATGGGAAGAAGGAATGGACCGCCCGACCAGGATATCCAACAGGCAAACCGGCATCAGCGGCGATACCAAAACCCATGCATCATGCATGCCATGTCATGTCATGGCACACCATGCGTGACGTACACCAATCAACATCCATCAGATCTACAGACAGACGTATCCGTCAATGAACGAATAAAATCTACTTTACTAGACTCAATCAATAACACAATAAATGAATCGATAAAACCAACTCTGTACCTAAGAAGTAAAAAACGTTTAACTGCATTTTTATCAATTTTCAGAAGCACCAAAAACATGAAGATTTTTATTTTGTAAATTTCTGAAGGCGTGAGAATTTAAAAAAAAAAATTGTACAAATAAAATAGCTTCTGATACACAGATTTAAATGAATAAACAACTTTCTTAACTTCTACTACCCCTGACCACCCACAGGACTTCATACTCTTTACGTCTTTCTCCGTTTTAATTACATTAGTGTTAACCCCCAATGTAACTTGAGTCAATCAAACGGAAACAAAACTTAGACAAAATATACGTATTATGCTGATTCTATTCTGATAAAGAAACAGCATTTTATTCACAACAATGTTTGAAAACATTATAGAATTTAAGCAAATTCTGAGACTTATCAGTAAGACAATAAAAACAAAATAATTCTAAATGAAATATATAACTTATTGTCGATAACGAGTATACGTTCAATTAGAGTTAAAAATAGTAGTCATTTTAAAAATCTTCCGCATCATTATACAAAGGTAGAGATAATGTGGTGTTACTGCAACTTTTATAGAGCTTTCTTGCTGATTTTCAAACTTAATTTACGATAATTGGAGTTAACACCCTTTACCTCTAAGGCACAGAACTGATTTCCCAGTAGATCTTCTACTCAAATTACATCTGACTGTAGTTTAGACCGAACGGGTTTTTTTAAAATCCCTAATGTGTGTACATATCCATAAAAAGCGGGTGGAGTGTTAAATTATTTGCACTCGATCTGCTAGTTCAAGGGCTACAAAAAATAGACTGTTTCTTATCACATGGTCAGCCAATTATATGACTGAACCATTTAAGAACAAAAGTGGTAGAGGTGTAAATGACACTACATTCATCACAGTTATCTCCTCTGAGAGTAATGAATTTTAATATACACCCTGTGGTGAATGAAGTTAAGGTGTCATTTACAGGGTGGAAAGTACGCGTTTTTCAGAGGGCCTATAAAATTGATTTTTTTAAAAATCGCCTCGTTTACTAAATTTTTTATTCTCTACAAGATAGGGTAGGCGCCATGTTTGCTGAAATTCTTGGTGAGGCTGTTTTCATGGAAAAAAATTGTTTTTTAAGATTATGGCTTTAATATGCATTTTAGCGCAAAAGTTTTTATAATAAAAAATGTACACAATTTAAAATCCTACAACTTTTATTTCAAATTTTTTTTTTGTAGGCCTATATATTTATATTTTTCTTTTTTTTGTAGGCCTATATTTTTCACACGAAAACGTGTGAAAAATCGATTTTTTTACGATTTCGGCCTTAGTATGCATTTTACGACAAAAGTGTATTTAATAAAATTTATAGGAAATTAAAAAATCTACAACTTTAATTTAGAGCATTTCTCTCTACAGAGCCTCGTTTAGCGTGAAAGAGTGATTTTCCATCATTTTAAGCAAAACTGAGGTTGATTTTCATTTTGCGTCTATCACTCATGATTAAAATTAGGTTATGTTTATTGAGGTTAGTTTTTTGTTTATTTATGTTTATTACTAATATTAGAATTATTGTTAATTACTTGCACTGGCAAGAGAAAGTTGTGTGAGTGTTTCACAACAGATTTTTTTTTATCGTAATAAACGGTAAGTCTGCTTATTTTAAGTACGTATTTGTTTTACTTATTACCTAATTCAATTTTCCGGATCGCTTTTGGTCCTAGTTAGTGCGGATAAACGAAGTTGTACTGAAGTTTCACACGGTTATTACAAGAAAACCATATTATAGACAAATACTTTTAAAAACCGAACTATATTTGATTTTGCAAAACAATTTTGAATCATATACCAAATTAAATCAACAAAGTATAAGAAAATTTTTACACACGAAAATAAATTTTCCAAAAATTTGTCACAATCAATAATTTTTTTAAAGTTACGTCACAAAACAAAATGATAATATTTAAAATATAATTGAAGCCTATAATGTGAAAGTCAAAAGAAGTTTTTCGCGAAAACGTTTAAATATATTACTTTCTCTTTAGAGAAGAGATTGTTGTTTTTAAATTAAAATAGCGTATTAACTGGATTTACGCCTAATTTATCGGATATCCATTTTTTAACTTGATTTTTTTTACACGGACACAAAACGCACAAAGAGTGCATCGCTTATTCTATAAATTAACAATCAAACAAAAATTAAAAATTATTAACATTTTTATGGACACTATTTTTCGTAAACCAACTCACAATTATAAATTTTATCCTAAAGCAATATTTTTTCAAAATAATTACTCAATATCAATTATAATGTTTAGGTGATCAGCCGAAAGGCTAATTTGAACCTCTAGAGGCTACACTAAGTAAAAAGAGGAAAGAGGAGGTTTAGAAATCCCTTCCTCAATGGTTGGAAAAGTACGCTCATCAGCAGGCCAGGCCTTTTGAAAAGCATCTACTTTCCACCCTGCAAACGACACCTTCACTTCATTCACCACAAGATCTAGCTGTTTAATGAAATTCATTACTCTCAGAGGAGATAACTCTGACTAGAGTAGCCCGCATGAAAATAATCCGATGGTGACTAACTACACAGAGCAGCACTTCCTCTTCCTCCGCACCCACCAACGTTGCCACGTCTAATGTCATATTCGTGTTTCTGGGCAATAAATAAAACCCTGTTCCAGCGATAATTTCGAAACAAAAACCACGCATGTATTGCCAATAGATTCTTGGAGTAAGAATTCTACAGACAGCGCAAACCAACGGATCACCGTAATGGGTAAGTTGCGCAGTAAACCTTACGTTTTTAGTCACATTTTCTTACGTTTTTAGGAAATTCACAATCTGTTGGAAACAATCAGTGAATGTGATAGCACAAAATTTGTAAAAAAAATAACACGATAAATAAACGTGAGTGGAGAAACAGTCCAGTGACAGAACTCCGACGTGAATAGATAAGTGTAACATTACGTGGAGCATTTAGAACAATGTAGTTGTTTAGGTCATCACCCGAAAGACTGGTTTGAACCTGTAGAGATTTTACTAAGTAAGACGAGGAGTGAGGTAGTTTACCAGTGCTTTCCTCACTGAGTGGAAAAGTACGCTTATCAGCATGACGGGCCCTCCTAAAAGCACCCACTTTCCACTCTGCAAATGACACCTTTACATCATTCACCACAGGGTCTGGCTGTATAATGAAATACATTACGTTCAGAGTAGATAACTCTGATTAGTGTCTTTTACACCTCTACCTCTTCTGTTCTTAAATGTTTTAGTCATTTAATTGGCTGACCATGTGATAAGAAACAAAACTATTTATTTTAGCCCTGCAACGAACAGATTGAGTGTAAATAATCTGACACTCCACCTGTCTGTTATGAGCAGAAGACAAATAATACATGAAATTAAAGCTAAAATTCTGTATTTTATAACGAAATAATAAAAAATGTCTCGATTACGAAAAAAATTTATTCCTTGTCAAACGCAAAAAAATTTCGCAAAATTTAGGTTGCCTAACTTTGTGCGCGCGTAACTGGCTTAAAGACTAAAATACAATAATAAAATTTCTATATTTTATATATTTATGTAGTAATAAAATACAAATCATTAGGAACCCACAGAATTTTTTCCGGATTTTTTTCGATTAAAAAATAAATTAAGACGGCTAGTTAGGGAGACCTCTAAAAATTCTTGCAGACTTGAAATGAATGTGAGGGCAGCGATCTGGCAACAATGCTTCAAATACCATCGGACCGTTTTCATGCGGGTTATTATAACGTATCTCTATTGTACCTCTTCCGTTCTTAAATGCTACAGTCATATAATTGGCTGACCATGTGATAAGAAACAGAAGTATTTTATCTAGCCCTTGAACTAGCATATGGAGTTCAAATAATTTAACACTCCACCTGCCAGTTAAGGATAATTATCGATCATTTCCAAAATGTACCCCTAACGAGTTGAAAACGGTGTTCAACCCAGAAACTTATAAATATTAATAAATTTCAAACTAAGGGATCTAAGAATAAGTCATTTCAGAAAGCCTAAAAGTCAAAATTTTACATTTTTTTTCTTTAGTGCATTTTAGAACTAACTGAATGTAAACACACTATCCCTATAAAAAAAAAATCTGGTGTGAAACACTCACACAACTTTCTCTTGCCAGAGCAAATAATTAACAATAAACCTAACATTAGTAATAAAACATTAGAAATAAACAAAAAACTAACCTCAACAAACATAACCTAATTTTAATCATGAGTGAAAGACGCAAAATGAAAATCGACCTCAGTTTGGCTTAGAAATACGGAAAATCACTCTTTCTCTCTAAACTAGGCTCTGTAGAGAAAAATGCTTTAAATAAAAGTTGTAGATCTTTTAATTTTCTATAAATTTAATTATATACACTTTTGTCGTAAAATGCATACTAAGGCCGAAATGTTAAAAAAAATCGATTTTTCTCACGTTTTCGTGAGAAAAAAACAGAAAATCGCAAATTACCGCTAAACTAAGCGTTATACAAAAAAATGTTTGAAATAAAAGTTGTAGGTTTTTAAATTCTCTACAACTTATATTATATAACGTTTTGCGCTAAAATGCATATTAAAGCCGCAATCTTAAAAATAAAATGTTTTTACGTAAAAACAGCCTCACGCAGAATTTCAGCAAACATGGCGCCTACCCTATCTTGTAGAGAATAAAAAATTGAGTAAACCAGGCGATTTTAAAAAAAATCGTAGGACCTGTTTTTGAGAAAATCGCAAAAAAGCGAAAAATTATAGGAATAAACTAAATTACTACTACTTCCGGTTGACCGATTTTGATGAAAATGTTCGTGTCGGGTCCGGTAGTGGTATGTAACTTAAGTTTCAAGTTCGTACGATGTTCCGTTCTTGAGATATTCTGTTCACACACAGACACACACACACACAGACCAATCGCTAAAAACATGTTTTTTGGGTTCAGGGGGTCTGAAAACGTATAGATCCGGTGAAAACTCGATTTCGAAAAATCGACATGAAAACAACACTTTCCTTCCTATATATTCATATAGGCAAGAGAAAGTAAAAATCACATAAGCCCGGCATTACTTTTTTTTTGATTTAACGTCCGACTATTCTGCAATTACTGGTAATGCAGATGGTGAAGGATGAAATGATTTTTTGTAACGTATGAAAATAAGCCGTGCCTGAATGGGATTCGAACCCAAGACCGCATGATGTGAGGCGAGCACGTTTCCAACTGCGCCAATGGCTTTCCGTAGGTAATATAGAAAAGGCTTATCCTTAAGGATACAAAGTGTTTCCTTCTAATTAAAAAATAAAAGTGCGTGTTCTTTTGAAGCTTAAGCTCTAATTTTTAGTGGAAGAGGCCATAAAAAAGATTCTACGAAAAACTCTATTTAAGGTGTATAACTACAGCTTATGACAACAATGAAGAACGTGAATAGCTCTGAAAATCAAATTTTATTTTCTTAAACTTAAAAATTTCAATTTTTATAATTGCAGAAAGCTATTTTAAATCGCCCACAACAGACAGGTGGAGTGTCAAATTATTTACACTCAATCTGTTAGTTGCAGGGCTAAAATAAATAGTTCTGTTTCTTATCACATGGTCAGCCAATTAAATGACTGAATCATTTAAGAACAGAAGAGGTAGAGGTGTAAAAGACACTAATCAGAGTTATCTCGTCTGAAAATAATGCATTTCATTATACAGCCAGACCCTGTGGTGAATGAAGTGAAAGTGTCATTTACAGAGTGGAAAATATATGCTTTGCAGAAGGCCTGGCATGCTGATAAGTGTACTTTTCCACTCAGTGAGGAAGGCAAAAGTAAACCACCTCACTCCTCGATTTACTTAGTAAAACCTCTAGAGGTTAAAACCAGCTTTTGGCTGATAACCTAAACAACAACAACATTTTAAATCATAATGTAAACTACTGGAATAAATGAATAAATGAATACTATTTTACAGCACAATTTTCTTCTGGTTTAACAAAGTATTTTACAGAAAACAACGTAAGTTAACATTTTACTCCAATTCATTTCAGAAACACCTTAAGTCAAATTTTTCAATTTTTTTTGTAAAAAGACAAAAGTATATTTTATACTAAAGAGGACAGCCCTCTGAACAATTTATATAATTTTTTTTTAATTGAAACAATAAATTACAAGTTTTTTGTAAATTTATTTATTTAACGTCGCATCAACTGCAACGGTCATTAGCGACGACGTTGGGGTGGAACTGTGTACAATTTAGGATGAAATTTTTGTAACGTATGAAAATATGCCGTGCCTTAGTGGGATTCAAACCCAGGACCGCATGATGAGAAGCGAGCACGTTACCAACTGCGCCAATGCGGCTGGCTACAAGTTTTTAATTTTTCAAAAAGTTAGGTTTTTGACTTATGGGCTTTCTGAAATGACCGATTCTATTATAGTATTAAAAAAAACCAAATCATAAAATCCTATTTTTGACCTATTTAAAACGCTAATTTAAAAATTATTGAAATAAAACAAAATTATACACGGGTAAAGCCAGCGACGGGGTGGGGGGGGGTCTAGTAATCTTTGTTGTTGTTTAGGTCAACAGCCGAAAGGCTGGTTTGAACCTCTAGAGGTTTTACTAAGTAAAAACAAGGAGTGAGGTGGTTTACAATTGCCTTCCTCACTGAGTTGAAAGCGTATGCTTATCAGCATGCCAGGCCCTCCGAAAAGCACCAACTTTCCACCCTGCAAATGACACCGTCACTTCATTCACCACAGGGTCTGGCTGTATAGTGAAATTCATTATTATCAGAGGAGATAACTCTGACTAGTGTCTTTTACACCTCTACCTCTTCTGTTTTTAATTAGTTCAGTCATATAATTGTCTAACTATGTGATAAGAAACAGAACTATTTTTTTGTAGCCCTGGAACCAACAGATCAAGTGCAATTAATTTAACACTCCACCTGCCTGTTATGGGCATACAATCTTATTTTATATACAATCTTATATAGTAATCTTATAAATCTAAAACTAGAAGGTTAAGTATAATTACTTTAAAATTCCACGTGGCTATACGACAACCAATCAAAAATTATATATGAACAACGAATAATTTAAATTCAATTAAAAACTCAAACTAATTCAACAATGGAATTTAAATATAATTTATTATTACAATGTATTTCAGATAAATTATATAGTTAAGTTACATTTAGAACTAAACAAGTATTACCAGTAGTAAAACAACGACAAATAAAACTAAACAATAAATACCTACGATACAATGAAGTCATAAAATTGAAAAAAAAACAATCACACACAGAGACAGACGTAATCACATTACGTTTTATCTATTATAATCATCACCATCATCATCATCATCATCATTACCTTCTTAATTAATTTACAGGTAGCTGATATAATGAAAACGTGTACTCTACTATAATAAATCGATTGTACAGGTCTACGTTTAATTATAATTTTATTACTTATAGACATCTATATATGTATTTATGTACTTGGACAATGACGCAATCGATATTACAAGGTACAAGAAAATTGAAAACTGTAGAAACAATAATTTAAAACTAATAACGTCAATGATTCTCTTTTTAAGAAAAGAAAACTTATTATGTATTAAATTACAGTGGAAATTAATGGACTGATCTCACAAACAAAGCAGAAAATATGACACATGTATAAAATACCATGAGTAATGTACAATTAAGACGTTAATAATACAAATAGAGATTCATGTTTTCGTTGATTATTAAAAACAAATAATTGCAGTCGATTTGCTGGTTTTCAATTTAAATATTAACTGGATTTGTTATTTTCATTTTTGGCGATTAAAAAATGAAATCACTGGGAAGTTTAGGAAGAAAACTAAGGCACTTATAGAATTCCACTGGATTTAAGACATATGAAAATAATGCTTTTTAAGATAGTAAGAATATTTTTAGGTACTATTTTATCTGATGATATTTAAAATAGATCTTAAAATAAAGAAACCGAAATAATTCAGGAATGTTTTCTTTAAGGTGAACCATTTTCCATAACAATTTCCATAACATGATAATAACATTATAATTTTCCATAACATGGGCAATTAATAAATTTTTTTTAAAGGCTGAATTTAACTTTACAGGTAAATTAGATTTAAATTGGGTAATTATTATTTTTATATGAAATGGCAGGTGGAGTTTTTAAATTATTTGCACTCGATCTGCTAGTTACAAAACTATAAAAAATAGTTCAGTTTTGTATCACATAGTCAGCCAATTATATGACCGACATTTAACAAAAGAACATGTAGAAGTGTAAAAAACACACAAGTAATAGTTATCTCCTCCTGAGAGTAATGAATTTTATTATACAACCAGACCACAAAATTGAAAAAATAATTATCAAACACAGACAGACATAATCACATTACGACATAACAATTCTGAGAAGAAAGGGAGATAAAATGAAGGAAAAAACCAAGAAAATACAGAAATTTCTAACAAAGCTAGAAAAATTAAATCCGAGAAGGTAAAGATCCGAAAGAGATATGAGAAAAAGGGAAAATTCAATGTTGTTACCGGGAAATCCATTGCGACTGAACTCTTGTAAAAAATACAAATTAATTTTCTCCTCACATTTCAGTGCAAAATTTAGATCAATACGTACAACAGTATAAAACAGAATTTACGAATGCAAAAACGAAGTAATAAAATGATAAAAAAATAATCATAAAATCGAATAACGAAGCCACACCTAAATAAAAAAATTTAATATTAAAATAAACAACTTAATATTTAAAGTAATGCACATAAAAAGATGATAAAATATTGAAAAGGTCGATGACCTCAAAGTGGAAGTCAAGGTTAAACCCCCTCCTTTTCAAGGCCATTCATTTTCCTTTAACCACCACACACCAACTATCCTGAGCCTGACTATTTTATCCAACCGCATAGCATACAACATATGTTGTTAATTTCACTATAAACATTACTAACAAACAACGACCAGCCAACAAGACAAACAAGAATGTTGTTCTTTTAAAAGTCGTGTACATTAGTTTAAGTATCTAGTAAATATTCGAGCGGGGGAAGGGGGTGGAGGAAGTGAAAGATTATAAGAAAGCCATGATGATTGGACGGATAAAGGAATAAGAAGATGAAGAATAAGAAGAAAATGAAGATTGGTGCAGTGAAGGAAAGAATGTTAAAGAGAGGAGTGTGGTCGATAGCCGTTTGGTCCAGGCGGAGTCAGTCACGATCATCGCCTCTATACCAACGCCAGGTTATTTTTATTAAACACGAAACCATTTTCAATATTAATACTGAAAATATAAATTGTACATAAACACATGACATTCCTCGTTTTAATTTCTTATTAATTTATAACCTATATTAATGCCCAAAACGGGCAGGTGGAGTGTTATTTTAACTGCACTCTATCTGTTTGGTCAAGGGCTAAAAAAAAATAGTTCTGTTTCTTATTACATAGTCAGCCACTTATATGACTGAACTATTTAAGAACAGAAGAGGTAGGGGTGTAAAGGACACTAGTCAGAGTTATCTCCTCTGAGAGTAATGAATTTCACTATGCAGCCAGACTGGTGAATGAAGTGAAGGTGTCATTTGCAGGGTGGAAAGTGAGTGCGTTTCGGAGGGCCTGGCATCCTGATAAGCATACTCTTTCAACTCAGTGAGGAAGGCAATGGTAAACCACCTCACTCCTAGTTTTTACTTAGTAAAACCTCTAGAGGTTTAAACCAGCCTTTCGGCTGTTGACCTAAACAACAACAACAACAACCTATATTAAATGTAATCACCTTAAATGTTCAATTGCGCCTTATAATACTTAAGAGGGTAGTCAACTCAAGAAGATGATTTTTTTAAAATTACAATTTTTTTACTTTCTCTTGCCTATATGAATATATAGGAAGGAAAGTATTGTTTTCATGTCGATTTTTCACCGGATCTATACGTTTTCAGACCCCCTGAACCCAAAAAACATGTTTTTAGCGATTGGTCTGTGTGTGTGTCTGTGTGTGTGTGTCTGTGTGTGAACAGAATATCTCAAGAACGGAACATCATACGAACTTGAAACTTAAGTTACAAACCACTACCGGACGCGACACGAACATTTTCATCAAAATCGGTCAACCGGAAGTAGTAGTTTATTCGTATAATTTTTCAGTTTTTTGCGATTTTCTCAAAAACTAGTCCTACGATTTTTTTAAAAATCGCCTGGTTTACTACATTTTTTATGCTCTACAATATAGGGTAGGCGCCATGTTTGCTGAAATTCTGCTTGAGGCTGTTTTTACGTAAAAACATTTTCTTTTTAAGATTGCGGCTTTAATATGCATTTTAGCGCAAAACGTTATATAATAAAAGTTGTAGAGAATGTAAAATTCTACAACTTTTATTTCAAACAATTTTTTGTATAACGCTTAGTTTAGCGGTAATTAGCGATTTCCTGTTTTTTTTTCTCACGAAAACGTGAGAAAAATCGATTTTTTTTAACATTTCGGTCTTAGTATGCATTTTACGACAAAGTGTATATAATTAAATTTATAGAAAATTAAAAGATCTACAACTTTTGTTTAGAGCATTTTTCTCTACAGAGCCTAGTTCAGCGTGAAAGCGTGATTTTCCGTATTTTTAAGCCAAACTGAGTTCGATTGTCATTTTGCGTCATTCACTCATGATTAAAATAAGGTTATGTTTTTGAGGTTAGTTTTTGTTCATTTCTAATGTTTTAATACTAATGTTAGGTTTATTGTTAATTATTTGCATTGGCAAGAGAAAGTTGTGTGAGTGTTTCACACCAGATTTTTTTCAATTATTTTGAAGTTTGAAATTGTCTGAATCATAGCATGTGTTTATTTTGTCTGTACGTTGACAAAAAGTAATAAGGACGTCTGTTTAATATAAAGCTCACTAGCACGGCAAGTGAAATTATTCCTTTATTAAGTTTTCCGGAAATGTGTTTTTGCATGATTATACATTCTTGGAAATTAAATATTCTGGTTTGTATTGGAGATATTTGGATGAATTGTTTTTTTTTCAAATGTTCATAATTTCGTGCTCTATTATCTGTCGAATGGTTATTACAAAAAACTTTATAGGGACTTTGTTATAAAATAATTTGTAAATACATAAAATAAATGTTTTTGAAAATATGGTTTTTCTTCAATTTATTTCTTGTATTAAAAAATAAATACAATAGCATACAACAAATAATAGACAGCAATTTTCTGTATTTTTTAGTATAAGAATCATGTTGATGTCTTTCTTGGTTCCTGAGATATTCGATTCCCCGTAGAAGCCCGCTTTTTCACCCCCATCCTTGTATTAGGGGCTGTGATTAATTTTTTGGTCTGGTCAAGTTATAGGTCATTACTAGTAAATTACTTTTTCATTAAAAATATAGCCTAATGATAAATTATAGCCAGTAGTTTTGATTTTCATTTTCTGGGTTGACTACCCCCTTAATGAGAGAATGGTGCAGGGAAAATCCAAAAGATATCAAAAAAGGCAGAGAAAAAGAAAATATAACATTAAATTGTTTAGGATTCGCCGGCGATTTAGAATTTTTAGCAAAAATAGTGTATCCGAAGCTAGAATAAATAACTGGAAAAATACGGCTAAAAATTTCATATTAAAAAACTAAATTAATGATAATACAGACCAATTATTCATAAACAAAGTTAAAATGAATGAACATTCGGTAGATGCAGTTGAAACATTTTAATATTTAGGCAAAATAATCAGAATGGCGGAGAAAAAGCAACATGGGAAGAATCAATTTAAAAAAAAGTAGATTTTTCACAAGTTTTCATGAGAAAAACAACAGAAAATCGCTAATTACCGCTAAACTAAGCGTTATACAAAAAAAAGTTTGAAATGTTTGAATAGTTGTAGGATTTTAAATTCTCTACAACTTTTATTACATACATTTTTGCGCTAAAACGCATATTAAAGCAGCAATCTTAAAAAACAAATTTTTTACTTGAAAACAGCCTCTCCAAGAATTTCAGCAGACATGCCACCTACCCTATCTTGTAAAGCATAAAAAATGTACTAAACGTGGCGATTTTCAAAAAAATCGTAGGACCAGTTTTTGAGAAAATCGCAAAAAAGTGAAAAATTACACGAATAAACTACTACTTCCGGTTAACCGATTTTGATGGAAATGTTCGTGTCGGGTCGGTAGTGGTGTCGAACTTAAGTTTTAAGTTCGTACGAGGCTCCGTTCTTGAGATATTCTGTTCACACACAGACCAATCGCTAAAAACATGTTTTTTGGGTTCAGGGGGTCTGAAAACGTATAGATCCGGTGAAAACTCGACATGAAAACAATACTTCCCTTCCTATATATTCATATAGGCAAGAGAAAGTAAAAAAATCAAATAGGCATGGTAACTAAATAATATACCACTGTATTTTAGTAGTAGGCCTAAGTTGTCATGTTACAGAAACGCGTCACACAATTTCGAGGTTATGTTTGTATATACAGCTTACGTATTTAATTACAACACAATATATACATAATAAAATGGAAACAATAACAAAAGAAACATAAATATTTACTAATACTGAGAGGACATTTTAACCAATTCAATGCTGAACAATTATGAGGTATCTCTCTCTTTGGGCTGATTACTCGTGCAGCGTGTTCTCCGCTGGCTTTATGTACCCCCTACAACTTATGTTACTAACGTTTTTATAGATTTATTTATTTTATTTTTTTTATTTATTTATTTATTTAACGTCGCATCAACTGCAATGGTCATTAGCGACGACGTTGGGGTGGAACTTTATACGTTGGGTGGTGATTTATTTTATTTGCAACCTTTAAATAGGTTTATGTTTGCTAATAACATAAACGTAAACAATTCAATGTTTTTATAGGATTATTTTTGCCTGTTGTAATATACTTATGTATTTCTTGTTTAAATTTTTCCATTTACCTATACGATTTACGCGTAATTACTTATACAATTTTAATCTGCAAATAATAGCAATACTTTTAATTTAAATCTAAAAGTGTAAGCTATTTTGAATCGATACCAGCAAAGATACAAATTCACGGCTTCAACTGTACCCTGAAACCCCGTTAAAAATACTGGAGTATATCATACGAGGGTAGAAGATCGTATGACGAAAATTCAAAAATGAACTGCACGGTCACAAAGAAAACCCCTTTCTGAGAGCTATTTAATAGAAACAAACCGATATCCGACAGGCGGTGTCCCTCCGGAATTACTTAAAATGATAACAAAACAGAACCCGCTAGGCGAGATGGCAGCCTGGCGGTAACATCTACCCATGACCCGCGAGGCGAGTCTCTAGCAATGAATGAGTTAAGGAAAACCTTCACGCGTACAAAAAAATATATATTACCATCTCTACACCTTATTAGTATGGGTATCAATCTGTACATATAAATGGGAAAGTCCTCACTGACTGACTGACTCACTCACTCACTCACTCACTCACCGAGTACTGACAATTCAATGAGTATCCAGTAGATGAGTGCGCTTGCGCAGTAGCTAGAAAGCTGAGATTTGGAGGGAATATTCCTTTTAGGGTAAATAGAAGAGTAAAACAAACAATTTCGGGGTCTTTTCTGTCTTTTATGTTATTGGGCACGGTATAAAATCATGATACACAATTTTGAGTCAAAGCAATGTTGATCTAAGTCATGACAATGATCGTTCTTGCCGTGTTTATAAAGCACTTACCACAATCCATTTGAAAAAATTCGTGTAAAGGATTTAAAAAAAAATTATTATTCTGTAGCCATTAAATAATCTCTATGAAAATGTAAAAGATACAAGAAAATTGTATTTGATTTCTTACAGAACAATAGAGTTTAACTTAAAAATTGATCCAGTAGAAAATGAGGGTAAAGTGACTGATCGTTGTTTTTTTTTTTTTTTGTTTAACGTCCGACTGTTCTGCAATTACTGATAATGCAGACGGTGAATGATGAAATGATTTTTGTAACGTATGAAAAAATGCCGTGCCTGAATGGGATTCGAACCCAAGACCGCATGATGAGAGGCGAGCACGTTACCAACTTCGCCAATGCGGCCGGCGAAGTTCTGCCAGATCGTTCTGGTGTTGGGGTCTTCATATATATATTTTATTTTTTAATTTGGGTGATTACTGGCCCCATAATTATCATATTTATTTACAGTTTCAGCTATTAATCCCAATATTCTCCCTGCTATTTTTTTTTTTTTGCCTTTTGTAACTTCTTTCTAACACTTTTAATTTTATTGTTCAGTGCTTTAGTCGTTTTATGGAAACTGATTTTTGTATTCCATACATATTTTTTAAAAATATTTGTATACATTATATGTTTTTAATTTACTATTATAACTGTAAAACAACTATACAAAAACCAGCAATTAAAATATAAACCAATTAATTACACCTTTGTTATAAATTAATTAAAAAATCTATTAATTAACCTTGCAATGTTGAACAAATCATGCAATATTTGATTTATTACAGATCATCATACGATCTACTCAGTGAACAACAATAAATAACAAAAACAAACAAAAAATAAACAGATTAATTAAAAACCAATCAATAAATAACGGTACAAAAACAATAAAAAAATACATAATAAAAAATATATGAATAAAAAATACGACCTTCATATATATATTGATAACAAAATCATAACCTAAAAATTAAAAAATTGCAAAAATTAAATTGCTTCCTAAAGTAAACTAAATAAATAAATACTTAAAACTATTAAAATAAACATAAAAAAATAAAATATATTTAATAGTTTTGATAAACACATGAAAAAAATATATATTGCAAATTTTTTACGCACGAATACATTAATAAATAAATACTGTATATAAATAACATGGAAGTAATTATGTATTTGCTAAAAATAAATAAATTAAAAAATAAACAGATTAAATCGTTAAAACAATATATATCATTAAAAATTAAACATCCTAATTGTTTCTTTCCTGTTCCTCAAAGTACATAAAAATTAGAATGAAAAATAATTAATATTAAATACGATAAACAGTAATTAAAAATTTGCGAAACATATTTCACCTTGTCCATATGTTAAAAAAAGTTAACTTAAAACAGAAGAAAGAGTGAGAATGTGTGACATTTAAACGGTATTAAATTTTCTTGAATTCGAAGTATAAAATAATATTTGGCATTTTGCCAACATTACAAAACAAAAAAAAGGAAATACATTATCATAATTTTGTATGATGTTATTGATATAGGATACGATTATATTAATTGTTTTCTCATTATTGGATAATAATCAGTGCATAAATACTTTAATTACAGCACTATATTATACATAATAATATTATAATTCGTTTAATAAGTATATCAATTTCAATATTCAAAGTCATCAAGTTGGTACTTTTGTACCCTTGTTTTAATAATACGTACTAATTTACTAGCCGGTCAGGGTTCGATTGACTTGCCCTTCTCATTTAGCTAATGTAGCTAATTTAGCTCTTGCCAATGTGAATAATGGAAAACATAACCTGTATTTAATCATGAGTAAATAGCTCTGAATGAAAATCAATATTAAGGGGAGACTGTACTTTGTATCCCGCCAATGTTAAATTTGCTATTTTTAGGTACATTTTTCATAGGATTAGTAAAAGATAACGAAATGAAACTTTACACACTATAGGTGTCGGGTTTCTTATCGAGTTACTGACATTTTTTTCAGTTTAATCTTTGGACCATACCATTTTTTTTTAAATTACGAATAACATAAAATTTTTACAAATTGTTTTCCACGTGTTTTACGTATTACTAATTTTTGGAGCTTCTGAGGAAGTCATAAAAATGTCGGTATATGTGGATATACAAGATAATTAACTGGTAAAAATTTCAGCCTGGTAGGTTTATTGGTTTCTGAGAAAAATGTACCTTAGTGTTAAAAATTAAATTTACGGGAAAAGGTAAGAAACAAGAAGGCACAAATCAAAAACAATATGTACACAAACAAGTAAATTTCCCATCAACAGTTGTTTAGAAAGCTGAACCAACAGGTGAAAATATTAAAAACCGTGATACAGAAATTTTAAAAACTAAAGTTCTCTTTGCAATAAAACGAGCAATATAAAATTATGAATGCCGGCCGCATTGGCGCAGTTGGTAACGTGCTCGCTTTTCATCATGCGGTCCTGGGTTCAAATCCCACTCAGGCACGGCATATTTTCATGCATTACAAAAAAAATTTCATCCTCCATTGTACAATAGTTACACCCCAACGTCGTCGCTAATGACCTCAGTAGTTGATGCGACGTTAAATAAATGAATTAAAAACAAATATTATGAAAAAGTATTAATTCTTCGTAACATGATAATTTTTCTGTGTAAACCTGATAAAAACTTAATTTTTTCATAAAAAAATATTTTTTAGACATAATTTAATGTTTTTCTGGTAGATCAAGGCCTAAACTATTAAAAAAAATTTAAAAAAAATAAAAATCAAAATTTTGAGTAAAATCCATCGAGCAATCTCCCCTTAACGCTAAACTAGGATCTGTAGAAACAAATACTTGATATAAAAGTTGCAGGTGTTTAATTTCTAAATTATGGATTGGTTGTTGTAAAATTCATCAGCCGAAAGGCTGGTTTGAAACTCTAGAGGCTTTACTAAGTAAAACGAACACAGAGGTGGTTTACTATTTACCTTACTACTTATTATTTACCTTACTACCGAGTGGAAAAGTATGATTATCTGCATCCCATGCCCTCTGAAAAGCATCTACTTTCCACCCTGACAATGACACCTTCACTTCATTCACAACAGGGTCTGGCTGTATAATAAAATTCATTACTCTCAGGAGATAACTCTAACTAGTATCTTTTACATCTCTACCTCTTCTGTTGTTAAATGTCAAATAATTGGCTGATAATTGGATGTGTTAAGAAACGGAACTATTTTTTGTAACCCTGGAACTAACAGATTGAGTCCAAATAATTTAACACTCCACCTTCCTGTTATGGCCAAAAATTTTGATAAAACCAAAAAATTAATCCAAATATGACAGAGGTAGATTTGACGTGGGAAATTCATCCAACGAAATTTTACATCATCCTATTACATACCTCATAAATCGCTCAAAAAAAAATTGTAGAACTTACAATACGATTAAAAAACACATTTGGTTTAGATACTTTTGTTAAATGAAAAACTTAAAAATTTACAGATGTTTTATTAAACTAAAAAAGAAAAATGGTTAAATCAAGTTTAAATTTATGACAATAAAAATGTCATATCTATAAAGATCGGTACAAAATTTAAAGAGAATAATTTTACTTTTTTTTCCAGTTAAGATTGAAATACTGTTCAGATTATAAAACGAAAATATAAAGAAACTACCCGTAAAAGATCAATCACATCAAAACCAGTTTTTAAAAAACAAGACTATGAATATTATTAAAAATAAAATTCAATCTTATTCACATTAATGTATAAATGAAAATACAAGTTTTCGAAAGAATCTTCATTTTTACTGTTGTTCAACTGAGATTATTTCTAGATTATATTACATTCGAAATGGAGAGGTCAAATACGTCACGTGAACATTGCATAAATACACGTGATGACCTTGTGAAGGTTTTTTGCAAAAAAAAAGTAATAATGCACTGAAATAACGATGACATATATCGGTAAATATAAATTACCAAAATAGAGGAAAGTAATCAAGAAAAGTAATGTTTAATCATCAAATAAATTGTGTTCTAAGAATTGAAGAAGGATATGAACATTGCTTAATCAATTTCATAATGGAATAATCTTCATTGACTGCAGAATATATACCTATTATGAACGTAGCATCTCTCTCTTGTATTTTTTATTTTATTCCTAATTTGTGTACGTTGCGATCTGTTCAATTTAGAATAAGCAACCCCATGACCCAATGAGATGAGGATGATGTGTATGACGTGTAAATGAGGTGTAGTCTTGTACAGACCCAGGCCGACCATTCCTGAGAGTGTATGTTTAATTGAACCCCAACCATCAAAGTACACCGGTAACCACTGTCTAGTATTCAAATCCGTATAAAAGTAACTACCTTTAATAGGATTTGAACCAGGAACCTTTGTCTCCGAAAATCAGCTGTTAAACAGCTGATTTTGGCGACAACTTTACCTCTAGACCAACCCGGTGGGTTATTCTTGTATTTACGATCATTTTCAGTTCATCTGCGTTAGCATTGTCTGGATATTATGGTGTTCAAGTGCCATAGAAGGATGTTTAAAGTTGCTTAGATAAAAAAAAATCTGCAACTCCGAGATACTCCATCGTTTAGATAAGAGAATTGAAATAATAGGCACCGTTAAAAAAGGCAATTTAAATACTTTAGGCACGAGATAAGAGGTCAAAAATTATTTCAGAATAACTAGCAAGAAAAAAAGTTAACGTGATCCAGGTCGAAAAAACACGTTGTTGCTAGATAAACCTATGACTATTTTTTTTTGAGCGAAGATACTTACATAAGGTTAATTTAAACCTCTAGAGGTTTTACTAAGTAAACCTAAGAGTGAGGTGGTTTACCGTTGCCTTCCTCACTGGGTAGAAAAAGTATGCTTACCAACATGCCCGGCCAAGAAGAAGAAGAAGAAAAAGAAGAAGAAGGAGGAGGAGGAGGAAAAATCATCATCAAATCTAATTTATTTATTAACCAATTTTACTTTATATTTTATAAATTTCAGACGTTTATTTATACTTCACATGATTCTAATAAACATACAAAAAAGTACCATAATTAATTAAAAATTTCCATTCCAAGAAACACGAAGAAATGAAATAGTTGACCTTAATTACGTCATGAGATTTAATTTATAATCAACTTAATTTTTCACGGAAGTTTTCATTATTGGAAACATAATATTAATTATACGACAAATAAATTAATCATTATTATAAACCAGTATACTAATTTATTGGAAAAATTATAAAACAACATTCATATAATATTAAATTCGACTATACCAAGAAAACTACATTGTAACAAAAAGTCACATTTATCCGAAAGACATGCAACCTACCTAAACCATAATAAATAACTTATTTTTAAAAAAAAATCGTATATATTTGCACGAAATATGATATTAAATACAGAAAAATTATGAGGAATTCTAAAAACCGGTATAAAAATGTTACAAAAAATGCGATATATCCGAGATTCTAAGTACCGAACAATTGGCGATTGGAATTTTATTTTAATTTATAAATTATTTAATAAGTTGGTTATTATTCCTGTTCGAACAAACTATTAAAGAAACGTAAAAAATGTATAAAAAAAACAAATTTCTAAGAAAACAATTTACGCAATATAGCAAGTACAATACACATATACTAAGAAATCATTCATAAGGTAGTTATTAACAATAGTTAACAAAAAATATTCAATCTGAATACATATTATACATATACATAAATTATAAGGTTTAAATATAAAGAAATATTCCGACAATTTTCTACGGAATTTTTTTTAAATAAATTTTTAGAAAGACATTTATTTTCTTGTTCTATTTAATATTATGAAATGACATAAATGTATAATAAACAATTCATGTAGTTTAAAAATAACAAAAACCTCAAGGAAAAATATAGGCTAACTGAAAAAAAAAACAAGTTGCAAAATAGATTTGTTATGATGTTCGAATCTCGGGAATTCCATATACGAATTAGTAGCTAACAGTCTGCCCATAACAGACGGGTGGAGTGTCAAATTTTTTACACTCAATCTGTTAGTTGCAGGGCTAAAATAAATAGTTCTGTTTCTTGTCACATGGTCAGCCAATTAAATGACTGAATCATTTAAGAACAGAAGAGGTAGAGGTGTTAAAAGACACTAATCAGAGTTATTTCCTCTGAAAGTAATGAATTTCTTTATACAGCCAGACCCTGTGGTGAATGAAGTGAAGGTGTTATTTGCAGAGTGGAAGATATGTGCTTTTCAGAGGGCCCGGCATGCTGATAAGCATACTTTTCCACTCAGTGAGGAAGGCATTGGTAAACCACCTCACTCCTCGTTTTACTTAGTAAAACCTCTACAGGTTCAAACCAGCTTTTTGGCTGATGACCTAAACAACAGCTAACAGTAAGGTGACAAAAATTATAAAATGATTACAAGATTAAGTTATGAATATTATAGCGGTTTAAAATAAACCAGTGTAAAATACCCATTTTGTGTAGTTATTATTAAGTATTAAAATTCTTCGTACCGATATGTACAGTTCAGCCGTTGTTAGTTTGCTCCTACAGTCAACAAACCAAAGCCAGCTACTACAGGGTGCACGCTAGGGTCCACGAATTTATGGATGTCGCATTCCCATTAAGTTAACTATATTTTAAATTGTTGTTTGTTTAGGTCATCAGCCAAAAGGCTGGTTTGAACCTGTAGAGGTTTTACTAAGTAAAACGAGGAGTGAGGTGTTTTACAAGTGCCTTCCTCACTGAGTGGAAAAGTACGCTTATCAGCATGCCGGGCCCTATGAAAAGCACATATTTTCCACTCTGCAAATGACACCTTCACTTCATTCACCACAGGGTCTGGCTGTATAATGAAATTTATTACTTTCAGAGGAGATAACTCTGATTAGTGTCTTTAACACCTCTACCTCTTCTGTTCTTAAATGATTCAGTCATTTAATTGGCTGACCATGTGATAAGAAACAGAACTATTTATTTTAGCCCTGCAACAAACAGATTGAGTGTAAATAATTTGACACTCTACCTGTCTGTTATGGGCAGATTTTAAATTATAAGTACTTAAAACATCAGTCATGATATGATGTAGGCCTAACAATTTCATTAATAAAATACTTTTAAAATTATTTTGTATTTAAATACTTTTGAAAATATTTTATTGTTACTTTTTAATCAACGTGTACACATTTTTACAATATGCGCATGCTCAGTGGCGTCATTACTTGTTGACAGTAGGAGCAAACTTGGAAAGGCTGGATTTTACATATAAATAACGAAATATTAATAAATTCCTATAAGAAATAATTTGCACCATTATGTTTTATCCTTTATCCTTTATCCTGTTTTATCCTTTAAACAACAATAAATCATCTTTATAATGAAAAATTCTGCCTATAACAGACAGGTGGAGTATCAAATTATTCACACTCCATCTGTTCGTTGTAGGGCTAAAATAAATAGTTCTGTTACTTATCAAATGGTCAGCCAATTAAATGACTAAAACATTTAAGAACAGAAGAGGTAGAGGTGTAAAAGACACTAATCAGAGTTATCCCCTCTAAAAATAATGAATTTTATTGTACAGCCAGACCCTATGGTGAATGAAGTGAAGGTGTCATTTGCAGAGTCGAAAATATATGCTTTTCAGAGGGCTCGGCATTCTGATAAGCGTACTTTTCCACTCAGTGAGGAAGAGTCAACAATTGAAGGAACAATCGCTAAAAACATGTTTTTTTGGGTTTATGGGGCGTGAAAACTTGAAAATCCGGTGAAAACTCGATTTCGAAAAATCGACATGAAAACAATACTTTCCTTTTCTATTTATATTCATATAGAATGAGACTACGTAAAATTAGTTAAATAACTTAATTAATCTACAAATATCATATCCAGGTATATACTGAAAATTAAAAAAAAAGACATGAAAGTAAAACTTTTAGGAATTTGTGCGCCAATTTAAAGTCGTTAGCCGATAAAACATTTAGTTCAAAAGAATTTATTATAATGTTTAGCTCTTACTACTATCAGGTGACCGGACACCTGTTGATAAAAGAGCTAACAATTTCAACAGGTGAGTTCATTCGCTTATTCCAATACTACCGGTTGACTTTTCTATTGTAAGGACTTAAAGAAAATGTTTGAAATAAAGAAACGGTTCTTGATAAACTGTTTGTCTTACCAAACCATATAAATTTTGTTATACAGTAAAACCTCACTAATTCGGACTTCACTAATTCGGAATTCGCGATATTTCGGACTACTTCAAGAAGAGCAGCTTTTTTAATTTTTTTAAAAGTTTTTTAGTTAAAAAATTAATAAAGTGCTACTTCAAAAAATAATAGCTTTTAACTGTCTAATAAAAATTGTTCCATCCTGTAATACACTATTGGTTACTCAGTGAAGAAAACGTTCCACAATTTAAGCTAGTGAAGTGAGAAACCACATAGACGAACTTATTGAATCTGCAGACTTTAATCCGGAATTCAATGACTATTATCTTGTCCTAAGAGAGATGCGCCAACAAGTTTTAAGAAAACAGTGTAGCAAAGAATCACAGAAAAAAATAACAAGTTTTCTTTCTAAGCAACCTCAAATGATCCCTGAGGATATTTGTCAACCCTCTACTTCAACAAGTGCCAAATAATCGGTACGTAAGTACAGTGTTTTAATTAAATATCATTTTACACTGGACATTTATTATTTAACAATATTTTTACTGCCGTAAATATTATACTTTTAACGTTGTTGTTTTTCAATATACTGTACTGTAAATTCATTAAGCGATAATTCGGACTTTCAATAATTCGGACTTCACTTCCCCCCAATTAGTCCGAATTAGTGAGGTTTTACTGTATATTAGTTGTTGTTTAAGTCATCAGCCGAAAGGTTGGTTTGAACCTCTAAAGGTTTTACTATATAAACGAGGAGTGAGGTGGTTTACCATTGCCACAACTCAATGAGTGGAAAAATATGCTTACCAGCACGCGGCAGGCTCTCAGAAAAGCATCTACTTTCCACCCTGCAAATGACACCTTTTCACTTCATTCACCACAGGGTCTGGCTGTATAATGAAATTCATTACTCTCAGAGGAGATAACTATGACTAGTGTATTTGACACCCTCTACTTCTTGTGTTCTTAAATGGTTGTCGTATAATTTACTGACCGTTTAATAATAAACAGAATTACTTTTTGTAGCCCTAGTAGATCGAGTACAAATAATTTAACACTCCACTTGGCTGTTATGGGCATTACTTCAGATTATGCAAACTAAAAAAAAAATTTCGGGACAGTTTAAAAAAAATGGCGCCAAGTCTTACTCTATTAGTAATAGCAGTACAGTTTATAAAAAAGCTTGGCAACAATATTCAATTAACGATTTTTAAGTACGAATACGTAATTATTTAAATAATTACATAAGTAATTAAGAGAGAAAAAAAATTAGATAACAAATCAATTAATGAAAAATACATAACCTAAAATTCAATGTGAAACTTATGACTATAAATTTTTTTTAAATTTGTCATCGGGAACTATTTAGGTATTATTGACAACCACCCAATTCGATTGCTGCTTTTTGCTGGTTTTTTGACGTGGATTAGACATGAGTTTGTTGAGGACTCCCGGTAGAGTTAATTCATGAATGGCTGTCAGCTGGTCACCATACAAAGTCGCTTACCAACCGCGGTTACTTAACAAATAATAGCTAATTTCTACCAGCTTACTGATTGGGCTAACTCGAAGGCCGACTATACAAATAAAATTTAAAAATTGACCGTCTCCGTAGTGTAGTGGTTAGCGTCCTCGCCTACAACACAGAGGTCCCGGGTTCGATTCCCGGCCAGGGTCTGTCAATTTTGAAAAGTCAAAACCCACTGTTCTCGAGATGCGTTACCCATCTAAGTCGTAAATAACCAACCAATTGATAAGACTTTAAATAAATTCCTTTTTGTTTTTTTTCTTACGTCCAACTATTTTGCAATTACAGCTAATGCGGATGGCAAGAAGAATGACGATGAACATGAGTGATGAAAAAATGCTAGACCTGACCGGGAATCGAACTTGGGACATAGGCATAGACGCCAGTTGCGATAACCACAACATCAACGCCAATAATAAACCATAAATAAAAAATTAGGTGTGAAACACTCACACAACTTTCTCTTGCCAATGCAAATAACTAACAATAAACCTAACATTATTAATAAAACATTAGAACTAAACAAAATACTAACCTCAATAAACATAACCTAATTTTAATCATATATGAAAGACGCAAAATAAAAATCAACCTCAGTTTGGCTTAAAAATACGGAAAAGCACTCTTTCACGCTAAACTAGGCACTGTACAAAAAATGCTTTAATTAAAAGTTGTAGATCTTTTAATTTCCTATAAATTTTATTATATACACTTTTGTCGTAAAATGAGTACTAAGGCCGAAAAGTTAAAAATATCGATTTTTCACACGTTTTCGTGAGAAAAAAAGAAAATCGATAATTACCGCTAAACTAAGCGTTATACAAAAAAATGTTTGAAATAAAAGTTCTAAGACTTTAAATTCTCAACAAATTTTATTATAAACATTTTTGCGCTGAAATGCATAATAAAGCCGAAATCTTAAAAAAACAATTCTTTTACGCGAAAACAGCCTCACCAAGAATTTCAGCAAACATGGCGCCTACGGTATCTTGTAAAGCATAAAAATTGAATAAACCAGGCGATTTAAAAAAAAATCGTAGGACCAGTTTTTGAGAAAATCGCAAAAAAGTGAAAAATTACACGAATAAACTACTACTTCCGGTTGACCGATTTCGATGAAAATGTTCGTGTCGGGTCCGGTAGTGGTATGTAACTTAAGTTTCACGTTCGTACGATCTTCGTTCTTGAGATATTCTGTCCACACACACACACACACACAGATCAATCGCTAAAAACATGTTTTTTTGGTTCAGGGGTCTGAAAACGTGTAGATCCGGTGAAAACTCGATTTCGAAATATCGACATGAAAACAATACTTTCCTTTCTGTATATTCATATAGGCAAGAAAAAGTAAAAAGATACGAACGAAATTTATTTATAAATAACGGTAAATGAATAATAAATTAATTGAAAAATTAATCACCGTAAATTTATCTAATAACAGTACAACGATATTAGATGACAATACATTGAGTAGAAGTAACAATAATACATAATGCAATACAATACAATACATAAAAATACAGTACAATATTAGATGAGGCTGATGAACGGTGACGTACACAGAATGTGTAGCAGACAAGTCTGCAAATGGCAAGAGGTATATGACAGATGAAGATGAATGATGAAAAAATGCTAGACCTGACCGGGAATCGAACCTGGGACATAAGCATAGAAGCCAGTTGCGATAACCACTACACCAACGCCAATAAAAAACCATAAATAAAAAAGATACGAACGAAATTTATTTATAAATAACGGTAAATGAATAATAAATTAATTGAAAAATTAATCACCGTAAATTTATTTAATAATAGTACAACGATATTAGATGACAATACATTGAGTAGAAGTAACAATAATACATAATGCAATACAATACAATACATAAAAATACAGTACAATATTAGTTGAGGCTGATGAACGGTGACGTACACAGAATGTGTAGCAGACAAGTCTCCTCCGCCTCCTCCCAGTCACCGCTTTATTATCCACAACGAAAGGGTTACAAGTGTTGGCATCAAGCCAATTGTTACTTCTTATTCTTAAAAATGTATCTTCACTTGAATAAATAATTAGGATAGATAGATTATAGTGTATTCATGACACCAGTTCATCATCTTTTATACTATTCATAACATTAATGTACATTAGTTATAAAAAAAAAAACGCATAAAAACACTATCCCAAGGTATTTTTCTCACGGATGGAAACCGCTCGAAACACAGTTTCTGTTGCCAATGTAAACAATGAACAATATAACTTATGTTTAATCATGAGTAAACAATTTAAAATGAAAAAAAACAAAACCTAATTTTATTTTAATCATGAGTGAATGACGCTAAATGAAATCAACTTCAGTCACTAACTTTGACACTAAACTAAGCTCTGTAGAAAAAATGTTTGAAATAAAAGTTGTAGATTTTTTAATTTGCTATAACTTCGATAGTTTAATCAGCGGTTCCCAAATTTTTTTTTATCACACCCCTTTTGTAAAGAAGAAAACTTCCCACGCCCACCTTTTACACAATTTCATTAGGTAATAAAAGAAACAAGTATTACAATGAATAACCATACTGTTTTTGTAGCATTACAAGTTGCAATTTAATTTTAACAAGAGACAAAATAAATCAGTGAGATGGATGACCTTGCATTTTTTTACAAGATGGTTGATAATTAAAAAATACACAACGTAAATCATTAGCAACATCACCTATGCACCGATACTTTGTTTTTATAGTAACATGTGATGAAAACGCTTTTACGCACAGACAGGTGTGCCTGGAAAAAGTAAACACAATTGGAGCGCTTGCCGATATACTGGGCTGCACTTGGTAATACTAAACCCAAAGTGATGATTTGTCAATTCTATCAAAATCGTACTTAGCAGCAGAATCATTTTTTTATTTTTAAAGCTTATTTTTTAAGTCATTTGGGCAGGGAGTCTATGTTGACACTGAAAGAAACCGTTTTGGACGGCAAAGCTTTCTCGAAGTCCTGCGCCCCCTTGACGTGTCTTCACGCCTCATTAGGGGAGGCGCCACCCCATCTTGGGAACCTTTGGTTTAGATTTTTTTGATGAACGATATACTGCTGTGTAAAATAAATGATAACGATAAAGCAACTCGAAACGAAATATGTTATCAAACGAGTTAACATGTAGCCTACCATATAAATTTATCATATCATCTACAAAATGCTGTTAATGAATTTGTTTATACAATGTCTGCACGTTTAAAAAATGTAACTCATGATACAAAAACAATTAAAATATGAACATAAAAATCTAGTGCGAAACACTCACACGAGTTTCTCTTGTAAATGTAAACAATTTAAAATGAAAAAAATTAATTTTAATTATGAGCGAATGCCGCTAAATGAAAATCAACCTCAGTAGAACTTGAAAATACGTAAAATCACTAATTGACGCAAAACTGAGCTCTGTAGAAAAAGATGTTTCAAATAAAATTTGTAGATTTTAAATCTATAATATATAAAGTTTCCTATAAAGGTAAATTTGATAATACACACTTTTGTTGTAAAATGCATACTAAGGCCGCAATCTTTAAATTTACCGATTTTTGATGAGCAAAATACAGAAAATTACTAATTGACGCTTAAATAAGAGTAGTAGAAAACAGAAAATTTTAAAATACTATTGTAGGTTTTTTAATTTTCTACATACAACTTGCACTAAAATATTAAGGCCACAATCTTCAAACAAAAAAAAACTATTTTTTTACCACGAGAGCACAGCCTCTACAACAATTTCAGCACATATGGCGCTTACATTATCTCGTAGAGCACAAATATAGTAACGTACAGATTTTTGAAATGTCACACGAATAAACTACTACTTCCGGTGGACAAATTTTGATGAAAATGTTTCTTATTACGTGCTTTAGTGGTATCTACCTTAAATTTCAATTTTCAACACCGTAAAATATCTTTAGTTTTTTGAGAAATTTAATCACACACACACACACACACACCAATCGCTAAAAAAGAAGTTTTTACGGGTTCAGGGGGGGGGGGCTTGAAAACGTGTACTTCCGGTGAAAACACAACTCCGAAAAACCGACAAGAAAACAAAACTTTTCTTCCCTATATAATCATATAGGGCAAGCAAAAGTATAAATAAACCTAACACAACTACATGCAGAAATCAAACAAAACTCCCAACAAATAAATACTACTTTAACATTAACTAGACATGACCAAAAACAAGTGACATAACAAACATATCAGAGAGCATATACATAAACATAACAAAAATAATAACATAAAATTAAAAAAACTAATACATAACACTTTAATTAAATGGAGAGCTACACCATCATTTATATAAACATAAATAAAATACATGTGAAATTTTACCAGAAAATTTAAAATGTACAAGATTATTATGTCACACATAATAACTACCTAACTAAAAATATTACATGGAATATATTTATTAAAAACTGTCACTAACATAACCAGCTACCTCTATTCTCACATAAAAATTACAATATTATAATTATTTTAAAGCAAACTATGATAAAACGTGTTACTAATACATACACCGTGATTATTTATCATAATCTGGTATTAATAAACCATATTAACTTATAATTACATTATAATTGTTGTATTTATCTAACTGAAAATAGATAATAGTTAACAGGTATTAAAATAGATTATCTATTTAATCTAGGGTAAATTTAAGTTTCCGTATACTTAAATGACAAAAGGTAAGGTAAGGGAGTCTGTGGGAGTGATAGAAGTGTCCAAGAAGGTTCAGGAACGAAGGCTGCAGTGGTATGGACATTTGATGCGTAGGGAGGAGGAGTATGTGGGGAGGGTTGTGGATGGATTGGTGGTGGATGGGGTGAGAGGGAGGGGGAGACCCCGGAGAAGATGGAGAGACGCCGTGGCGGACGACTTGAGGGAGAAGGGCCTGAGCGAGGAGGATGTGGTGGATCGGAGGGAGTGGAGGAGAAGAGTACGGAACAGCGACCCCTGAGGAAGGGAAAAGCTGAAGAAGAAGATACTTAAATGACTTTCCGGAACTGTAAATATTTCAAATAAACCTTTATTTCCGACAATAAACTAATTATAGTTCTGTTTCTTATCACATGGTCAACCAATTATATGACTTGAACCATTAAGAACAGAAGAGGTAGAGGTAGAAATGGCACTAGTCACAGTTATCTTCTCTAAGACTAATAAATTAAATTATTTAAATTAATTAATTATTTAAATTATTAAATTATTTAAATTTTACAGCTAGACCATGTGATCTGAACTGATCCACCGTGTTGGTCTAAAGTCCAGCCTCTCTTAGTTTGCTCCTAATGTAAACAAATAATGACGTTGCTGAGCATGCGCATTATATCAAAATGTGTACACGCTGATTAAAAAGTAACAACAAAATACTTTCAAAAGTATTTAAATACAAAATACTTTTAAAAATATTTTTCTAAATGAAATTGTTAGGCCTACATCATATCATAACTGATGTTTTTAGTACTTCAAGTACTTATAATTTAAAAAATAGTTAACTTGGTAGGAAGAACGACATCCGTAAAGTCGTGGACTCTAACGTGCACCCTGTAGTAGGTGGCTTTTGATTGTTGACAGAGTCTGTCAACTACGCTAAGAGTACTCCGATGTAGGCAACCAGCAACACAAGTGAGCATGCGCATTAATTAAAAATAAACACAGCATGATCAAAAACAAAATTCAATGCAACACTAATTCGCTCTAAGCTTAATATTATAATGACAACACTTTCAATTCTCTTTATGAAACGTAATCTGGACGGTATAATTGAAAACGCTTATAGAATTGTTTATTTTAGCTGGATGTAGATTGCAGATTTTTACTTTCTCTTGCCTATATGCATATATAGGAAGGAAAGTATTGTTTTCAATGTCGATTTTTCGAAATCGAGTTTTCACCGGATCTATACGTTTTCAGACCCCCTGAACCCAAAAAACATGTTTTTAGCGATTGGTCTGTGTGTGTGTCTGTGTGTGAACAGAATATCTCAAGAACGGAACATCGTACGAACTTGAAACTTGAAACTTAAGTTACGTACCACTACCGGACTCGACACGAACATTTTCATCAAAATCGGTCAACCGGAAGTGGTAGTTTATTCATATAATTTTTCACTTTTTTGCGATTTTCTCAAAAACTGGTCCTACGATTTTTTTTAAAATCGCCTGGTTTACTCAGTTTTTTATTCTCTACAAGATAGGGTAGGCGTCATGTTTGCTGAAATTCTGAGTGAGGCTGTTTTCACGTAAAAACATAGTTTTTGTAAGATTACGGCTTTAATATGCAATTTAGAGCAAAAATTTATATAATTAAAGTTGTAGAGATTTTAAAATTCTACAACTTTTAATTCAAATATTTTTTTGTATAAAGCTTAGTTTAGCAGTAATTAGCAATTTTCTGTTTATTTCTCACGAAAACGTGAGAAAAATCGATTTTTTTAAGATTTCGGCCTTAGTATGCATTTTATAATAAAAGTGTATATAATTGAATTTATAGAAAATTAAAAGATCTACAACTTTTATTTTGAGCATTTTTCTCTACAGAGCCTAGTTTAGAGAGAAAGAGTGATTTTCTGTATTTCTAAGCCAAACTGAGGTTGATTTTCATTTTGCGTCATTCACTCATGATTAAAATAAGGTTATATTTTTGAGGTTAGTTTTTGTTTATTTCTAATATTTTATTAATAATGTTAGGTTTATTATTAATTATTTGCATTGGCAAGAGAAAGTTGTGTGAGTGTTTCACACCATTTTTTTCTTTACAAACGACCTTGATACACTGCAGTGTAATAAAATATAAACATACAACCTAATTAAACAAACAAATAAACGAATACACGCAACATTTGTCTCCAAGGCATGCAAATTACGTTAAAAATAATAAAAAAAACCCTACAGTATAATATATATTTTTTTTATCACGAAGAGAGTTTGTATGTTATTCCACGTAAAGCCAATGCCATTAAAGAAGTTTTAATTTAGTAATCAGTAACATTATTTAATTGTTTAATAACACGCGGAACAAATTTTTATCATTAGCTACTAAAGCAATTATAGAAACCTTTCTTTAGTCCGGCATTGTATAATCCGGAACGCCAAAGGTTCAGATCTAAAAAAAAAAATTTGGTGTGAAACACTCACACAACTTTCTCTTGCCAGTGCAAATAATTAACAATAAACCTAACATCAGAAATAAACAAAAAACTAACCTCAATAAACGTAACCTAATTTTAATCATATGAAAGACGAAAAATGAAAATCGATCTCAGTTTGCCTTAAAAATACGGAAAATCACTCTTTCACGCTAAACTAAGATCTGTACATTGAAATGCTTTAAATAAAAGTTGTAGATCTTTTAATTTTCTATCAATTCCATTATATACACTTTTGTCATAAAATGCATACTAAGACCGAAATGTTAAAAAAATCGATTTTTCTCACGTTTTCGTGAGAAAAAACCAGAAAATCGCTAATTACTGCTAAACTAAGCTTTATACAAAAAAATGTTTGAATTAAAAGTTGTAGAATTTTAAAATCTCTACAACTTTAATTATATAAATTTTTGCTCTAAATTGCATATTAAAGCCGTAATCTTACAAAAACTATGTTTTTACGTGAAAACAGCCTCACTCAGAATTTCAGCAAACATGACGCCTACCCTATCTTGTAGAGAATAAAAAATTAAATAAACAAGGCGATTTAAAAAAAAAATCGTAGGACCAGTTTTTGAGAAAATCGCAAAAAAGTGAAAAATTATACGAATAAACTACTACTTCCGGTTGACCGATTTTGATGAAAATGTTCGTGTCCGGTCCGGTAGTGGTATGTAACTTAAGTTTCAAGTTTCAAGTTCGTATAATGTTCCGTTCTTGAATTATTTTGCACACACACACACACACTCACACACGCACGCACGCACGCACGCACACACAGACCAATCGCTAAAAACATGTTTTTTGGGTTCAGGGGGTCTGAAAACGTATAGATCCGGTGAAAATTCGATTTCGAAAAATCGACATGAAAACAATACCTTCCTTCCTAGTATATATTCATATAGGCAAGAGAAAGTAAAAATTAGACTGCATATTTTGTAGTAATATGTGTAACCTTAAAAAGAAAACCAGAAGTTTTAAAAAACAAACGAAATCGGGCAAGTTCCTATTTCACTACAATAAGCACGATAAATTTAGGCGGATGGGAGTTTTCTGTATACTTCTCAGCCTTTACCTCTTCGGCTGATCACTTAAACAACAAACAGCAGTAATGTTTTATTATTCCAAAATTTTTCTGGCTCTTCTATTTTCCGGAATTCTGATTACATGTCAACAGAAATATATTATTTTTGTCTATATCGTGATTCAAACAATTTAATCCTGATTAATACAATTTAATTGCATGCTTTATCATAGTTAATAAAACAATAATGACTTACGGTTCCTTACTGTAAAATACCAACCGCAAATTACTTCGTCACTAAATAATAATGCTATGTATATCCAACTGATTAACTTACCTGAAAACAAAAGAGAAAAACAATAAAATTAATACAAAATTAAAATTACTAATAATAATTCACTAATTAACAAAAAGATAACGATACAATTATTACAGTCTTAAGAAATTTGAGGCAGCAGTAATAATTGGTACGAGTAATTACGAGGCGTATTTTTAAAGTAAATACCGTTTAGAAATAATATGAAAACAAATAGAATTTTCTTAATAATTTTATTTTAACATAAAAGCCGGTATTTCTATTTACTTTTCTACATAATTCCCACCAATATTAAGGCACTTTTCGTATCGTACAACCAGCTTTTAAATACCGTCCTCGTAGAAACCTGCCGCCTGATTAGACAATCACTGCAACCCAGCGGGAGCATAACTTTCAATAATTTAAACGTTGTCACAATTTCAAAAAGCGCACTTCTTGAAACTACAGGAAACTTATTAGATAATGACGAAATCCTAAAGTGTCTGTTCTCTCTCACTTTTCCGTCACCTTTCTGCATCAAGTCGTCAGTAATGACTGAAGGTCGTCCACTTCGTTCCCCATAATGCACATTCGTACGGCCATCTTTAACAGCACTCAACCAATTTCGTAAAATTCCACCCTTCATAATGTTTTCTCCGTACACTTCACTGATCTGACGATGGATTTTTTTTTGCCGGCCGCGTTGGCGATGTTGGTAACGTGCTCGTCTCTCATCACGCGGTCTTGGGTTCGAATCCCACTCGGGCATGGCATTTTTTCATACGTTACAAAAAATTCATTTCATCCTTCACCGTCTGCATTAGCAGCGATTTGCAAAACAGTCGGACGTTAAACCAAAATAAAAAAAAAAAATAAAAAATGATGGATTTCAGCCGCTTTCATGTCTTTAGCACCAGAAAACGAATCACAGAGTGCATTTCACAGTTGGCGGGATTCTCAATCGGCGGAGACATTTCAAATACTCACAACAAACGTAAACACGGTCGAATGATTCTGTAATGGCGTCTGTAGCTTGCCAATATATAGTGATACAAAGTGCGCATGCGCCAAATACCGACAGTAGTGCTGCAGCGGTGGAATTTCAAAACGGTACTTACTTTAAAAATACGCCTCGTATATTCATCAAAATATTTTTTAAAGGAATAAAGTTTTTTGCCCATAACAGGGAGATGGAGTGTTTAATTATTTGCACTCGATCTGCTGCTAATTCCAGGGCTGCAAAAAATAGTTCTCTCTCTCTCTCTCTTATCACATGATCACCCAATATATGACTGAAACATTTAAGAACAGAAGAGGTATGTTACAGGGGTAAAAGACAATAATCAGAGTTATCTCCTCTGAGAGTAATGAATTTCATTATGCAGCACGACCATGTGGTGAATGAAGTGAAGGTGTCATTTGTAGGGTGGAAAGTGGATAATTTTCACAGGGCCTGGAATGCTGATAAGAATACTTGTCCACTCAGTGTGGACGACAATGGTAAACCATCTCACTCCTAGTTTTACTTAGTAAAGCCTCTGGAGAGGGTGAAACCAGTCTTGATGACCATAAACAAAAAACAATCAGTTTTCAAAAACAATCAATTTAAAAATAAAATGTTGCTGTGAAAATAAATGAGAATATGCTATCAAAATTTCATGAAATCTGTTCCTCAGCTGTTTTGAATATTAGCCTTGTTAGCCTGCACAAAAAAAACACGTCTTTTTGTATTATATTAGTATAGATCTGTGGTGAATGAAGTGAAGTTGTCATTTACAGAGTGGAAAATATGTGCTTTTCAGAGGGCCCGGCATGAGGATAAGCATACTTTTCCACTCAGTGAGGAAGGCAATGGTAAACCACCTCACTCCTCGTTTTACTTAGTAAAACCTCTAGAGGTTCAAACCAGCCTTTCGGCTGTTGACCTAAACAACATTAGTATACATAATAAATTTTCTGCCCATAACAGACAGGTAGAGTGTTAAATTATTAACACTCAATCTGTTCGTTGCAGGGCTAAAATAAATAGTTTTGTTTCTTATCACATGGTCAGCAAATTAAATGACTGAATCATTTAAGAACAGAAGAGGTAGAGGTGTAAAAGACACTAATCAGAGTTATCTCCTCTGAAAGTAATGAATTTCATTATACAGCCAGACCCTGTGGTAAATGAAGTGAAGGTGTCATTTGCAGAGTGGAAAATATGTGCTTTTCAGAGGGCCCGACATGCTGATAAGTGTACTTTTCCACTCAATGAAGAAGGCATTGGTAAACCATCTCACTCCTCGTTTTACTTCGTAAAACCTCTGCGAATTCAAACCAGCCTTTTGGCTGATAACCTGAACAACAACAACAACAACAACAACAACAACAACAACAACAACAACACATTTGTAGAGGAATGTTAATATTTCAAAACAGTACACACGAAAAACACCGGTATTTTATTTACACAACATTTTATTTAATGTTAATTAAAAAAAAAAAAACACCTACGGATAATTAATTAGCTGCAATAGAATATAGCGTAACAGATTGGATAGGAGAATGTAAACGGTAAAACAGATGTATTACGTATTTCCAATAGTTGTGCAGTCATTCTGTACAAATAGACAAGACAAAACAATAACATTGAACGTAAAATTAATTATATTTTATTTAAAAAGAACGAACGTAAGTAAATCTAGTTAAAATAAACAATTGAAATGTTTATTAAACATATTTTAATTATTTTCTTTTCATTAATTACAAAACTCTTACGACGCAATAATATGTACTGTATTACGAATTATAAATCTCTTTAATAAAGAACTGTTACAAATTAATGGTAAATCACCTCACAATAATATGTGCTCTAATACACACACACACACACACACACACAGACGCATAAAACGACGTTCTGATAATTTGCCCCGTGTAGGTCTCTCACGATCATCAAACCCCATCATTTACTTCAACAGCAATACGTACACACACACACACACACACACACACACACACACACACACACACACACACACACACACTCTCTCACCCTCTCTCTCTCACGCACGCACACAAACACACTTATGAAAATGAGTTTAATATGTGTTCTAATATAACACATACGAGGTTTGTTCAAAAAATAACGGGAATTTTCGTTTTTTGAAAAAAATATTTATTTATTCATCTACATTAATATTGTCGCCTTCAAAGTAGTCCCCTTCGCATGCAATACACTTGTGCCAACGCTTTTTCCAATCCTCGAAACACTTCTGAAACTCGATCTTTGTGATAGCTTTTAGCTCTTTCACCGATTCGCTTTTAATGTCATCTATGCTTGTAAAACGACGGCCTTTTAATGTTCTCTTTAATTTTTTTAAAATAGAAAAAAGTCACATGGAGCCATGTCTGGCGAATATGGAGGCTGGGGCATCGTTACAGTTTTGCTTTTGGCCAAAAATTCACGAACAAGCAATGAAGTGTGAGCAGGTGCATTATCGTGGTGCAAAAGCCATGAATTGTTTTGCCACAAATCCGGGCGTTTTTTTCGGATTGCTTCACGCAAACGGCGTTGAACTTGTAGGTAGTACTCCTTATTGATTGTTTGACCTTGTGGCAAGAATTCATGATGCACTATGCCATTAAAATCGAAGAACACAGTGAGCATAACCTTTACATTCGACCGCACTTGTCGAACCTTTTTCGGTCTTGGCGATCCAGAATGCCTCCACTGGGACGATTGAGCCTTAGTTTCGACATCGTATCCGTAAACCCATGTTTCGTCACCTGTTATACCACGTTTGAGTAGATCCGCATCGTTGTCGACTTCATTTAGTGACTCCTGAGCAACTTCCATTCGCCGCTGTTTTTGTTCGAAATTCAACAATTTTGGAACAAATTTTGCTGCCACACGTTTCATACCCAAAACATCCGAAAAAATTTCATGGCATGAGCCAACCGATACGCCAACATCATCACTGACTTCTCTGATTGTGATTCGGCGATCGTTCATAACCATTTCTTTCACTTTTTTCACGTTTTCATCGGTTGTTGATGTGCTTGGATGTCCGGGTCGTTCGTCATCTTCAACGTTTTCGCGGCCATCTTGGAAACGCTTATACCACTCGTAAATCCTTGTTTTACTCATAGCAGACTCACCATATGCCTTTGTTAACATTTCACACACTTTATTACATTTTATTTCATTTTTCACGCAAAATTTAATACAAATTCTTTGATCCATTTTTTTTAACAAACAAAAATAGCCGTGCTCGAAAAACACGTCTAACCTTAGCGGCTTCCACTTAAGAACTAAGCAATGGATATTGTTGAAAATTTTATCGTACGTCAGGGGCATGTGTACCAACATAATAAAAAAAACAATTTTACAATCGGACTATCCAAACCCGCGAAATTTAAAAATTCCCGTTACTTTTTGAACACACCTCGTACATTCACTTTAGTGTAATAACGTCTTAGAACACAAAATAAAAATTCAATAACAATCAGAATCAGAAATAATGAAAATTATAATAGGTACAGAGTGATTTTTTTAGTCCTGTTAAGCATGCTTTTCAATTCAATGAGAAAAACAATGGTGGACCACCTCACTCCTCGTTTTACTTAGTAATTTGACACATATATTCACTAACGTCTTAGAACACAAAATAAAAATTCAATAACAATATTAGAATCAGAAATAATGAAAATTATAATAGGTAAAGAGTGATTTTTTAGTCCTGTTACCCAATTGTTAGTGTCTAATAATTTTTTTCTAAGCAAGAGAAATTTTGTTTTGTAACACAAAGTTGTAATGTTAAATTATTTGCACTTAATCTGTTGGTTCCAGGGCTACAAATATAGTTCTGTATTTTATTCCATGATCAGCCAATTAAATAACCTAATCGTTTAAGAACAACAGAGCTAGAACAAAGACAGTAGTGAAGTTCTACAAGGTAATGGTAGCCCCAGTCCTTCTTTATGGAAGTGAGTCATGGGTTACCACAAAACGCCAAGAAAGTAGGATCCAAGCAGCTGAAATGAGGTTTTTAAGAAGGGTGAAGGGCTGCTCGAGGCTGGATCTAATACACAACGAGGAAATTAGATCCGAGTTGGGTGTATTTAGCTTGAATGAAAACGTGAAGGAGTACCGGAATCAATGGAGGCAACATTTGGAACGGATGCCAGAGGAGAGAATACCTCTAAAAAAGATGGAATATGTTCCAGTTGGAATAAGGGAGGTGGGAAGACCTAGAAGAAGATGGCAGTAGTCGAGATGTACGGTGTTTGTGTAGACGTACAGGATGTTTTGTGAGTTCAGAACAGGCTTATGCCTAATCCTTGATAGTAAGAAGAAGAGAAGATCATTTAAGAAAAGAAAAGGTATAGATGTAAAAGACAGTAATCAAAATTATCTCCTCTGAAAGTAATGAATTTCATTATACAGCCAGACCCTGTGGTGAATGAAATGAAGGTGTAATTTGCAGGGTTGAAAATATGTGCTTTTCAGAGGGCCTGACATGCTGATAAGCATACTTTTAAATTCAATAAGAAAAACAATCGTGAACCACCTCACTCCTCGTTTTACTAAGTAAAATCTGTAAAGGTTCTAACCAGCCTTTCGGCTGATTACCTAAAACAACAACAACAGTAGTTCTAATATCAAAAGATTTAATAAAATGATCAAATTTTCCATAAAGAATACATAATATTAACAGAACTTGTTCGTAGATGAATTACATAAGATTTATCGATAAATCATAGTGAGAATAAATAACAAAAATCTGGTGTGAACCACTCACACGACTTTCTCTTGCCAAACACAAATAATTAACAATAAAACGAACATTCGTCATAAAAACAATAGAAATAAACAGAAACCTAACCTCGAAAACAACCTAATTTTAATCATGAGTGAAAGACGCAAAATGAAAATCAACCCGTTTGGCTTACAAATGCGGAAAATCACTCTTTCACGATAAATTCAGCTCTGTAGAGAAAAATGTTCAAAATAAAAGTTGCAGATACAGTATTTTAATTTCCTATAGATATATTATAAATTATGGATATTTTATTTTATTTTGTTATAGATATTTTAATTTTATAAATTTGATTATATACACTTTTGTCGTAAAATGCATACTAAGGCCGAAATCTTAATAAAATTGATTTTTCACTCGTTTTCGTGAGAAAAAAAAACAGAAAATCGCTAATTACCGCTAAACTAAGCGTTTTATACACAAAAATGGTTGAAATAAAAATTGTAGGATTTTATATTCTCTACAACTTTTATTACATACATTTTTGCGCTAAAATGCATATTAAAGTCACAATCTTAAAAGAAAAATTTTTTTACGCGAAACCAGCCTCACCAAGAATTTCAGCAAACATGGCGCCTACCCTATCTAGTAGAGCAAAAAAATTAGTAAACGAGGCGATTTTTAAAAAAATCGTAGGACTAGTTTTAGAGAAAATCGCAAAAAAGTGAAAAATTACACGAATAAACTACTACTTCCGGCTGACCGATTATGATGAAAATGTTCGTGTCGGGTCCGGTAGTGGTATGTAACTTAAGTTTCAAGTTCGTACGATGTTCCGTTCTTGAGATATTCTGTTCACACACACACACACCAATCGCTAAAAGCATGTCTTTTTGGTTCAGGGGGTCTGAAAACGTGTAGATTCGGTGAAAAATCGACATGAAAACAATACTTTCCTTCCTATATATTCATATAGGCAAGAGAAAGTAAAAACTAATAGACCGACGGCTACTGCAACAATAAAATAATATAACAAAACAAACACTATCCGGATAATCTTTCGAATCTATTTCCTATATCTCAAATTGAAATTCAAAATTTCAAATTAAATAATAAAAAGGTAATAAAAAGAACAAGGAAGAAATACATTAAAAACTAATAAAATTTGACAAGAGACAACAAACAACAATAAAAACGATTACGAAAAACAATAATGACTAATGAATAGATAATAAAATCATGAGGGTCATTATAACCTTAAAGAGCTTACTATTTGTAAATCGATAAAATCACCTATCAAGTTATAAATAACCATTTTATATTAGGAGGACAAGGATAAAGATCGATATATCGAAGTACAAATCGAACCAAGTTTATGTAATTTAAGTGCGTGAATATGATATAGTGTGCATGTGAGTATGGTATAATCAATAAAAATGACATAAAACGGAAACGATAAATACCAAATAAAGTTATAAAACTGATATAAGTGCTGTACACAACTTTTATGAAGTTATATTACATCACAGCCTAGAACGTATGACACGGAGAATTACAAGCTTATATAAATAAAATAAAATATCGTACATATACGGAATATTCTCCTACTTTTCAATATTATATAAATATCATTATTTATTAACTGAACTAGTTCATATACAATACGAAAAAAGTATTTTTTGCACAGTTGAGCCGTTGTTAGTTTGCTCTTGCTGTCAACAAACAAAAGCCACCTACTACAGGGTGCACGCTAGAGTCTGCGACTTTACAGATGTCGTATTCCAATTAAGTTAACTATTTTTTTTAAATTATAAGTACTTAAAGTACTAAAAACATCAGTCATGATATAATGTAGGCCTAACAATTTCATTTATAAAAATACTTTTAGTATTTTTAAGTATTTTGTTGTTACTTTTTAATCAGCGTGTACAAATTTTGATACAGGATGATTCACGAAGATATGCAGAAACTTTGGGAGCCCATTGTACATGTAAAAATAATGAAAAAAGTTTATATAAACATGGGTCCGGAAATGCTTCGTTTCCGAGTTACGGCTAGCGAAAGATTTCGCCTGGATTTCAGCTCACCAGGTGAAATGAGGTCTTTCTGAAATTTTGGTAAGGTAGATTAAGGGGCGAATTCAATCGTTTCTTATGGTTTTTGACCTGATAAATTGAATAAAACAGGTCCCAGAACTGTAAGTTAAATAGTTTTTGAGAAAACCAGTGTCAAATACAAAAAATGGTGTGAAAAAAACACAATTTTTCATCTTTGTTTTTCCGGTTAATTTTACTTTGTACTGTTTTGAATAAAAATTCATTTTATCAAACATCTATTCGCTTTCTGTGTACTTTATTTACACTGGTTTGTTCAGAATAAAATTTTCTACATGTTTTATTCAAAAATTTCAACTGTTTCTTGGTAAAATAACAAAGTTATTCTTGCCCAAAGATGAAGAAATGTGTTTTTCACTTCATTTTTTTGCATTTGACACTGGTTTACTTAAAAAATATTTAACTTACAGTTCTGGGACCTGTTTTATTCAATTTATCAGATCAAAAACCATAAGAAATGATTGAATTCGCCCCTTAATCTACCTTACCAGAATTTCAGAGAGACCTCATTTCACCTGGTGAGCTGAAACCCGGGCGAAACTTTCGCTAGCCGTAACTCGGAAACGAAGCATTTCCGGACCCATGTTTATACAAACTTTTTTCATTACTTTTACATGTACAATGAGCTCCTAAAGTTTCTGCATATCTTCGTGAATCACTCTGTATAATGCGCATGCTCAGTGACGTCATTATTTGTTTACATTAGGAGCAAACTACTAGTAAGAGAGGCTGGACAGTACAGTACTGTGAATATTATTGCCAAATATTATTAAACTAAAGCGCCGGTCAGTTCTAAATGTTTGTTAACGCTGAATATGGAGTATAGAAGAGGTATCAATGATTGGCAAATTACTGTGCTCAGGCGATGAAAAACCGCCCTGGTTTTTCGCCTTAAAACAAAAAATAAAACACATCTGTTATTCTCTACATTTCTAGCCGCAGCGTACATCGTACTGGTATGTTATTCTGGAAAATGTTCATATCACGTCCCGTAGTGGTACATAAATTAAGTTACAAGTTTCAATTTGGTACGTTGTTCCGTTCTTATTTGTTCACAGACACAGACACAAACACACAGACAAATCGCAAAAAACAAGTTTTTTGGGTTCAGGGTGCGTAAGAACGTGTAAATCAGGAGAAAACTCGATTTAGAAAAATTGACGTACACAAAAACAATACTTTCCTTCCTTAAATAAGGCGATTTAGGGAAAAACAGTAAAAGCCGTTTCCGATAAAATCGCAAGAATGAACTACTACTTCCGGTTGACCGATTTTGATGAAAATGTTCATGTCAGGTCCCGAGGTGGTACATAACTTAAGTTCCAAGTTTGTTCGTTATTCCGTTCTTTTCTAGTCACACACAAATACACACAAACACACACACACACACACATGCGCGCGGCGGACACGCACGAAGGGGGGAGAGGAGGGAGAGAGATGTAAAAAAAACATGTTTTTTGGGTTCAGTGGGCCTGAAAAGGTTTTTGTTTTGCAAGGTGGAAAGTAGATGCTTTTCAGAGGGCCTGGCATGCTGATAAGCATATTTTTCCACTCAGTCAGGAAGGGATAATAAACCGTCTGACTCCTTGTATTACTTAGTGAAGCCTCTGGTACAGGCTCCATGTTTTTATAGTATGTTGTTTAGGTCAACAACCGAAAGGCTGGTTTGAACTTCTACAGGTTTTACTAAGTAAAAACGAGGAATTAGATGCCTTCCTTACTGAGTTGAAAGAGTATGCTTATCACCATGCCAGGCCCTCCGAAAAGCACCCACTTTCCATTCTGAAAATGACATCTTCATTTCATTTACCATAGGGCTTGGCTGTATAGGGCCAAGAAGTAAAATATGGGAATCTTTACAAAAACTGGAAGCCCCAATTTCTTTAATTCGTAAAATCAAAATGTTGTATGTGGAATGTGAAAGCTGTATTCAAATTGGAGATGGTAGATCAGAATGGTTTCGAACTAAAAGAGGTGTTCAACAAGGAAGCGCACTCTCCCCACTTCTTTTCATTGCTCTCATGGATGTAATTATTAAAGAAATCAAAGCTGTAAATCCTGGAAATTTGAATGCATTAGTGTTCGCAGATGATGTGGCCATCTGGGGAGAGACAGACCAAGAGGTGCAGGAAAAGTTGGATTGCTGGAACAAGAAATTTAAGGAGTTCAAACTAACCGTTAGTAAGCAGAAAACAGTAGCAATGAAAGTCAGCAGAACACCTGCGCAGTGTAACATAAAACTTGATGGAGAAAGGATTGAATGTGTGGGAAGTTTTGGATATCTTGGAAGCGTCGTCTCAAATAATGGGAGTGTTGAGCTAGAAGTTTTAAATAGAGTGAATAAAGGATCCTCCTTCTTTTACCAAGTGCGGAACTTAGTCTGGGATAATACAGTTCCCATAAGAGCCAAACAGACCATGTTTAAAACATATCTTCTTCCAATAATGACATATGGCCTAGAAAGCTGAGTCTTATTGAAAGGGGACATTAGCAAATTACAGGCATGTGAGATGAAATTTTTAAGATCAGCCTTGCAGAAGACCAGAAGAGACAAGGTCAGAAATGAATATATAAGAAGAGATATGCAGGTGACCTTAATGACGGAAGAAAGATTACGTACAGCAAGACTCAAATGGTTTGGACATGTACAAAGGATGCCAGAGGCAGGTATCCCCAGACAGTACTTGGACATGGAGGTATCTGGAAAGAGACCCGTTGGACGTCCCAGAAGAAGATGGACTGACCAAATAAGGGATGATCTCCTAACAAAAGGAATGACACTACAGGATATCAGAATACAAAAGGTATATCAAGATAGAGATAGATGGAGGCATATCGTCCACTCAAATCCTACCCGGCCTGCTGGAAGGATACCCAGATGATGATGATGACTCTTAGAAGAAGATAACTCTGACTAGTATTAGTATTACCTGTAGTCTGACCTGTAATAGTATCCAGTGAATTAGTACCAATATAGTTTATAGTATATAGTACACTAGTCTGCCCATAACAGACAGGCAGAGTCAAATTATTTACCCTCAATCTGTCGTTGCAGGGCTAAAATAAATAATTCTGTTTCTTATCACATGGCCAGCCAATTAAATGACTGAATTATTTAAGAACAGAAAAGGTAGAGGTGTAAAAGACACTAATCAGAGTTATCTCCTCTGAAAGTAATGAATTTCATTATACAGCCAGACCCTGTGGTGAATGAAGTGAAGGTGTCATTTGCAGAGTGGGAAATATGTGCTTTTCAGAGGGCCCGGCACGCTGATAAGCGTACTTTTTCACTTAGTGAGGAAGGCCAGATAAACCACCTCACTCCTCGTTTTACTTAGTAAAACCTCTACAGGTTGAAACCAGCTTTCCGCCTGATGACCTAAATAACAACAGTATACTAGTATATAGTATATAGCATTAGTCGTCGCCAAAATCAGCAGTTTAACGGCTGATTTTCGGAGACGAAGGTTCCTGGTTCAAATCCTAGTAAAGGTAGTTACTTTTATACGGATTTGAATACTAGACAGTGGTTACCGGTGTACTTTGATGGTTGGGGTTTAATTAACCATACTCTCTTAGGAATGGTCGGCCTGGGTCTGTAAAAGACTACACCTCATTTACACGTCATACACATCATCCTCATCTCATTGGGTTGCTTATTGTTCTGAATTGAACAGATTGCAACGTACACAAATAGGGGGGAAAAAAAGTATATAGCATTAGCATACACCTCTACTTCTCTGTTCTTTTAATAGTTCAGTCAGAACTTTTTTAGAGTACTTAGGTTCGTACGTCATGAATTTATTTTTTCACTAATCGTACAAGGAAAAACTGTGGAACGTTTAAACCACACTTGATACACAAGTTAGTAATCCAGGAACGAGATATTTCATTTTCAGAGCCGGTTTTAAGAAAATCAATATCATAAACGATTCTTTATAACAAGGAGAAAACTAACATAAATGGTGCAATTTTAAACAAGAAAAATAAAAATAAATTTGCATTTTATTAAAAGTGCATTTATCATAATGAATACAAAATTATCTGACGTTCTCAACACCAAAAAAAAAAAAAAAAAAAAAATGCATAATCTTTACTTTTAAGAATATTATAGATTGCCCATATCATGTAGGTGGAAAGTTAATTATTTGCACACGATCTGCTAGTTCCAGGGCTGTAAAAAATAGTTATGTTTCTTGTCACATGGTCAACCAATTAATTATATGACTGAAGCACTTAACAACAGATGAGGTAAAGGTGTAAAAGACACTAGTTTAAACAAAAAAAAAAAAAAGAAATTCGCATTTTATTAAAAGTGCATTTAACATAACGAATAAAAAATTTCCTGACGTTCTTAACACAAAATAAATGCATAACCTTTACTTTTAAAAATATTATAGATTGCCCATATCATGTAGGTGGAGAGTTAAATCATTTGCACACGATATGCTAATTTCAGGGTTGCAGAAAATAGTTCTGTTTCTTATCACATGGTCAGCCAATATGACTGACGCATTAAAGAACAGAAAAAGTACAGGTGTACAAGACACTAGTCACAGTTATCTCCTCGGAGATTAATAAATTTCATTATACACCCAGACCCTGTGGTGAATGAAGTGAAGGTGTCATTTGCAAGATGTAAAGTACATACTTTTCAGAAGGCTGGCATATTGATAAGCATACTTTTCCACTCTGTCAAGAAGGCATGATAAACCACCTCGCTCCTCGTTTTACTTAGTAAAAGCTTCTAGAGGTTCAAACCGGCCTTTCGGCTGATAAACTTAATGACAATATTACAGAGAAATTTGTACGATTTTAACTCATAAACTTATAGGCCTATTAAAATGGAATTTATGTGAGTTTCCTTTCGGTCCATTGGTTACGGCGTTTGATTTTCTTTATTAGTTTTACTAATCAAATATGTTTCTATCCGCCATTATGGTGACTGACTAGCGACCTTTACAATGCGTGTAATTTTTATTCGTGATTATTTTTTAGTGCATTATCCCATCTGTTGTAACCCAATCATTCAATATTTTTAATCCAAAACTTATACTTACAACTTTAGAATTATTGCAACCCCTCTATTTCCGACACTAGTCTATTTCAAGTAATTAAGCAAAAACTAAACTTTTAATACAAGTAAAACTATCAAAGAATGATTAAAAATATGGTGTGAAACATTCACACGACTTTCTCTTGCCAATGCAAATAATGAACAATATAACCTAACATTAATAATCAACAAAAAAACTAACCTTGGCCTTTAATCCCACTCAGGCACGACATATTTCCATACGTGACAAAAAAAAATTTCATTCTTCACCGTCTCCATAAGCAGTAATTCCAAAACAGTCGGACGTTAAACCACAAAAAAAACCTAATTTTTATCATTATGAGAAATGAAAACCAACCTTAGTTTGCCTTTATAATACAGAAAATAACTCTTTCACGGTAAACTAAGCTCTGTAGAGAAAAATGCTTTAAATAAAAGTTGTAGACCTTTTAATTTCCTATAAATTTGATTGTACACACGTTTGTCAAAAAATGCATACTAAAGCCGATATCTTAAAACATCAATTTTTTTACAGATTTTCATGAAAAAATAACTAGAAATTCATTAATTACCGCCAAACTAACCGTTATGCAAAGAAACGTTTGGAATAAAAGTTGTAGGGTTTTCAATTTTCTACAACTTTTGTTATGTACACTTTTGCGCTAAAACGCAACAATTAAGGCCGCAATCTTGCAAAAAAGTTTCTTCGAGAAAACAGCTTCTCCAGGAATTTCAGCAGACATGGCACGTACCCTATCTTGTAGAGCATAAAAAATTAAGTAAATGAGATTTAAAACAAAATCGTATTTTTCAGAAAACTGCCTAAAAAGTGAAAACTTACACGAATTTACCTCCGGTTGACTGATTCGATGAAAATGTTCGTATCGGGTCTTCTAATGGTACGTAACTTAAGTTTTAGTTTCAACTTTGTAAGATGTTCTGTTCATGAGATATTTTGTTCACACAGACCAATCGCCAAAAACATATATTTTTGGATTCAGGGAGTTCGAAAAATCGACATAAAAACAATAGTTTCCTTCCTATACAGTCAACTCCCGATTATCCGCGGGCGGATTATCCGCGCACGTCGGATGAATTTTTTTTCATTCTTTTTTCTTAACGTTAACGTTTTAACTTCATGTTAACTTTTTTAAAACGTTGTGACTTCTATTACAACATAGCTTCTGCACATCATTTGTAAGTAAACAATTTTTTTTTTCTAAATACATTGTATGTACTAATTTTAAAAAATACAGTAAACAAACATTTTTAGGGACAAAAAATAATAAACAACATTTAATTAATATTTTAATGTTATATTTTGTAATTTAAGCTAGTGTTTTCATTATTGTACATATTTATGTACTTTAAATAACAAAAAATTAATAAAGATTTTAAATACGTATACTACTGTATATGCCTACGCTTTTTTTCGTCATTTTGCGGATTATCCGCGGCACTCGTGCCACCCAATTCCGCGGATAATCGGGAGTTGACTGTATTCCTATAGGCAAGAGAAAGTAAACAAGTCTGGCCAAAACGTTTTTTTTTTTTTAATCCCTAATGTGTGTACCAATCCCAATCTGTTCAATTAAGAACAATAAGCAACCCCATGACCCAATGAGATGAGGATGGTATGACGTGTAAATGAGGTGTAGTCTTGTACAGACTCAGGCGGACCATTCCTGAGACAGTATTGTTAATTGAACCCCAACCATCAAAGTACACCGGTAACCACTGTCTAGCATTCAAATCCGTTTAAAAATAACTACCTTCACTAGGTAAAGAAACGTTTAACATTTTAATAAATAAACCCGGCCGGTAATGACAGTATAATATTTACTGTTGTTGTTGTTTAGGTCAACAGCCGAAAGGCTGGTTTGAACCTGTAGAGGTTTTACTAAGTAAAACGAGGAGTGAGGTGGTTTACCATTGCCTTCCTCACTGAGTGGAAAAGTACGCTTATCAGCATGCCGGGCCCTCTGAAAAGCACATATTTTCCACTCTGCAAATGACACCTTCACTTCATTCACCACAGGGTCTGGCTGTATAGTGAAATTCATTACTTTCAGAGAAGATAACTCTGACTAGTGTCTTTTACACCTCTACCTCTTCTGTTCTTAAATGATTCAGTCATTTAATTGGCTGACCATGTGATAAGAAACAGAACTATTTATTTTAGCCCTGCAACAAACAGATTGAGTGTAAATAATTTGACACTCCACCTGTCTGTTATGGGCAGAAATATTTACTAATACCTAAAATAAACAATGAGCACGCGATTAACAGGTGATGTCTCTTTAAATAGTTAGTTACACAAGGTTGAGTACCGAGAACAATTAACAAGTATAGATGTTACGCAACCTTGTCACTAATTGTAATTAGTACACGTTTAGTAGACAAGATAAAGAAAATTGGGAACGTTGGTCTTAAGAAATGAAAAATATTCCAATAATAGTTTTACATACACAAATTTTTCCATTTAGAATAGCCTACATACATTATAATTAATTACAAAAATCTATATTTAACTCGAGAAAATTTCCATAAATTATCTAAAAATAAAAACGTAAAGGTAGTTACTTTTATACGGATTTGAATACTAGACAGTGGTTACCGGTGTACTTTGATGGTTGGGTTTCAATTAACTACTCTCTCAGGAATGGTCGCCCTGGGTCTGTACAAGACTACAACTCATTTGCACATCATACACATCATCCTCATCTCATTGGGTTGCTTATTGTTCTAAATTAAACAGATTGCAACGTACACAAACTAGGAATAAAAAAAAAATGTTTATCTCGTTACGTTACATGACATGATATTTTTGTCAGTAGGATTTTCGAAGAAATACTATTAACGTCCAGTTAATATTGCATAAGAATTTTGAACGGGACGGAATTTTTGGAATAAAACGAAGAAGAATCTGTAACAGTACAGAAATAAATCTGCGACAAGCAACAGATAAGTTTGTTCAGATTATAACAAATCGTACACTGATATTCTAGAAAATGGTCTTAATATGGGTTTCTCGTATTTTTAAGTCACACAGATGTTGATTTTCATTTCGCGTCATTCACTCATGATTAAAACATAGTTTTTTTTTAATACAATATATTTTTATTTCTAACTGTACAACATTAACAGCAAACAAATTCGATAAAATTGTACAAAAATATTGACAATTTTAAGGCATTGAAGAGATCGCCGACCATTGACAAGTAGGCCTACTTCAACCGTAGGATAATCAATAACTTAGTTTTTTATTTATTTATTTATTTTATTATGTTTTTCTTTTATTTTGACGCCTCATGAATCGTAGGTTATTTAAGATGTATTATTTACATTGAAAAGAAAAAGTCGCGTCAGCGTTTCACATTAGATTTTTCTCATTTTTATTAACTGCGTCCATGCGACGTTTAAAAGTGAGTACAAACCAAGATAAAAAATCTGGTGTGAAACACTCACACAACTTTCTCTTGCCAATGCAAATAATTTACAATATAATTTAACATTAGTAATAAAATATTAGAAATAAACAAAAAACTAACCTCAATAAACATAACCTTATTTTAATCATGAGTGAAACACTCAAAATGAAAAATCAACCTCAGTCTGGCTTAAAAATACGGAAAATCACTATTTCACGCTAAACTAGGCTCTGTAGAGAAAAATGCTCTAAACAAAAGTTGTAGATCTTTTAATTTTCTATAAATTTAATTATATACACTTTTGTCGTAAAATGCATACTAAGGCCGAAATCTTAAAAAAATCAATTTTTCACACATTTTCGTGAGAAAAAAACAGAAAATCGCAAATTACCGCTAAACTAAGCGTTATACAAAAAATTGTTTGAAATAAAAGTTGTAGAATTTTTAATTCTCTACAACTTTTATTATATAAAGTTTTGCGCTAAAATGCATATTAAAGCTGTAATCTTAAAAAAACAACGTTTTTACGTGAAAACAGCCTCACCCAGAATTTCAGCAAACATGGCGCCTACCCTATCTTGTAGAGAATAAAAAATTAAGTAAACCAGGCGATTTTAAAAAAAATCGTAGGACTAGTTTTTGAGAAAATCGCAAAAAAGTGAAAAATTATACGAATAAACTACTACTTCCGGTTGACCGATTTTGATGAAAATGTTCGTGTCGCGTCCGGTAGTGGTATGTAACTTAAGTTTCAAGTTTCAAGTTTGTACGATGTTCCGTTCTTGAGATATTCTGTTCACACACACACACACACACACACACACACCAATCGCTAAAAACATGTTTTTTGGGTTCAGGGGGTCTGAAAACGTATAGATCCGGTGAAAACTCGATTTCTTAAAATCGACATGAAAACAATACTTTCCTTCCTATATATTCATATAGGCAAGAGAAAGTAAAAAGGACAAATTAAAATAATATTGTTGTTGTTTAGGTAATCAGCTGAAAGGCTGGTTTGAACCTCTAGTCTAGAGGTTTTAATAAGTAAAACGAGGAGTGAGGTGGTTTACCAAGCTTTCCTCACTGACTGGAAAAGTATGCTTACCAACATGCCAAAGTCTTTGAAAAGTATATATTATACTTTCCATTCTGCAAATGATACCTTGCCTTCATTCACCCCAGGGTCTGGCTGTATACTGAAATTCATTACTCTCAGAGGACATAACTCATGACTTAGTGTCTTTTACATCTCTACCTCTTCTGTTGTTTAATGCATCAACCATATAATTGGCTGACCATGTTATACGAACCGGAATAATTTTTTGTAGCCCTGGAACTAGCAGATCGAGTGCAAATAATTTAACACTCCACCTGCCTGTTATGGGCAGATTTAAATAATAACACTACGTTAAATTCATTATTTACGAATTCGTTCATTACTACCACATACTTCCATAATTGTATCATAACCTACAATCGCTCTGCCCATAACAGACAGGTGGAGTGTCAAATTATTTACACTCAATCTGTTCGTTGCAGGGCTAAAATAAATAGTTCTGTTTCTTATCACATGGTCAGCCAATTAAATGGCTGAATCATTTAAGAACAGAAGAGGTAGAGGTGTGTTGTGACACTAATCAGAGTTATCTTCTCTGAAAGTAATGAATTTCATTGTACAGCCAGACCCTGTGGTGAATGAAGTGAAGGTGTCATTTACAGAGTGGAAAATATATGCTTTTCAGAGGGCCTGGCATGCTGATAAGTGTACTTTTCCACTCAGTGAGGAAGGCAATGGTAAACCACCTCACTCTTCGTTTTACTTAGTAAAACCTCTAGAGGTTCAAACCAGCCTTTCGGCTGTTGACCTAAACAACAACAACAACAACCTACAATAACGTTTCCGTTTATTTACAATTTATATTAACGTTTACTCAGAAAGAAACTCTTCTGTACTATTATTTGTCTTAAATTCACGACTTTAGTAACGTATAATAGTTTATGGAATCATTATGTAGCGTTGGTGACGTAAAAGAGGCATAATGTTATATTCTGCCCATAACAGATAGGCGGAGTGTCAAATTATTTACACTCAATCTGTTCATTGCAGGGCTAAAATAAATAGTTCTGTTTCTTATCACATGGTCAGCCAATTAAGTGACTGAATCATTTAAGAACAGAAGAGGTAGAGGTGTAAAAGACACTAATCAAAATTATCTCCTCTGAAAGTACTGAATTTCATTATTCAGCCAGACCCTGTTGTGAATGAAGTGAAGGTGTCATTTGCAGAGTGGAAAATATGTGCTTTACAGAGAACCCGGCATGCTGTTAAGCGTACTTTTCCACTCAGTGAGGAAGACACGGTAAACCACCTCACTCCTAGTTTTAATTAGTAAAACCTTAACAGGTTCAAATCAGCCTTTCGGCTGATGACCTTAACAACCATGTTATAGTACAATAAATTTTATTTTGTACAGATTGTATGCAACTTTCATTTCTCATCATGCGGTCTTGGGTTCGAATCCCATTCAGGCACGGCTTATTTACATACGTTACAAAATCATTTTATCCTTCACAGTCTGCATTAGCAGTAATTGCACAACAGTCGGATGTTAAACAAAAAAAATATATATGCATTTCGTTTGGGAAAGTTTAGCAGTTCGCCAAATTTGAACTTTAAACGTATCAATAAATCAGGTTTAAAATAGTTTTCTGTAACTTAAAACAATTAAAATCTTAAAATAATTTATAAAAATAGTTGGACAATTTTAAATGAATGTGATTAGGTGAAAGTTTTAGATAAAAGGAACAAATAAATTCAGTTGGAATTTAAAATTATAAACGTCTAGTGGTATTTAAAAGCATAATATATTAATAAAATATACAATACATAATGTATTACGAGAAATTTATTACAGGTAATTTGCAATGTATTATAAGGATACTAGCTAATTTATAGGTAATAAGGTGCAACAATAGCATTATTATATGATAAAAACCTGAGTAATAACTAAATATTACGTAAAATTTCGTACAATGTAATAAGAAAACACCCCCTCATTAGGTATGTACTAAAGCTTTTAATGTACTGCCACACTTACGGTGACAATGACATTTTTAGAAATACCAAAAAATTATAACAACTCAAATGTCATAAATTATATCCCGCCCAAAACTATTGTATATTCCTATACAAAAATAAAATTATTATCAACGCTTTCTCCTAAATACGTAGCTCAATCGTTCGAGTGTTATTTTAAGAAATAACGACCCGGTTGCGATTTATATCGTATTTACCTAAATACAAGTCGTAGTTTAGGTCAACAGCCCTGGCTGGTTTGAACCTCTAGAGGTTTTACAAAGTAAAGACGAGGAGTGAGGTGGTTTACTATTACCTTCCTCACTGAGTTAAAAGAGTATGCTTATCAGCATGCCAGGCCCTCCGAAAAGCATCCACTTTCCACCCTGCAAATGACACCTTCACTTCATTCACCACAGGGTCTGGCTGCATAGTGAAATTCATTACTCTCAGAGGAGATAACTCTGACTAGTGTATTTTACACCTCAACCTTATTTGTTCTTAAATAGTTCAGTCTTATAATTGGCTGACTATGTGATAAGAAACAGAACTATTTTTTGTAGCCCTGGAACCAACAGATCGAGTGCAATTAATTTAACACTCCACCTGCCAGTTATGGGCATTCTAAATAATAGACGAGGACTTTAAAGAAATTGTTGTTTTGTTTAGGTCATCAGCTGAAATGCGGGTTTAAACTTCTAGAAGCTTTACTAAATAAAACGAGGAGTGAGATGGTTTAATCTTTACCTTCCTCACTGAGTGTTAAAGTTTCCTTATCAGCATGCTAGACGCTCAGAAAAGCATCTACTTTCCAACCCTGCAAACGACACCTTCATTTGATTCACCACACGATCTGGTTGTATAATGAAATTCATTACTCTCAGAGGAGATAACTGTGACTAGTGTCTTTTACACCTCTACCTTTTCTGCTCTTAAATGCCTCAGTCATATAATTGACTGACCATGTGATAAGAAACAGAACTATTCTTTTGTAGCCCTGGAATTAGCAGAACAAATGCAAATAATTTAACACTCCACCTGAGTGTTATGGGCATTTAAAAAAAAAATTATAATATGTTGAAGTTTTCAACAGTAATCGAAACCTCCCCTCTTTTAAATTTTGCCTTCAAATTATCCCGATCCATTTATCCACCCTCGAACTTTCCTGACCACCTCATCTAGCAAGGATCACTGAAAATTCTGCGTCCCTACCTTCTTTTGTACCGTTCAAAGGAATCTACTCCGTTGACTCACGCTAATCGCAGACCAATTGGACCAGTATTTTCTTTCTAAACACCTTTTTTTTGGTTAGAGGGGGGTCATAAAACGTGAAGATAATTTAAAATCCGGAACAAGAACAGTGTTTTCCAGCTCACATTATATTCTGGCTGTACTTAGGTCTAAGGGGCACGCCCCAGACCACACAGAGCGTGCCCATAGAACTTCGGTTTAGCTACCATATCCTTGCCTGCTTTCGAGGTAACGGGCGCTGGCAGTAGCACCTCCGTATGCTATTCGTAGTACACGGTTGTGTGCAGAACATCCATGTGTGGTAGCGCCACATGCAAAGCATTAGCTGCGTAACGAGCTCGACGGTGACTCGTCCAATGTTTACACGAGTATTGAGGGGAGTGGGGCGCCCTGCAGACGTGACCGCACCCACTCATTTGGGTTGGCCTCTCAGGGGTTGTGAGTTCTTAGATAGCGCTTTGGAGCCACTAGGCTGCTTAAATTCCTCCGGAATGGGCGTAGCTGGCCGAGGAGTGTCCAGATAAATACGCGTGTACTTAGGTCTACTTTAGAGAGACCAAGAGAAACCGACAAAGAATGCAGTTTACACTGTCGCAGTCTTATCAAGGTAGAAAAAATATTTCAACTTTAAAATTCTACGTACGATAACAGAATACTTTAAAAAAAATTTAAGAAAACAAAAGAAATACTTTAGAAAAATTTTTCCATCACAAACGCAACATTACACAATTCCATCGTACATAATTGACGTCACGGAACAACAGTACACTCAACAACGATGTACGACAAATTTGAATACCACAGAAAAACCTTCACATAAACTGTGAACGCTACGGCGTTACCAAGTACTGGACATGAACCGTTTAAAAAAATTTCTGAACAAGGATATATCAACAAGGATATATAAATTTCTTAGGACATATCTTATATAACATGTTAACACCGAAAAGTAATTCCAACATTGTAGACAAGGTCAAAAATTTTGTATTTTGAATAATATTAGTTTTTTGCCCATAACAGACAGGCGGAGTGTTAAATTATTTGCACTCGATCCGCTAGTTACAAAGCTATACAAAATAGTTCTGTTTCTTATCACATGGTCAGCCAAATTATATGACTGAAGTATTTAAGAACAGAAGAGGTATATGTGTAAAAGATACTAATCAGAGTTATCTCTTCTAAAAGTAATGAATTTCATTAGAAAGCCAGACTTTGTGGTGAATGAAGTGAAGGTGACATCTGCACGGTAAAAGAGTAGATGCTTTTTAGAACGCCTGGTATGCTGATAAGCATACTTTTCAACTCAATGAGGAAGGCCAATAGTAAACCACCGCACTCCTCGTTTTACTTAGTAAACCCTCCAGAGATTCAAACAACCCTTTCGGCCGATGGCCTAAACAACAACATTATTTTTATAGACATAATTTTAGATTAATAATAAAATGTAATGTTGTTTTGGTCAACAGCCGAAAGGCTGGTTTGAACCTTTAGAGGTTTTACTAAGTAAAACGAGGAGTGAGGTGGTTTACCATTGCCTTCCTCACTGAGTGAAAAACTATGCTTATCAGCATGCCGGGCCCTCTGAAAAGCACATATTTTCCACTCTGCAAATGACACCTTCACTTCATTCATCACAGGGTCTGGCTGTAAAATGAAATTCATTACTTTCAGAAGAGATAACTCTGATTAGTGTCTTTTACACCTCTACCTCTTCTGTTCTTAAATGATTCAGTCATTTAATTGGCTGACCATGTGATAAGAAACAGAACTATTTATTTTAGCCCTGGACCAAACAGATTGAGTGTAAATAATTTGACACTCCACCTGTCTGTTATGGGCAGAAATTGGTAGATTTCTCTAATATAATCATAATAAAATAAAATAAAGATTCCTATTAAGAACAAAATTAATCATGGAATTCAGATCAACCCAGAAAATCAGCTGAACGAAAGTCATTATGAATTATTAAAATTAACACTGGAAGCCTCTTTAGCGTAGTGGTAGTGGCGCTAGCCTACAACGCGGAGGTTCAGGGTTCGATTCCCGGCTAGGGTCAGGAAATTTAAATTCGTTCAAACCCTACCATTACAGTACCGAAACCCACAGTAGTCGCTAATGACCAAGCTGTTGATGTGATTTTAAATTAACTAAAAAAATAAAAAATAAAATAAAAACACCGTCTGGGGGTGATTTTGCATGATGACCAATTGACAGCCACACACAAACCAACTCTACTGAGGTTACCTATTCAAATTCCATGTAGGATATTCCATGTAAAAAAATACATTAAAATTAACTAATAAAATAATGTATACTTTAATAATGTATAGTTCCCCAAACAAATTAAAAATCACTAATAACAAATAAGCAGCGTCCGCATTGGCGCAGTTGGTAACGTGCTCGCCTCTCATCATCATGCTCTCTCATCATGCTGGGTTCGAATCCCACTCAGGCACGGCATATTTTCATACGTTACAAAAAATCATTTCATCCTCCATTGTAAACAGTTCCACCCCAACGTAGTCGCTAATGACCTCAGTAGTTGATGCGACGTTAAATAAATAAATAAAAATTAAAAAAATTAAACTAAAAATAAATAAATAAATAAATATCAAAAATTTAAAACCATAATATAAAAGACTGCCCATAACAAGACAGGCGGAGAGTCAAATTATTTACTCTCAATCTGTTCGTTGCAGGGCTAAAATAAATAGTTCTGTTTCTTATCACATGGTCAGCCAATTAAATGACTGAATCATTTAATAACAGAAGAGGTAGAGGTGTAAAAGACACTAATCAGAGTTATCTCCTCTGAAAGTAATGAATTTCATTGTACAGCCAGACCCTGTGGTGAATGAAGTGAAGGTGTCATTTACAGAGTGGAAAATATGTGCTTTTCAGAGGGCCCGGCATGCTGATAAGCATACTTTTCCATTCAGTGAGGAAGGCAATGGTAAACCACCTCACTACTCGTTTTACTTAGTAAAACCTCTACAGGTTCAAACCAGCTTTTCGGCTGATGACCTAAACAACAATATAAAAGACTGAAACGAAGGTGGAACAGGGATTCTCCTGCGACCACCATAAAAACACATTTTCAAATTAATTTGCCATGCTGTTTAAAATCATTTCATAAAAAAACCCCATCATCATTATTCATATCACTCTTGGAACCACATTCCTTGAACAATGTCAAGCCGAAATCAATCACGGGATCGATTCACATTCACGTCATTTTTGAACATTTATCATCTCATTTATTAGTTGTGTAATAAAAAAAATTGTACAGTTGTAAATAAAAATAAAAGTAAAAGTCAAAAAATCTATAATATAATAAAAATAATTTTTAAGTACTATTCAAAGACTTATCAATTAAGAGGAGTTACCTTCAATGGTCACCAAATACTAACACAACAAGAAAAAAATTTAATACCACTCCAAGGGAAAAAAATACATAAAACAGCAAACAAATTTAAATTGTTTATTTGAAATAAAAAAAATTCCCAATACGAAAAATTATTTTCAAAAATATTTACGTTATACAGTAATAACATTTATAACTAAAACAATGAATAGTAAAAACTTAAAAAAATACAAATAAATTGAAAGAAAATAGCTTACCTTTGATCTTCAAAAACACAATAGGAAGAAGAACCGGTACTAAGTTTTCTAGTATTTCTAGCCCATACCTCCCTTAACCTTTGTAATCTTTTTTCTTGACTTTTAGAACACCAGTGTCTTTCAGTAGTATTATTACTAATAATTGGTTTTTCATTATCAGGTTCGTCATTATTATTAACACCATCACTGGTTTCATTATTATTATTATTATTAATACTATTACTAATATTATTATTATCTACCCGATTTAAATTATTATTATCGTCTGTATTATTTTTACTATCAGATGAATTAGAAGAAGAACAATTTGCTAAAAGGTCGATATTATGTTCACAAGGTTCCCTGGGGGGTTGAAAATGTTGTTGCGCAGTGGATAGCACAAGGCGGTGGGTGACCGCGAGGCGGATGAACTCGGATACGGCCTCCAGATGAGTCCTGGTCAGAGCGCCTGACAGCCGGATGGCATCCAACCGGAGAGGGACACAGCGGCCCTCTTCGCCGACACACCACACAACTAAACCCATCGCATCCCGGTCCGTGAAGAGACTGACCGCCCGGCCCGGCACAACGGCCGCCACCGTCTTAGACGAGGGGCGGGGCGGGGAAGAGAGGGGGTGACCCCGATACCCCACTTTCCTCGCCACAATAACGAAGAACGTGGGCAGCCGGGAAATCCTACTCTTCTTTCTCCGTATCTCACTCACTGCTGCTGCATAACCACCAACTGAATCGCTCTTCTTATCTTCTTCTACTTCTTCTTCTTCTTCCTATTATTACAATCTCTAATCACTGGCGGTTAATCAACCGAGAAATAAACATTATCATGTCTAACAATATAATTTTCTTAAAAGTCGAATTTGTTGTTTAGGTGATCAGCCGAAAGGCTGGTTTGAACCTGTAGAGGTTTTACTAAGTAAAACAAAGAGTGAGGTGGTTTACAATTGCCTTCCTCACTGAGTAGAAAACTTCACTTATCAGCATGCCAGGCCCTCTGAAAAGCACATATTTTCCACTCTTCAAATGACACCTTCACTTTATTCACCACAGGGTCTGGCTGTATAATGAAATTTATTACTTTCAGAGAAGATAACTCTGATTAGTGTCTTTTACACCTCTACCTCTTCTGTTTTTAAATGATTCAGTCATTTAATTGGCTGACCATGTGATAAGAAACAGAACAATTTATTTTAGCCCTGCAACGAACAGATTGAGTGTAAATAATTTGACACTCCACCTATCTGTTATGGGCAGTAAATAAACATAGTCATGTCCAAAAATATAATTTTCTTAAAAGTTGAATTGTTTACTTCTCTGATTGTTGTTGTTGTTTAGGATATCAGCCGAAAGTCTGGTTTGAACCTGTAGAGGTTTACTAAGTAAAACAAGGTGGTGGTTTACCATGCCTTCCTCACTGAATGGAAAAGTACGCTTATCAGCATGCCGGGCTCTCTGAAAAGCACTTATTTTCCACTCTGCAAATGACACCTTCACTTTATTCACCACAAGGTCAGGCTGTATAATGAAATTCATTACTTTCAGAAAAGATAACTCTGATTAGTGTCTTTTACACCTCTACCTCTTCTGTTCTTAAATGATTCAGTCATTTAATTGGCTGACTATGTAATAAGAAACAGAACAATTTATTTTAGCCCTGCAACGAACAGATTGAGTGTAAATAATTTGACACTCCACCAGTCTGATATAGGCAGCTTCTCTGATTAGTCAATGTTATTACCTTTCGATTGCTAAGCTGTTGACATTACTCATAATATCAATGCATTCCGTTCAGAGAGCCTAAGAAACCTTTTCTCATCCCTTTGCCATCATAAATCAATTATTTTTACTTTCTCTTGCCTGTATGAATATATAGGAAGGAAAAAATTCAAATATTTTTTTGTATAACGCTTAGTTCAGCGGTAATTAGCGATTCTGTTTTTTTTTCTCACGAAAACGTGTGAAAAATATATTTTTCTAACATTTCGGCCTTAGTATGCATTTTACGACAAAAGTTTATTTAATCAAATTTATAGAAAATTAAAAGATCTACAACTTTTATTTTTACAGCATTTTTCTCTACAGAGCCTAGTTTAGCGTGAAAGAGTGATTTTCCGTATTTTTAAGCCAAACAGGTCGATTTTCAGTTTGCGTCTTTCACTCATGATTAAATTAAAGTTATGTTTTTTGAGTTTAGTTTTTTGTTTATTACTAATGTTAGGTTATATTGGTAATTATTTGAATTGGCAAGAGAAAATTGTGTGAGTGTTTCACACCAGATTTTTTTATTATCAAATCAGCTAAACAACAATCTGTTGTTTTATAGTAGAGAAACAAGAACAATAACGTAATAAGGTTAAAACCGAAAAAAAGTCTGGTGTGAAACACTCACACGACTTTCACTTGCCAAAGCAAATAATAAACAATATAACCTAACATTAGTAATAAAAAATTAGAAATAGTAAACAAAATAAACATAACCTTATTTTAATCATGAGTGAAAGACGCACAACGAAATCAACCTCAGTTTGCCTTAAAGATACGGAGAATCAATTGTTGACTCTAAACTAGGCTCTGTAGAGAAAAACGTCCTAAATAAAAGTTGTAGATCGTTTAATTTCCTATAAATTTGATTATATACACTTTTGTCGTAAAATGCATACTAAGGCTGAAATTTAAAAAAAACATCGAATTTTTACACGTTTTCGTGAGAAAAAAGCAGAGTATCGCTAATTACCGTTAACAAAGCGTTATACAAAAAAATGTTGGGAATAAAAGTTGTAAAATTTTAAAATCTCTACAACTTTTATTATATAAATTTTGGCGTTAAAATGCATATTACAGCAGCTATCTTAAAAAAAAAATTTATAACGTGAAAACATACCTGTTTTTACGAAAACATACTATGGTCGCTATCGAATCTTCTTCTCCACCTTGAAAACGATTACCGAATGCTAACGCTTTTGCACTTGAATCGGCCGACAAAACTTCTGAAATATCTAACGGCCGAACCCCAGATCGCTTTTCCCAGGGGTTTAGGCAACCTATGATTGCTGTCGAATCTTCTTCTTCATCTTGAAAACGATTACCGAATGCTAACGCTTTTGCACTTGAATCGGCCGACAAAACTTCTGAAATATTTAACAAAGGCCGAACATCAGATCGTTTCTCCCGGGGGTTTAGGCAACCTATGATTGCTGTCGAATCTTCTTCTTCATCTTGAAAACGATTACCGAATGCTAACGCTTTTGCACTTGAATCGGCCGACAAAACTTCTGAACTATCTAACGGCGGAACCACGGGTAATAAGCAACCTATGATCGCTATCAAATCTTTTTCACGATCACTATTCTTCATAATTTTTCTCTTTTTTAAGATCTTCCCGTCACCAGTTGATTCTGTCCGCTGATTCACCCACTCTTCTTCACCTTGAAAACGATTACCGAATGCTAACGCTTTTGCACTTGAATCGGCCGACAAAACTTCTGAAATATTTAACAAAGGCCGAACATCAGATCGTTTCTCCCGGGGGTTTAGGCAACCTATGATTGCTGTCGAATCTTCTTCTTCATCTTGAAAACGATTACCGAATGCTAACGCTTTTGCACTTGAATCGGCCGACAAAACTTCTGAACTATCTAACGGCGGAACCACGGGTAATAAGCAACCTATGATCGCTATCAAATCTTTTTCACGATCACTATTCTTCATAATTTTTCTCTTTTTTAAGATCTTCCCGTCACCAGTTGATTCTGTCCGCTGATTCACCCACTCTTCAATCTGTCCTCTTTTACGCCTCCTTACTCCTACCGTCACTTCGCCTACGCCCAAATCACCTGTCACTTTCTTCGAGGTTTCGCCCCGATCTAGAGCTTTAATTGCATTTAACTTATCTTCCGGTGATAGAAGTACACATTTACTTTTCCCACTCATTATGAAAAGAAATTTAAACAAATCCGCTTACAATTTTCGACACGTTCTACAAGAGACTGAAAGAGTAGAGTTATAACAAGATGTTCACGTTTGAGAAATAATACGGACGTACGGACATTTTAATCGCAAGATAAGATAAGATAAGATCTTAATCTTAAGATTTTAATCGCTAATATGGACATTTTAACCGCAAGATAAGATTTTAATTGTAAATACGGACATTTTAATCGTAAGATAAGATATACCGGGTGAGCATAAAGTCTTGCCCTGATTATAAACATTTATTGCAGAATAACTGTTTGACATAATAATTTAAATTTGATGCTGTTACATAGGTTAGTGTTAATAGTTTTTTTTAAGATTACTTACATTAGTAAACTTCAACGTGTGCCCCCTTGGTAGCTCGGAGAATGTCGAAGCGGTATTCCAGTTCCCGCCAGGTGTTTTGTAACATGTGTTCTGTCACAGTACCCAAAGCAGCTTGTATCCTAGCCTTCAGTTCGTCAACGTCAGCAACTGGTGTGGCGAAGACTCTGTCCTTGATATAGCCCCAGAAAAAAAAGTCAAGGTGAGTAATGTCTGGAGAGCGGGGTGGCCAGGGTGTTGGACCATCCCTTCCAATCCACCGATCCGGAAATGTTTCATCCAGGAAATTACGCACTATCAAAGCCCAGTGGGGCGGTGCCCCATCTTGCTGGAAAATTATCCATGGTTGATATTCTTCTAACTGTGGTGCAATGAACTGTTGCAAAACATCTAAGTAAATGTTAGCGTTAATGGTGTTTTCCGTGAAGAAAAACGGCCCGAAAACCTTATTATGCATGAGGCCGCACCAAACATTCACATTTTTGCTGTCTCGCTGTAACTGTACAGTAGCATGTGGATTCTCTAATCCCCATATACGGACATTATGCCTATTTACCATTCCACTGACATGAAAGGTGGATTCATCGGTAAAGCATATGCGATTTAAGTAATCGTTAGCGCCGTCAATCCTGTTGAGAATCTCAGTTGCGAATTCTGCACGTCTCAGCAAATCATTCGGTTGCAAGGCCTGCACGATTTGCATTTTATAAGCATGCAACCTAAGCCTTTTATGAAGAATTTTCACCACACTTGCTTGCGGTATTTGAAGTTCACGTGATGCTTGACGAGTTGATTTAGACGGACTCCGTTGAAACGATTCCCGAACAAGATCAACAGTTGCTTCACTCACACTAGGCCTGCCACTTCTAGGAAGATCTTCAACGCTGCCTGTTTCTTTAAACCTTTCATACCATCGCTTTATTGATTTAACATCAGGGGGGCTGCGTCCATAAAAAGCCCGAAAATTACGCTGAACACTGATGGGCGATTTCGTTTCGTGAAACCAAAGCACACATTGTGCTTTCTCCTGCTTCAACGCCATTTCGCCAGCAACTAACGTGAACTAACAGACCATGTCATTGTTGAGGAGCACTAGCGCCATTGATTGGTCACAAAATCTACTAACAATTGAAGGAAACTATCGTTTCTCTCCACAAGGATATGCCAAATTTGAGGAGTAACTTTACTCCACACAAGTTTGAATTCCAAATTTGTTGATTACGAGTTTTATTCCCCGCTGGGAATCGACAAATTTGCTGGGATTAAATAAACTCAATGTTGTTGAACAAATTCTCTTTAATAATTTTGATTATTCTCACAACAATTCATTAGTGTTTGTTTCATTTCACATGTTTTAAATTTTGTTACTTTTACATTTTTTGATACTTTAACAAAACGTGTCCCATATGTATTAAATTTCACTGTCTCTTTATACTGTCATTTTAAATGATAATGTCCCGTCTATATTGTATGTTTTAAGTTAAACTTTTATTTATCTAATCTTTTATCTAAACTATCTATTTTGTTACCTAATCTTTTTTCCTGTTTATCTATTTTCCTTCCTAATCTTTCTTCCTGTTTATCTATTTTATTTCCCTGTTCAGTTATTAAATTTATCAGTTGTTGAAACATACTCACGGTTATATTATCTTGACTATTACTATTATTATTGTTATTACTATTTATACCTATCTCGTCATGTGATGTATCCACTAAACCTGCTTCCTGATCCATATTAACGTCGTCAACGTCAGCTCCATCTTCGTCTTCAATTTCCGACGAATCATTTTCTTCATCCTCATCGCCTTCCTTTTCCCTCTTAGATGGAGTCATCTTCTTTTCAGCTGCAGAAGAAACAACCTCGAACAGATATGAATCCGGATTATGGCCTTCATCAGTTACAGCCTTATGAAGTCGTTCCATGAGTACTGTTTTTACACCTTTGCTGTCCATACCACGCTTTCTGAGCTCCAACTTTAAGTCTGTGACGCGAAGATCTATGAATTTCTTTCTATCAGCCTCTGACATAATTTTTTCTTAAATTCGTGAATCGGTTAATTAATTTAATTTGTAGATTCTTTTCCCCACATTTAGGGTTGCCAAATTTGCTGTAGAACGATCTAATTCCCCACAAGGGATCGACAAATTTGAAGGAAACTATCGTTTCTCTCCACAAGGATATGCCAAATTTGAGGAGTAACTTTACTCCACACAAGTTTGAATTCCAAATTTGTTGATTACGAGTTTTATTCCCCGCTAGGAATCGACAAATTTGCTGTGATTAAATAAACTCAATGTTGTTGAACAAATTTTCTTTAATAATTTTGATTATTCTCACAACAATTCATTAGTGTTTGTTTCATTTCACATGTTTTAAATTTTGTTACTTTTACATTTTTTGATACTTTAACAAAACGTGTCCCATATGTATTAAATTTCACTGTCTCTTTATACTGTCATTTTAAATTATAATGTCCCGTCTATATTGTATGTTTTAAGTTAAACTTTTATTTGTCCTGTGGCCCGTCCATCTTCTTTGATGTTCGGAACCACACTATTTCCTCTTTACAAAATTCTCAGTTCTTATTTTTCATAGTTTCCTAGCAACCATATAAATAACTCTTTTAAATATTTTCTGGTAATATAAATTAAATAATTTTTAAAGTATTTATTTTCCAATCAGCTGGAGTTTGTTTATTTTTATTTCAATAGACTCAAAAATAAACAACTCCAGATGTGCATTAAATTCGTCATATTACACAATAACCTATGTAACAGCGCCAGATTGAAATTATTACGTCAAACGATTATTCTGTAATAAAATTTTATAATCAGGGTAAGACTTTATGCTCACCCGGTATATTAACTGCTGTGTTCATTAGTTTATTCTTTCTATCAGCGTCCATTAACGTTCTATAGATAAAACAATTACAGTAAAATAACAAGATTTTAACTGCTATATAAATATAAATATATAATTATTTTAGAGATGTGTCCAACGTTACATTAACATAGGAAACTGTTTTCATTTACTTTTAAGCAATCAACCTTATTAAATCTCCAGTGGTGTTGGTTCATATACGGCTATCAAGTGGGGTCACCTTAAAAATATAAAGCTGTTGGCAAAGAAAAAAAATTCTCACAGAACCAAGCGAAATATTTATCACTGTTTTGTTTTGAAGCGAGGGTATAATAGAATGAGATTAAAATATTAGTCACCACTCTTAGATACTACAAGGGTCGTTCGGAAAGTAAAGCACGTTTTGATCTGACGAGCAGTGCAGTTCGCCTACCACCTCCGCTGCCGAGTCATTGACCTTCCACTCACCTTAGGCCAGTCTGGCACTAACAGCGATCCGATACAGTCGTGTATTGATTTATTTGTAAGTCTTTAAAATGTGGGACAAAATTAACGATCCCGCCAAGTGTGAGGTTCGTAGTGTAATACGCTTTTTGAATGCTAAAAGAGAGCGACCAATCAAAATTTAGATAAATAATGAAATAATGGAGGTTTATGGTACTGCGATGAACGAAGCTTCAGTTCCAAAATGAGCCATTAAGTGTGCGCGGATTGTTATCTAGCGGCGTGTGCTTCTGCACGATAACGCAAGACTACATTCTGCTGCAACAGTCTCGATGGGAGCTTTTTGATCATCCGCCCTATAGCCCGGATTGCCTCCCCCCTTCAAGTGATTCCCATGTTTGCCAAACTGAAGGACTTTTTGGGCGAGAACCGCTATGGAAATTATTTAAGACACTAGTCACAGTTATCTCCTCTGAGAGTCATGGCCATTTTAGCCACAAAAATTTTAAAAAAAATCAAGTCCACCTCCGTGGTGTACTGATTAGCGCGCTAGGTGACAAAAAGCGAAGATCACGAATTCGATTCCCAGCCAGCAACTGGATACCATTTCAAGCCGAAACCTACCAACCTACGTAGTTCCATTAGTCACAAATGATTAAGCTGTTGATACAACTTGAAAAAAAACCAAGAAAATTTCATTAAACCATAATAACACTGTTGTTAAAGTCAACAGCCGAAAAGCTAGTTTGAACCTCTAGAGGTTTTACTGAGTAAAAACTACGAGTGAGGTGGTTACACGCCTTCCTCACCGTGTTGAAAGAGTATGCTTATCAGCATGCCAAGCCCTCCGAAAAGCATCTACTTTCCATTCTGCGAATGACACCTACATTTCATTCATCACAAGTTCCGCCCGTATAGTGAAATTCATTATTCTCAAAGTAGATAACACTGACTAGTGTCGTTTACACCTCTACCTCTTCTGTTAGCTAATTAGCTGGCCATGTGATAAGAAACAGAACTATTTTTTGTAGCCCTGGAACTAGCAGACCGAGTGTAATTAATTTAACACTCCACCTAATCGTTGTTGTTGTTTTGTTTAGGTCATCAGCCGAAAGGCTGGTTTGAACCTGTAGAGATTTTACTAAGTAAAACGAGGAGTGAGGTGGTTTACCACTGCCTTCCTCACTGAATGGAAAAGTACATTTATCAGCATGCCGGGCCCTCTAAAAAGCACATATTTTCCACTCTGCAAATGACACCTTCACTTCATTCACCACAGGGTCTGGCTGTATAATGAAATTCATTACTTTCAGAGGAGATAACTCTGATTAGTGTCTTTTACACCTCTACCCTCTTCTATTCTTAAATGATTCAGTCATTTAATTGGCTGACCATGTGACAAGAAACAGAACTATTTATTTTAGCCCTGCAACTAACAGATTGAGTGTAAATAATTTGACATTCCACCTGTCTGTTATGGGCAGACCTAATAGGTATGGGCAAAAAAATAACACTATAAAGTTTATTAATGTAATGGAGATCAACTACGCATAGTTAGATCTACAAGAACTTGATAGATTCCCCAACGTCATTATCATCTGAATCACAATTTATACATAATAATAATAATAATAATAATAATAATAATAATAATAATAAGAAACTAGTTGTCTCTTTCACTAGACGTAGTAGTTTTCTTTCTTTCAGGCGATTCAAATATAAGAAGAAGAAGAAGAAGAAGAAGAAGAAATAATTTCATTTGATAAATAGATTTCTCTTCTCTTAATGAAACATAATAACAACATCATAATATTATAATTCTCTATTAATGGAACGAACATCACCCTCCATTATTTCCATATTTAGATAACTACGTCAACCAGATCCATTTTAAAATTTTCTTACGGCCTGTTATTATTATCATGATCATTATTTAGATTATAAGTTATGGAAAAAAACGCAGCAAATTCCACGACTAGATTCTTGAATAACAATGAATGAAATGATTCATCATTCCTAGAACTACTATTACTACTATTTTGGCCTACTACACCCCACCTAAATTATCGATTTAAATAATAATCGATTCATATAACAACGAAACACCAGGTATCGATCTGACACAATCCAATATTACACATTGATAACCCACCGGGTTGGTCTAGAGGTAAAGTCGTCGCCAAAATCAGCTGTTCAACAGCTGATTTTCGGAGACGAAGGTTCCTGGTTCAAAATACTAGTAAAGGTAGTTACTTTTATACGGATTTGAATACTAGACAGTGGTTACCGGTGTACTTTGATGGTTGGGGTTTAATTAACCATACTCTCTCAGGAGTGGTCGCCCTGTCTGTACAAGACTAAACCTGATTTACACGCCATACACATCATCCTCATTTCATTGGGTCATGGGGTTGCTTATTGTTCTGAATTGAACAGATTGCAACGTACACATATTAGGAATTAAAAAAAAAAACACATTGATAATAGGTACGGCATAACAAGACAGGCGGAGTGTAAATTTATTTACACTTAATCTATTTGTTGCAGGGCTAAAATAAATAGTTCTGTTTCTTATCACATGGTCAGCCAATTAAATGACTGAATCATCTAAGAACAGAAGAGGTAGAGGTGTAAAAGACCAAAAATAAAAAAAAAATCAGAAAAAAATCCGGTGAAAAAGAACAGAGTTATCTCCTCTGAAAGTAATGAATTTCATTATGCAGCCATACTCTGTGGTGAATAAAGTGAAGGTGTCATTTGCAAAGTGGAAAATATGTGTTTTTCAGATGGCCCGGCATGCTGATAAGGGTACTTTTCCACTCAGTGAGGAAGCCAACGGTAAACCACCTCACTCCTCGTTTTACTTAGTAAAACACTATTAAAAATTCGATAATGCTACATTATCAAACCCACATTAGATTAAAATTATGTACAAGGTTCATTATTCTGCAAACTTGAGAAAATACAGAACATATAAAACATAATCTGTTAATATAGGGTGATTCAAAAAGAGCGCCAGTTTTGATATATCAAATTAAGAGATTTATTTTATTGAAAAACTGAAAATAAATACATCAACAAGTTCATCTTACCTTCCGATTTCATGTATGAAAAATGATGTCATGCATGTGTCCTCCTCTACTGCGCTGGCACGCATCAACTCTGTCCATGAAATTGGATATTACTGCACGACAAGTTTCGACTTCCATTTGCCCGATAACCCGTCGAATTTCCTCCTTCAAGTCATTGATGTTTCGGGGTTTATTGGCATACACCAATGACTTCAGATGACCCCAAAGATGAAAGTCACAAGGCGTCAAGTCACACGACCTTGGTGGCCATTGATGGTCGGAATTACGAGAAATGATGCGATCCTGGAACCGTTCACGGAGCAACAACATTGTTTCTCGTGCAGCAACTGAATTTTATACGGATGATATTGGAGATCGTACCGAAGAATTCTCCGTACAGAAGAACATCGTAAACCCAATTGTTGAGAACGGCGACGTATTGATTTTGCTGGGCTAACAGCCACACTGTCACGAACCAACGCAACGTTCTGCTCAGTTCGGCCAGAACTTTTAAGGTCGACTGTTGAACCCGTCTCAAAAAACTTTTTCATGAGCCTGCGAACTGTTGATTCATTCGGTGCTTCATTACGTCCTAGAGTACCGCGAAGTCGCCTGACAGTAGCCGCATAACTCTCTCCACTCTGGTAAAATGTTTTGACGATTAACACTCGTTGTGCAATAGTAAACTTCTCCATGGTTAGACACAGACTGCGAGAGTACTACACTGCGAACAAGAGAAGCTACAACTGAATCGTCAATCGGAATGTTCTCCGAAATAGAAATGAGGTCTAACAATGTTGCCAACCGATAAACAAAAATTTACCAGCCGTTTAAAAACCGGCGCTCTTTTTGAATCACCCGTTATATGGATTAATTACACGGCTAACATGATAATTCATCGACAGAAACAAATTTATAAATACTTTGGAACCGCTGCAGTAGTTTTTACTTTCTCTTGCCTACATGAACATAATATAGGAAGGAAGGTATTGTTTTCATATCGATTTTTTAAATCGAGTTTTCACCGAATATACACATTTTTAGATCACCTCGAACCCAAAAAACATGTTTTTAACAATTGGTGTATGTGTGTGTCTGTGAAAAAATATCTCAAGAACGGAACATTGAACGAAGTTGAAATTAAAAATTTAAATTAGGTAATACAGAGGGGACCCGATACGAACATTTTTTTTTTCAAAATCGGTCAACTGGAAGTAGTTGTTTATTCGTTTATTTTTTCACTTTTATTGCGATTTTCTCAAGAACGACTTCTACTTTTTTTTTAAAAAATCGCGTCATTTACTACATTTTTTATGCTCTACTAGATAGGGTACGCGCTATGTCTGCTGAGATTCTTGGGAAGGCTTTTCTCTCGAAGAAAAAATTGTTTTTTTTATAAGACTGGGGCCTTAATACGGATTTCAGGGCAAAAGTATCATTTACGATACAGTATAATAAAAGTTGTAGACAATTTAAAAGCTTTTAACTTTTATTTCAAACATTTCTTTGTATAACACTTAGTTGGCGGTACTTAACGATTTTCTGTTTTTTTTAATGAAAATCAGTAAAAAATGGATTTTTTTTAAGATTTCAGCCTTAGTATGTCATGTCATACGAGATAAGGTAGGATACCATGTCACCTGAAATTCTTGGGGAGACTGTTTTATCGTAAAAAATTAGTTTTATAAGATTGCAGCTTTAATATGCATTTTAACGCAAAAATGTACATAATAAAAGTTGTACAGAATTTAAAATCCTACAACTTTTATTTTAAACATTTTTTTAAAGCTTATTTTAGCGGTAATTTGCGATTTTCTGTTTTTTCCTCACGAAAACGTGTAAAAAATCTATTTTTTTAAAGATTTCGGCCTTAGTATGCATTTTACGAAAAAAGTGTATAAAATCAAATTTATAGGAAATTAAAAGATCTACAACTTTTATTCAGAGTATTTTTCTCTACAGAGTCTAGTTTACCGTGAAAAGAGTGATTTTCCGTATTTTTAAGCCAAACTGACGTTGATTTTTTATTTTGCATGATTCACTCATGATTAAAATTAGGTTACATTTTTTGAGGTTAGTTTTTATGTTTACATTGATTACATTGTTCATTATTTGCATTGGTAAAAGGAAGTCGTATGAGTGTTTCACAGCAGATTTTTTTGAGTTGAATCTAAATTAAGAGATTTTATGAATGGTTATAAAACGGTTGTAAGCATTTAGCGAGAGTTTTGCTTTAATCCAATAACCTGTTCTAATAATAGAAACACAGATGACAATAATACGTGACAAGATAAATGTTAGCGTTAACATTAGATAGTCAAGTAATTAGGTTTTTCCTCGCCTTGAAAAAAAAATCATTTACGATAAAGACGATCATTACAGCCGTAAACAATCGTCATAATAAATACCGCAAGTGTATTTCTATCCAATAGTCGCTCATTTTGAATTCCATTAATGATTCACAGACAATACATTCATTAATAGACATAACAATACAATAATATTCGTAGTAGCCTAGAAATCATGTAACAATTACTGTAATTTTACTACGTAGAAAATCATTCTAGAAACTTCACTGTTTCTTTTAAATCACTTCACTCCAAAATTAAATAAACAAAAAATCGCATTAAAACCGGTAAAAACAGTTGAAAATAGTTTTTAAAAAAATCTGGTGTGAAACTTTCTAACGACTTTCTCTTGCCAATGTAAAATAATGGACAATACATCCGATGTTTAATTATGATTAAACTATACAAAATTAAAAACTACGAAATTCTGATCATGAGCGAATGACACAAAAATGAAAATCAACCTCTGTTCGAATAAACAGGAAATTACTAATTAACGCTAAACTAAGCGTTCTAGAAACAAATCTGGTGTGAAACAAACGATTTTCTCCTGCCAACGCAATATTAATTACCAATATAATATAACATTAGTAATAAAACATTACAAATTAACAAAAAAACTAATTAAAAAATTCTTTACCCAATTTTAATCATGAATGAATGATTCAAAATGAAAACTCACCTTAGTTTGGCTTAATAATATGGAAAATCACTCTCTCATGCTAAACTAGGCTCTGTAGAGAAAAATTCTCTAAATGAAAGTTTTAAATCTTTTAATTTCCTATAAATTTGATTATGTTTATTTTTTGCCGTAAAAATTGCGTACAAAGGCCGAAATCTAAAAAAAATCCATTATTTATAGATTTTATGAAAAAAAGAACCACTAAATCACTAATCACCGCTAAATTAAGCGTTATGCAAAGAAATTTTTGAAATAAAAGTTAAAAGTGTTTAAATTGTCTACACTTATTATATATACACGTTTGCCGTGAAATCTACGGTCGCATAGTTAAAAACAACATTTTTTTTCTACGACAGCACAGCCTCTCCAAGAATTTCAGCAGAAATGACTCTTATAGCCTACTATCTTGTACAGCATAAAAAATGTAGTAACTTACGTTTAAATGAGGCGATTTTGAAAAAATTGGACGTCCGACTGTTCTGCAATTACTGCTAATGCAGTCGGTGAAGGATGAAATTATTTTTGTAACGTATGAAAATATGCCATGTCTGAATGGGAATCGAACCAAAGACCGCATGATGAGAGGCGAGCACGTTACCAACTACGCCAATGCGGCCGGCGAACAACCCACCGGGTTGATCAAGAGGTAAAGTGGTCGCTGCGAGTCAGCTGTTTAACAGCTGATTTTCGGAAACGAAGGTTCCCGGTTCAAATCAAAGTAAAAATAGTTGTTTTACCCGGATTTGAATACTATACTATTTTTCAAGGCTGGTGAGCTCTGAACGTATGCATTGCTCCCCCCCCCTACCCACTTCATAGCTAGCCAATGACTTGCCAGCAACGTTGCCAATACTTGCTCTTGCAGTGCTGTTAAATATTGGTCAGTCATTTTTTGGTCATTCAATAACAATTATGGTTCCTGGTTCAAATCCTAGCAAAGGTAGTTACTTTTATACGGATTTGAATGCTAGACAGTGGTTACCGGTGTACTTTGATGGTTGTGGTTCAATTAACCATACTCTCTTACGAATGGTCGGCCTGAGTCTGTACAAGACTACACCTCATTTACACGTAATAAATATCATTCTCATCACATTGGGTCATGGGGTTGCTTACTGTTCTGAATTGAACAGATTGCAACGTACACAAATTAGGAATAAAAAAACAAATAAAAAAAAACAATTATAACCTATAAACATACAATCAGCTGATTATATTATGAAGTATTGCATGTTAACGCGCTCTATAATCGATGTGTTCAGTACGAGATGCAAAACAAGAGTGAACTATGGCGGCTCTTATACGCATGCGCACGTAATGTTTGTCAGGTACAATCTGACAACGCTGGCCAACGTTCTGATTGGTCTAAACGTGTGGAACAGCAGGGCTCATCAACCGTGAAAAGCATATTAGACAGTGTTTACGGGTGCACTTTGATGGTCGGGGTTCAATTAGTCATAATCTCTTAGGAATAGTCGGCCTGTGTCTGTACAAGATTACACGTCATACATACCATCATCATCTCATAGTGTCATAGGGTTGCTTGTTGTTTAGGTCATCAGCCAAAAGGATGGTTTTGAACCCGTAAAGGTTTTACTAAGTAAAACGAGGAGTGAGGTGGTTCACCATTGCCTTCCTCACTGAGTGGAAAAGTATGCTTATCAGCATGCCGGGCCCTCTGAAAAGCACATATTTTCCACTCTGCAAATGACACCTTCACTTTATTCACTACAGGGTCTGGCTGTATAGTGAAATTCATTACTTTCAGAGGAGGTAACTCTGACTAGTGTCTTTAACACCTCTACCCTTCTGTTCTTAAATGATTCAGTCATTTAATTGGCTGACCTGGTGATAAGAAACAGAACTATTTATTTAGCCCTGCAACTAACAAATTGAGTGTAAATAATTTGACACTCCATCTGTCTGTTATGGGCAAAGTTGAAAGCATATCATCGCCAAAAATAACTCGACTACGTCATTTTACATGAAAATTTCCTTAAGGTATTTAATTATCTCAACATCAATAAACATGAAAATATTGAATTAAAAAAAAAAAAAATTGAAAACTAAAAAAAGAAACAAACGACAAGATGCAATTGAAGTAAAGTTGAAGGTGGACGATGTTCAGAAGACAAGGGGAAGAGAGGGGAAGCAGGGCCAACACACGCTTTAGAATGTGGAAACCGGTAAAACATCTGCGAAGAAGTCGGATAATAGTAATAACGAAAAATAATAATACAACTAGTACCGAGGGGAATGGGGGATAAAACTAAAATTAAAAAAAAAACTATCGTACAATTCACAACTGGTTATCAATTTATATAAAACAAAAAAATCTGGTGTGAAACACTCACACAACTTTCTCTTGCCAATGCAAATAATTAACAATAAACCTAACATTAGTATTAAAACATTAGAAATGAACAAAAACTAACCTCAAAACATAACCTTATTTTAATCATGAGTGAATGACGCAAAATGGCAATCGAACTCAGTTTGGCTTAAAAATACGGAAAATCACGCTTTTCAACGCTAAACTAGGCTCTGTAGAGAAAAATGCTCTAAACAAAAGTTGTAGATCTTTTAATTTTCTATAAATTTAATTATATACACTTTTGTCGTAAAATGCATACTAAGACCGAAATGTTAAAAAAATCGATTTTTCTCACGTTTTCGTGAGAAAAAAAACAGAAAATCGCAAATTACCGCTAAACTAAGCGTTATACAAAAAAATGTTTGAAACAGAAGTTGTAGGTTTTTAAATTCTCTACAACTTTTATTATATAAGTTTTGCGCTAAAATTTATATTAAAGCCGTAATCTTAAAAAAACAACGTTTTTACGTGAAAACAGCCTCACCAAGAATTCAGCAAACATGGCGCCTACCCTATCTTGTAGAGAATAAAAAATTGAGTAAAATAGGCGATTTTAAAAAAAATCGTAGGACCAGTTTTTGAGAAAATCGCAAAAAACTGAAAAATTATACGAATAAACTACTACTTCCGGTTGACCGATTTTGATGAAAATGTTCGTGTCGCGTCCGGTAGTGGTATGTAACTTAAGTTTCAAGTTTCAAGTTCGTACGATGTTCCGTTCTTGAGATATTCTGTTCACACACAGACACACACACAGACCAATCGCTAAAAATATGTTTTTTGGGTTCAGGGGGTCTGAAAACGTATAGATCCGGTGAAAACTCGATTTCGAAAAATCGACATGAAAAACAATACTTTCCTTCCTATATATTCATATAGGCAAGAGAAAGTAAAAATGGCAAAGAGGAGCTGAACTGGTAATAACAATAAAGCAATTTTTGCATACAATAATTAATCGATTAATCGAAAAAACACGTCACTTGATTATAAACATAAATACAACCAATCTGATCAAAGCCGTCGAAGATTCTTGTACGTCACAAAAAATTAATAACTTAAATTGAAATGTTCGATGCAGTATTATATTACTAAAACCACCAATTCGCTGAAAAATAAACGCAAAGTACACACACAATATTACATCATTTATTTCAATAGATGGCTCACATAATCAGGAAAGTAAAGCAGTACTCCTCAATCAGAATAACTAAGAAAAAACATTGTTGTGAAACACTCACACAACTTTCTCATGCCAATGCAAATAATTAACAATAAAGCTAACATTATTAATAAAACATTAGAAATAAACCAAAAACTAACTTCAATAACATAACCTAATTTTAATCGTGAGTGAAAGACGCAAAATGAAAATAAAGCTCAATTTGACTTAAAAATACGGAAGATCACTCTTTCACGCTAAACTAGGCTCTGTAGAGAAAAAATACTTTAAATAAACGTTGTACATCTTTTAATTTCCTATAAATTTAATTATGTACACTTTTGTCGTAAAATGCATACTAAGGCCTAAATCTTAGAAAAATTGATTTTTCACACGTTTTCGTGAGAAAAAAGCAAAAAATCGCTAATTACCGCTAAACTAAGCGTTATACAAAAAAAATGTTTGAAATAAAAGTTGTAGAATTTTAAATTCTCTACATTTTTTATTATATACATTTTCGCGCTATAATACATATTAAAGCCGTAATCTTAAAAAAACACTTTTTTACGTAAAAAAACACCGTCACCAAGAATTTTAGCCAACATGGCGCCTACCCTGTCTTGTAGAGACTATAAAATTGAGTAAATGAGGCGATTTTTAAAAAAATCGTAGGACCAGTTTTTGAGAAAATCGCAAAAAAAAGTGAAAAATTACACGAATAAACTACTACTCTTCCGGTTGACCGATTTTGATGAAAATGTTCGTGTCGGGTTCGGTAGTGGTATGTAACGTAAGTTTTAAGTTTCAAGTTCGTACGATGTTCCGTTCTTGAGATATTTTGTATACACGCACGCACGCGCGCGCGCGCACCACGAACACACACAGACCAATCGCTAAAAACACGTTTTTTTTGGGTTCAGGGGGTCTGAAAACGTATAGATTCGATGAAAACTCGATTTTGAAAAATCAGCATGAAAACAATACTTTCCTTCCTATATATTCATATAGGCAAGAGAAAGTAAAAAATTAATGCTGCACGATAGTCAAAAATCTGGTGTGAACACTCGCACAACTTTCTTTTACCAATGTAAATAATTAAAGTCATAACCTAATATTAATCATGAGTGAATGACGCAAAATAAAAATCGATGTCCATTGGACTTAAAAATCCCAAAAGTCCGAGTACGACAAAATATTTCGCAAACAACTGATGTTATTCTTCAAAACACAATATAATCGTATGTATGCAACTGTGCTAGTCGCTGTATACCTTAACGCGCGCGCGCACACACACTACGACGTTTCAATAATTTCCCCGCGAACGTCTTTCGATAACATCAAACCCCTTCATCTACTTCAACAGCAATATGTACTCCTCACATGTACACACGCACACACACTTACATATTCATGAAAATCTTCATTAGGGCCCTTAGGGTTAACATTTTTTGAAAATTTAAAAATAAAATGTTACTGCGAATATAAATACGAATATGCTGTCTAAATTTCATGAAAATCCGTTCACTAGTTTAGTAAATTAGAATGCACAAAAAACACGACATCATGCGGTCCTGGGTTCGAATCCCACTTAGGCACGGCATATTTTCATACGTTACAAATAATCATTTCATCCTCATTACACACAGTTACACCCCAACGTCGTCGCTAATGACCTTTGATGTTGATCCGACGTTAAATAAATAAATAAATAAATATAAAAAAAAAAAAAACACGATTTGTCTTTATAATATTAGTATAGATAATACGGATTCATACAAGGTAAGATAAAGTAAAAAAAATTTTTTTTTTGTTTTGGCCTTCGGGCCAGCCCAGTCAGTCAGCTGGTAGTAAGTCGCTATTATTTGTTAAGTAACACCGGTTGGGCAAGCGACTTTGTACGGTGACCAGCTGACAGTCCTCCGTGAAAAAACTCTACAGGGGGTCCCTGTTCAAACTAATGCCTTATTCATGTCAATTAAAACAATAAAAGTACAGCAAAAGCAGCGATCAAATTGGGTAGTTGTCAATAATGTACAGTTCCCGATAACAAATAAAAGTTAAAAAAAAAAAATTTTTTTTGTTTTAATTTACTCTCAAACTCACCGGGTTGGTCTAGAGGTAAAGTCGTTGCCAAAATCAGCTGTTTAACAGCTGAGACGAAGGTTCCTGGTTCAAATCCTAGTAAAGGTAGTGTTACTTTTATACGGATTTGAATGCTAGACAGTGGTTACCGGTGTACTTTGATGGTTGGGGTTAAATTAACCATACTCTCTTAGGAATGGTCAGCCTGGGTCTGTACAAGGCTACACCTCATTTACACGTCATACACATCATCCTCATATCTCATTGGGTTTGCTTATTGTTCTGAATTGAACAGATTGCAACGTACACAATATAGGGATTACAAAAAAAAAATCTGGTGTGAAACACTCACACAACTTTCTCTTGCCAATGCAAATAATTAACAATAAACCTAACATTATTAATAAAATATTAGAAATAAACAAAAAACTAACCTCAAAAACATAACCTTATTTTAATCATGAGTGAATGATGCAAAATGAAAATCAACCTGTTTGGCTTAGAAATACGGAAAATCACTGTTTCTCTCTAAACTAGGCTCTGTAGAGAAAAATGCTTTAAATAAAAGTTGTAGATCTTTTAATTTTATATAAATTAAAATTATATACACTTTTGTCGTAAAATGCATACTAAGGCCGAAATCTTAAAAAAATCGATTTTTCACACATTTTCGTGAGAAAAAAAACAGAAAATCGCAAATTACCGCTAAACTAAGCGTTATACAAAAAAATTGTTTGAAATAAAAGTTGGGGGATTTTAAATGCTCTACATTTTTTATTATATACATTTTTGCGCTAAAATGCATATTAAAGCTGTAATCTTAAAAAAACAACGTTTTTTACGTGAAAACAGCCTCACCCAGAATTTCAGCAAACATGACGCCTACCCTATCTTGTAGAGAATAAAAAATTGAGTAAACCAGGCGATTTTAAAAAAAAATCGTAGGACCAGTTTTTGAGAAAATCGCAAAAAAGTGAAAAATTACACGAATAAACTACCACTTCCGGTTGACCGATTTTGATGAAAATGTTCGTGTCGAGTCCGGTAGTGGTACGTAACTTAAGTTTCAAGTTTCAAGTTCGTACGATGTTCCGTTCTTGAGATATTCTGTTCACACACACACACACACACACGCACGCACGCACGCACGCACACACACACACACACACACGCACGCACACACACACAAACCAATCGCTAAAAAACATGTTTTTTGGGTTCAGGGGGTCTGAAACGTATAGATCCGGTGAAAACGCGATTTCGAAAAATCGACATGAAAACAATACATTCCTTCCTATATATTCATATAGGCAAGAAAGTAAAAATTTACTCCCATTTGTCAGCTGCATAATCCATGTCTTTTCAGTTTTAGAAAATCAGGTGGAGGAAGTCGGGTACTGATCTTCACATCGCATGGCCGTTTCTAGCAGGCATTGTGTTGTTGTTGTTGTTGTTGTTTAGGTCAACAGCCGAAAAGCTGGTTTGATCCTCTAGAGGTTTTACTAAGTAAAACGGAGAGTGAGGTGGTTTATTATTGCCTTCACTTCATTCACCACAGGGTCTGGCTGTATAATGAAATTCATTACTTTCAGAGAAGACAACTCTGATTGGTGTCTTTTACACACCTCTACCTCTTCTGTTCTTAAATGATTCAGTCATTTAATTGGTATGCCCAAAACGGGCAGGTGGAGTGTTATTTTAATGCACTCTTATCTGTTTGGCTCCAGGGCTAAAAAAAATTAGTTCTGTTTCTTATCACATAGTCAGCCACTGATATGACTGAACTATTTAAGAACAGAAGAGGTAGAGGTGTAAAAGACACTAGTCAAGAGTTATCTCCTCTGAGAGTAATGAATTTCACTATGCAGCCAGACCCTGTGGTGAATGAAGTGAAGTTGTCATTTTCAGGGTGGAAAGTGAGTGCTTTTCGGAGGGCCTGGCATGCTGATAAGCATACTCTTTTAACTCAGTGAGGAAGGCAATGGTAAACCACCTTACTCCTCGTTTTTTACTTAGTAAAACCTCTAGAGGTTCAAACCAGCCTTTCGGCTGTTGACCTAAACAACAACATTTAATTGGCTGACTATGTGATAAGAAACAGAACTATTTATTTTAGCACTGCAACGAACAGATTGAATGTAAATAATTTGACACTCCACCTGTCTGTTATGGGCAGTTCTAGCAGGTATTGTGTATAAAATATTTATATATCCGGCCGCCTCAATACGATTTACCTTTAATTTTCAGGTTTTTTTATGGCCATTATTTTGCTATCATTTTCCGATATCCGTCCGTTCGCCGTATCTAGATGTCAGGAACTACAAGAGATAGCAAACGATGGTTTTCGAATTCGTAATCTACACAAAAAGTTAATGGGGACTGGATTGAAACTCCGGTTCCGAACGGAAGTGGCGCAAAACCGGAATCAAAAGTCAAAGTGGAAATTTGGAAAATATAAATTGTTTCATTCGATTCCTCTTAAAGAGTAATAAAAATAATTATTATTTTTTTATTCCTAATTTGTGTACGTTGCAATCTGTTCAACAATTTAGAACAATAAGCAACCCCATGACCCAATGAGATGAGGAAAAACATGATGAGGTGTATGACGTGTAAATAAGGTGTAATCTTGTACAGACCCAGGCCGACCATTCCTGAGAGAGTATGGTTAATTAAACCCCAACCATCAAAGTACACCGGTAACCACTGTCTAGCATTCAAATCCGTATAAAAGTAACTACCTTTACTAGATTTGAACCAGGAACATTCGTCTCCGAAAATCGTCTGTTAAAAAGCGGATTTTGGCGGCGACTTTACCTCTAGACCAACCCGGTGGGGTATAATAATAATAATAATAATAATAGTGAATTTTATTATACTGGGGGTAAATATTACATACATTTACCTTACAAAATACACTAATACTATACATTAACTACAAAGAAAATATAAATAAAATAAAATAAAATAAATCAATTTACTACTGTATTTTACTTATGACATGACCTAGAGGCCGTCTGCCAGGCTTAAAGAGTAGATTACATAGAAATCACTAAAGGTTTTTGCTACACGTCTAAGCCTTTTTACTTTCTCTTGCCTATATGAATATAGGAAGGAAAGTATTGTTTTCATGTCGATTTTTCGAAATCGAGTTTTCACCGGATCTATACGTTTTCAGACCCCCTGAACCAAAAAAACATGTTTTTAGCGATTGGTCTGTGTGTGTGTGTGTGAACAGAATATCTCAAGAACGGAACAACGTACGAACTTGAAACTTAAGTTACATATCACTACCGGACCCGACACGAACATTTTCATCAAAATCGGTCAACCGGAAGTAGTAGTTTATTCGTATAATTTTTTCACTTTTTTGCTATTTTCTCAAAAACTGGTCCTACGATATTTTTTAAATTCGCCTCATTTACTCAATTTTTTATTCTTTACAAGATAGGGTAGGCGCCATGTTTGCTGAAATTCTTGGTGAGGGTGTTTTCACGTAAAAACCGTGTTTTTTTTAAGATTACGGCTTAAATATGTATTATAGCGCAAAAATGTATATAATAAAAAAATGTAGAGAATTTAAAATCCCCCAACTTTTATTTCAAACATTTTTTGTATAACGCTTAGTTTAGCGGTAATTAGCGATTTTCTGTTTTTTTCTCACGAAAACGTGTGAAAAATCGATTTTTTTAAGATTTCGGCCTTAGAATACATTTTACGATAAAAGTGTATATAATAAAATTTATAGGAAATTAAACGTTCTACAACTTTTATTTAAAGCATTTGTCTCTACAGAGCCTAGTTTAGCGTGAAAGAGTGATTTTCCCGTATTTTTAAGCTAAACTGAGGTTGATTTTCATTTTGCGTCTTTCACTGCACTGATTAAAATAAGGTTATTTTTACTGAGGTTAGTTTTTTTGTTTATTTCTAATGTTTTATTACTAATATTAGGTTTATTGTTAATTATTTATATTGGCAAGAGAAAGTTGTGTGAGTGTTTCGCACCAGATTTTTTTTCTTACGAAACCTAAGTGAGCTTAATTTCTTACAATAATATTTTCTTTAGTAAAAATTGCCACTAACTATGAGACGCACCGTCTCATGAAAGGGATTTATATCGATTAAAATGGCGGAGTGCCCCCCCCCCCACCGATACGACATACAAAGATGTTACTATCACTTAAAATCTTGTTTTGTAATTTTACTAAATCAAAATGCCTGAATAATTGACCATTACTTATGAAACTCGTCTCTTCAGGTTGAAAACAAACTGGTTGTCTTAATCGCATCATTTTATTATAATAACCGATCGAAATAGATGTAGATAAAGTTTCTGGCGAAATAGATGTAGATAAAGTTTCTGGTTTTAGAAAGGATCTGTTCTGAATTCTTTCTAAAAACCTTTTCAATTAGTGTGTTCATTATTTTTACATTTTACAGTTCATTGATTCAAATACTATGCGTTTTACAGATTCCTTATTCCTTCGTGACAACTTTATAGTACTTAGCGAGAGTACTATTACGGTTCGTAACCCTCTGAAGCCAAAAAAAAACATCTGAAATATTGTCCGTTTATAGTATACTAGCATACCCCGCACGGCTTCGCACGCGAAACATGTGTAATCAATTTTTTTTAAAATAAATAAACGTAACAGAAATTCTGTAGCTCCTAGATTGACTGTAGACTCCAACGCAGGCGCGCGCGCACACACACACACACACACGCAAAACGTTTTGATAAAATCCCCTTCGTACGTCTTAAGCTAGTCTTTATACGTCTTCAACAATAGCACCCACGCACGCATACACAACGACGTTTTGAAAATTTCCCCCGCGTACGTCTCTCGACTTTATCAAAACCCCTTCATATACTTCAACAGCACTACGTACTTTCATGTACACACACACTCACACACATAATACACTTATGAAATTCTTCTTTAGGGCCCTTCGGGTTATCATTTTTGAAAATTTAAAAATCTGGTGTGAAACACTCACACGACTTTCTCTTGCCAGTGCAAATAATTAACAATAAACCTAATATTAGTAATAAAACATTAGAAATAAACAAAAAACTAACCTCAAAAACATAACCTAATTTTAATCATGAGTGAAAGACGCAAAATGAAAATCGAACCTAGTTTGGCCTAAAAATACGGAAAATCACGCTTTCACGCTAAACTAGACTCTAGAGAAAAATGCTCTAAACAAAAGTTGTAGATCTTTTAATTTTCTATAAATTTAATTATATACACTTTTGTCGTAAAATGCATACTAAGACCGAAATGTTAAAAAAATCGATTTTTCTCACGTTTTCGTGAGAAAAAAACAGAAAATCGCAAATTACCGCTAAATTAAGCGTTATACAAAAAAATGTTTGAAACAGAAGTTGTAGGTTTTTAAATTTTCTACAACTTTTATTATATAAGTTTTTGCGCTAAAATTTATATTAAAGCCGTAATCTTAAAAAAACAACGTTTTTACGTGAAAACAGCCTCACCGAGAATTTCAGCAAACATGGCCCCTACCCTATCTTGTAGAGAATAAAAAATTGAGTAAAATAGGCGATTTTAAAAAAAATCGTAGGACCAGTTTTTGAGAAAATCGCAAAAAACTGAAAAATTATACGAATAAACTACTACTTCCGGTTGACCGATTTTGATGAAAATGTTCGTGTCGCGTCCGGTAGTGGTATGTAACTTAAGTTTCAAGTTTCAAGTTCGTACGATGTTCCGTTCTTGAGATATTCTGTTCACACACAGACACACAGACCAATCGCTAAAAACATGTTTTTTGGGTTCAGGGGGTCTGAAAACGTATAGATCCGGTGAAAACTCGATTTCGAAAAATCGACATGAAAACAATACTTTCCTTCCTATATATTCATATAGGCAAGAGAAAGTAAAAATGAAATGTTGCGAATATAAATACGAATATGCTGTCAAAATTTCATGAAAATCCGTTCAGTAGTTTTGGAAATTATCCTTCACAAAAAAAAACCGCTTGTTTTTATAATATTAGGCCTAAAACAAAATGATATATGTACGCATGGCAGTTAGTGAACGTGTGAAATTTGTCCCGGAAAAACAACTGTTACACCGATCAGAGTGAAACTTGAAAATATAGTTCCTCAATTATCTCCAGGGATTTTTTAATTAGCCAAGAAACTAATAAATTAATTGTACACTACTCTGATGGATTAAAAAAAAATTCTCATGATCAGTTCCAAAAATGTTTGTTAATATTTCCTCAATTACACTTCAAGAATCCTTTAAAAAAATTCTGGAAAAATTCGTAATAGAGGTTAGAAAATCTCTACTCAGATTAGAAAATAAATAATTTATTTAAAAATTGTAAACACACACGACTTCCTCTTGCCAATGTAAATCATGGGAAATGTAACAAATGTTTAAACATGAGTAAAAAATTAACCCACATCCATTCATGAGCGATTGACGCAAAATGAATATCAACCTCTTTAGAACTTATAAATACGGAAAATTACTAATACTATTACTAATACTAAATACTAATTGACCCTATACTTCGTAGAAAAAACTTGCTGCGAAAAAACAATTGTACGTATTTTAATTTTTTATAACTTTCATCCTCGTATTTATAACTTTGAAGTGGAGTGTTAAATAATTTTCACTCAGTCTGCTAGTTCTAGGGATACAAAAAATAGTTGTGTTTCTTATCACATGGTCAGCCAATTATATGACTGAATCATTTAAGAACAGAAGAGGTAGAGGTGTAAAAGACACTAGTTAGAGTTATCTACTCTGAGATTAATGAATTTCATTATACAGTCAGAACTGGCGTGAATGATGTGAAGGTGTCATTCGCATGGTGGAGAGTAGATGCTTTTCAGAGAGAGGGCCTGGCCTGGTGTAAAGCATACTTTTCCACTCAGTGAGGAAGCCAAAGGTAAACAACCTCACTCTTCATTTTACTAAATAAATACTCCAGCTGGAGGTTCAAACCAGCCTTTCGGTGTAGTCTTGTACAGACTCAGGTCGACGATTCCTGAGAGTATGGTTAATTGAACCCCAACCATCAAAGTACACCAGTAACCACTGTCTAGCATTCAAATCCGTATAAAAGTAACTACCAACTAGGATTTGAACCAGGAACCTTCGTCTCCGAAAATCAGGTGTTAAACAGCTGATTTTAGCGACGACTTTACCTCTAGACCAACCCGGTGGGTTACCAGTATGTTAAAACAACAAAAAATGAAATTTGCGGAAAACGCAAAGAAACGATTACCTAACTTTTTGTAACATACATGAGGACTCTGCTTAAAATGTTAAACCCTTTCTTTCTTTATGTCCCAATTCCCTTCTGAAGACAAAAATATCCTAAAAATTTAAGTTTAATTGAAGGGGTCGGGAGAAGACAGTGTGCTAACCCACATCAACATAATTTTACGCAATGTCATTTTAAAAGTTTACTGAAATCTACAAAAATCATGTTTTGGAAGTTTTGTTAAACATTTGTTATTTTCTGTTAATCTAGGTTATTAAAATAGTAAATATAGCACCCTGTTTAAAACGTTCCAAACATTTTATTTTTACAGAATATTTAAGAAAAATCTTGCTGGAAATTTTTATGGGTTAGCACTTTCTTCCGCCGATCCCTTCAATTCATTATAACTGAACCAAGTTGACCGCTAAAACATAGCACAAACAATCCGAATAGTTTCTTTGATGGTATAATCAACTAGGATTATTTAATTACTGAAATTCAGCTGTTTCCAAGTTTTTTTAGACACCTTGTACTATTATTATACGAGTATAAGGCATGATGTAATTGTAGAGATGTTATTTTAATCCTTAAATCTTCGCGTTAGTTAATTGCTCAACCGAATACTCACTAAAACACAAATAATATGTGATTATAAACTTCATTTTGCTGAGTCCAAGAAAAGAAAAATAACGTAGGAAATATTTGCACTATGTAATCATCATTTCGTTGTCCAAGGTGAAGGTTAGAACTCCTCTGCATCATCAGTAGGTTTCCTTTTATTGTGAATCACGTTTTGTTTATTCCTTTTCAAGTATTTCAATAAAATTGCTTAAAAACAAAATATTCGTTATTTTACCACAACAAGATCATGTGAAGTACCTTGGCTTGCATCTTGATCGGAGATTAACTTAGCAACATCATATAGTATGTAAACGGAACGAGCTTAATTTAAAATACATGAAGTTTAACTGGTTGTTAGGAAGAAGATCACAATTATCTGTTGAAAATAAGGTCTTGATCTCGTATAATACAATTTTCAAGCCTGTTTGGAAGTATGGCGCTCAGCTTTGGGGTACATCCAGCAGATCCAATTTAGAAATAATACAACGCTTCCAAAATAAAGTATTAAGATCGACGAGTAACGCTTGGTGGTTTATAAGAAATACATGACCATCTTTGTATCCGTACCGTAACAGAAGAGATAAGAGAGCTGAGCCTCCGGTACCAGCTAAGATTAAACAATCACCAGAACCACCTGGCATTAAATTTCCTGGACAACAGTGAGGAAACGAAGCGCCTCAAAAGACATACCATCCTCGACTTAGAACAACGATTTTAATCCATACACGAAATTAAATTCACCATTCATCTTCATCACTACTTTTTAATGTAAAGTAAAATTTCAAAATTTTATTCATTTTACTTTTCTATTGTTAACTTCTTTTGCATTGTTTACTTCTTTTACATTGTTCTTGTTAATTTTGTAATTTTACAACTTTTCTTAGTTTTATTTAGTTGAAGTGAGAGCAAAGGCTGTCTACTTCACTGACGTCAGTTTAGTTCTTGTATAATGATTTGCTTAAAGCCACATTGTAAGGCTGATTGTAAAAAAAAAATAATTGTTATTTTGTGTGTTAATTTACGCCGCGAATCAGTTAGTTACGTGTTGTTTAGGTCATCAGCCGAGAGGCTGATTTGAACCTTTAGAGGTTTTACAAAGTAAAAACGAGGAATGAGATGGTTTCCTATTGCCTTCATCACCGAGTTAAAAGAGTATGTTTATCAACATGCCAGGCCCTCCAAAAAGCACCAACTTCCCACCCTGAAAATGACACCTTCACTTCATTTCCCACAGGGTCTGGCTGTGCAATGTAATTCATTACTCTCACAGAAGATAACTGTGGATGGTATCTTTTACACCTCTACATCTTCTATCCTTAAATGCTTCAGTCATATAATTAACTGAACATGTGATATAAAACAGAACTATGTTTGTAGCCCTGGAATAAGCAGATCAAGTGAAAATTATTAACACTCCACCTGCCTGTTATGGACATAAATATAATGTCTTAAAAATATTTACTATTTTAATAACCTAGATTAACAGAAAATAACAAATGTTTAACAAAACTTCCAAAACATGATTTTTGTAGATTTCAGTAAACTTTTAAAATGACATTTAAATATATTAAAAATATATATATATTAAATATATATTAAAAATATATGACATAAATCGAGTAAAGTACATTACTGCTTGGAGAGTAACTCAAATTTTTTTTTAACGCGAATTGCTTTTCTTTTCTGATTTTTTTTTCGAAAATCTGTAAAAAATGAAATTTTTAAGATTACGGCCTTAAATAATCAAATTTATAAGAAATTAAAAGATCTACAATTTTTATTTCAAGTATATTCTCTACAGAGCCTAGTTTAGCGTCAAACAGTGATTTTCCGTGTTATTAAGCCAAACTAAGGTTGATTTTCATTTAGCGTCTTTCACTCATGATTAAAATAAGGTTAATTTTTTTGAGTTATTGTACCAGAATAAACTAAACATTTTGCTGTACATATTGCATTATTAATTTCTTTCTGCATAAATTTTAAGTATTTAATAAAAAAAATTGAATTAAATATTTAAAATATTTAAGCTTCATAAATTTTAAGTACGTACTTACGATTAAATTTAAACTGTTAATTTTAAATAATCCATAATTTTTTGTTTATTTCTAACGTTTTAGAAATAAACGTGTTTTAGTTGGTAACGTGCTCGCCTCTCATCATGCGGTCTTGGGTTCGAATCCCATTCAGGCACGGCATTTTTTCATACATTACAAAAAAATCATTTCATCATTCACCGTCTGCATTAGCAGTAATTGCAGAACAGTCGGACGTTAAAAAAAAAAAAAAAAAAAAAAAAATTTATTACTAATATTAGGTTATATGGTTCATTATTTCCATTGGCCAGAGTAAGTCGTGTGAGTGTTTTACACCAGATTTCTTTTTTTTATGAAAATAAAGTACAGGACTACTCTACCTTTGTTTTACTACACACTAGGTCTACACTAGAATATTCTTGGTTTTTAGTTAACAATTGTATTTTTCATAATAAATCAAATTTGACGTCGGCATAAAGTAGTTAGGCATTTTTATGATAATTCTGTTTCATATGGATTGCTCATTTATTTTTGTAGTGTGATTGTAACGGAAGTTGAACATGACAATGTGTCGTTCATTGCTGTTGTTTACCTATGTAATTATTGTTTGTAAAAAAAAAACCGTTGGTTCATTCACTATAACATAAACGCAATGGCCTACTAAAATCATGTACAATTTTGTTGTCGGTCGTGCTTTCCGTATGTTTTTACTTGTTTTGTTTGCGCTCGTTTAATAGGATTTTGTAGCTAATTTCATGTACAGTTTAGCGGTACAGAATTTTTTTTTATTAACTGTTTTACATCTGTAATATGTAGGCCTAATAACTGTAAAACCCGGTTAATTTGTCAACAACTATCAATTCGTCGTCCCTCATCATTTTAAAGGGGTTTCAATCTCTATCCTGTTAATGTTTACTTTTGACCCGTTCTCTTAGCATCCATATTTTTTTACTTTCTCTTGCCTATATGAACACATAGGAAGGAAAGTATTGTTTTCATGTCGATTTTTCGAAATCGAGTTTTTACCGGATCTATACGTTTTCAGACCCCCTGAACCCAAAAAACATGTTTTTAGCGATTGGTCTGTGTGTGTGTGTGTGTGTGTGTGTGAACAGAATATCTCAAGAACGGAACATCGTACGAACTTGAAACTTGAAACTTAAGTTACATACCACTACCGGACGCGACACGAACATTTTCATCAAAATCGGTCAACCGGAAGTAGTAGTTTATTCGTATAATTTTTCAGTTTTTTGCGATTTTCTCAAAAACTGGTCCTACGATTTTTTTTAAAATCGCCTATTTTACTCAATTTTTTATTCTCTACAAGATAGGGTAGGCGCCATGTTTGCTGAAATTCTCGGTGAGGCTGTTTTCACGTAAAAACGTTGTTTTTTTAAGATTACGGCTTTAATATAAATTTTAGCGCAAAAACTTATATAATAAAAGTTGTAGAGAATTTAAAAACCTACAACTTTTATTTCAAACATTTTTTTGTATAACGCTTAGTTTAGCGGTAATTTGCGATTTTCTGTTTTTTTTCTCACGAAAACGTGAGAAAAATCGATTTTTTTAACATTTCGGTCTTAGTATGCATTTTACGACAAAAGTGTATATAATAAAAGTTATAGAAAATTAAAAGATCTACAACTTTTGTTTAGAGAATTTTTCTCTACAGAGCCTAGTTTAGCGTGAAAGTGTGATTTTCCGTTTTTTAACGCCAAATTGAGTTCGATTTTCATTTTGCGTCATTCACTCATGATTAAAATAAGGTTATGTTTTTGAGGTTAGTTTTTGTTCATTTCTAATGTTTTAATACTAATGTTAGGTTTATTGTTAATTATTTGCATTGGCAAGAGAAAGTTGTGTGAGTGTTTCACACCAGATTTTTTTTAATCTTTAACGTATGAACTTAGTAATCTGTTCAATTTCGGTTTGAAAGTTGCAGCCATGCTACATTGATTGTTAGTAATTTTATGGTGTAATTAATTAAATAGTAATATTCTCTATATTATTATTATTATTATTATTATTATTATTTGCGTATAGTCCCCTTAAGGAGAGCGCTAAAAACATAAAAATCTGGTGTGAAACACTCACACAACTTTCTCTTGCCAATGCAAATAATTAACAATAAACCTAACATTAGTATTAAAACATTAGAAATGAACAAAAACTAACCTCAAAAACATAACCTTATTTTAATCATGAGTGAATGACGCAAAATGACAATCGAACTCAAGTTTGGCTTAAAAATACGGAAAATCACGCTTTCACGCTAAACTAGGCTCTGTAGAGAAAAATGCTCTAAACAAAAGTTGTAGATCTTTTAATTTTCTATAAATTTAATTATATACACTTTTGTCGTAAAATGCATACTAAGACCGAAATGTTAAAAAAATCGATTTTTCTCACGTTTTCGTGAGAAAAAAACAGAAAATCGCTAATTACCGCTAAACTAAGCGTTATACAAAAGAATGTTTGAAACAGAAGTTGTAGGTCTTTAAATTCTCTACAACTTTTATTATATAAGTTTTTGCGCTAAAATTTATATTAAAGCCGTAATCTTAAAAAAACAACGTTTTTACGTGAAAACAGCCTCACCGAGAATTTCAGCAAACATGGCGCCTACCCTTTCTTGTAGAGAATAAAAAATTGAGTAAAATAGGCGATTTTAAAAAAAATCGTAGGACCAGTTTTTGAGAAAATCGCAAAAAACCGAAAAATTATACGAAAAAACTACTACTTCCGGTTGACCGATTTTGATGAAAATGTTCGTGTCGCGTCCGGTAGTGGTATGTAACTTAAGTTTCAAGTTTCAAGTTCGTACGATGTTCCGTTCTTGAGATATTCTGTTCACACACACAGACATACACACACACACACACACAGACCAATCGCTAAAAACATGTTTTTTGGGTTCAGGGGGTCTGAAAACGTATAGATCCGGTGAAAACTCGATTTCGAAAAATCGACATGAAAACAATACTTTCCTTCCTATATATTCATATAGGCAAGAGAAAGTAAAAATCTAGCTCTTGGTGGTGTCTCTGTTCCTCCTTTTAGCTTCCCAAAAACCTTTCATCCTCTCACTTTGCGCCGTTTTCTCTTCGTCTGTCCATTTTCGCCCATTTCTTTTGTTTTGTAATCTGAACTGAATTCCCTGGTTTCTGATTTTTACTCCGCAAATTTTGCGGTCGTGAAAGTCTTCCATTGTGATGCAAAATTCTTGCAGGTCTTCCATAGTTTCGCTGTACCAAGAGGTGCCCAACTTTGAAGTGGAAATAATGTTTAATATTCTTTTTGTCAGTCTGGTGTCACTCATTCTGGCTATATGTGTAAAAAAACCTCACTCTGCGTTTTCTGATGAATGTCGTGATGGTTTCAGTATGCCTGTATAGTTCTTCTGTGGGTCATACAATATATACGTACAATCCAATATGTGTGTGTGTGTGTGTGTGTGTGTGTGTGTGTGTTCCCTTTATCTCCTAAATTACTGAACCAATTTTCATGCAGTTTTTTTCTGTTGTAACTATGATGCCGGTGCACGTTTTAGGCTATTGAAACCCTTAAAAAGGTAGCCTTAAAGGGTTGAAAATAATGTTAATGTCCTACATTAAGGCTTTAATGAGGTTAGATAATCTGCTTCTCTTAAACCAGCTGATGTGATTCAAATAAAGATTAGTCATAAATAAAGTCATACGATTTAGCAAATAGCGACGTGGTGCAAAGGATCAGCTGGTGGCAACATCACATGATAATTTTATTGTATTTTATTATGTAGATACGATTTTGTATTGTTTAGTATTTTATAAAAGTAAAGTTCCGAGTTTCTTTAATTTGTTTTAATTTTCTTTTAATTGGCGAGTGATCAATTGCTTTGATATTTTACATTAATCGCTAAAAACATGTTTTTTTGGATTCAGGGAGTCTTAAAACGTGTAGATCCGGTGAAAACTCGATTTTGAAAAATCGACATGAAAACAATACTTTCCTTTCTGTATATTTATATAGGCAAGAGAAAGTAAAAATTAGGTTATATTTTGCATTGTTGACTTAAAGTTAAACGAGAAAGTCGTGTGAGTGTTTCACACCAGGTTTTTATTTCGTACTTTCCTTCTTCTGCAGTCAGTAAAGTTCTAAATACTTACAATTAATTGATATATTGGCTATTAAAATTGAATAACCTAGTTCTTAGGCAATAAAATAAGGAATTTTATTGGCAAAATTTATTACTGGAAGCAATTACATGCTGCTAAAATATTTCTAGTTTAGTTTTGATGTTTTATTACTGTATGCTACTTGATTATTTTATTGCTTATTTTTATGCTGTTCGTCGTTAACTCACTTTAATTTTCTTGTTTACTGAAAATATTGCGTTTATATTTCAACTACAACATGATTTACATGTTTTGTAATTTATTTAGTTTACTAAGAATCTGTTTGTTCGGTGCGATTTTACGTATACAAACGTAAATATCTGGTGTGAAACACTCACACAACTTTCTCTTACCAATGCAAATAATGAACAATATAACCTAACATTAATAATTTTTATTTTTTTATTCATAATTTGTGTACGTTGCAATCTGTTCAATTGAGAACAATAAGCAACACCATGACCCAATGAGATGAGGATGATGTGTATGACGTGTAAATAAGGTGTAGTCTTGTACAGACCCAGGCCGACCATTTCAAAATGAGCTGTTAAACAGCTGATTTTGGCGACGACTTTTACCTCTAGACCAACCCGCTGGGTTATTAATAATAAAACATTAAAAATAAACAAAAAATTAACCTTAAAAAACATAATCTAATATTAATCATGATTGAATGATGCTAAATGAAAACCAACCTTAGTTCTGGCAGTAATAATACGGAAAATCATTCTTTCACGCTAAACTAGGCTCTGTAGAGAAAAATGCTTGAAATAAGTTGTAGATATTTTAATTTCCTATAAATTTGCTTATACAGTATACGCCGCAGAATAAAAGTTGTACAGAATTAAAAAAGAATAACAATTTTTATTTCAAGACATTTTTCTACAAAGTATAAATTAATGATTTTCTGAATTCTGCTCATTATTTAAAATCGGTAAAAATCGGAATTTTTTTAAATGATTTGAGTTCTTAACACGCAATTTTAGAAAAAAGGGTATAATAATCAAAATTATAGAAAATTAAAAAACCAATAACTTTTATATCAGACATTTCGTTATACTGAGCTTAGTTCAGCATTAATTAGGGATTTCCGGTACTTTTAAGTCCTACAGATTGTTTTTTCATGTTACATTGTTTACCGAGATTAAAGATAGGTTTGTTTTATTATATACCTTGGCTAGAGAAAGTCGTGTGAATATTTCACACCATATGTTTCTTATTTGTCGAGCATAACATTAGTAAACCTACCGGAGTGTTATAAAGAAAGTTTAAGATAAGTTGTCACTATATCTAGTCACATAATCTTCCATTGAATGTCAGTCAACTTGCTTAAACCGGTGTAAACTAAATTCGCAAGTGAATTTCTACGTTCTTGTGAGATAGTTGAGCGGCCTGAGGCACTTCTTAGGCTAGCTTAGTTTTAACGTAGCTACGATTAATTAATTTGATAAAAATCAACTTCGGATTCGCAATCTTTATCTTCTGAAAATATCAACGAAATACGATTGCTTTCTAATAGCAAATCTGATCATAATATTGAATCTGCAGCAACCATCGGTACTTGGTTAATAAAAATCTGGTGTGAAACACTCACACGACTTTCTCTAGCCAACTTAGATAATGAAAGAAACCTATTTTTAATCTCAGTCTCTTCTTCTTCTTCTTCTTATTATTATTATTATTATCAAGGCGTAGGCATAAGCCTGTTCCGAACTCACAAACCATCCTGTACGTCCACACAAACACGAGACACGGCAACCCGTACATTTCGACTAGTGCCATCTTCTTCGAGGTCTTCCCACCTCCCTTCTTCCAACTGAAAAATATTCCGTCACTTTTAGAGGTATTCTCTCCACTGGCATCCGTTCCAAATGTTGGCTCCATTGATTCCGGTACTCCTCCACTTTTTCATTCAAGCTAAATACACCCAACTCGGATCTAATTTCTTCGTTATATAACGGGTGATTCAAAAAGAGCGCCGGTTTTTAAACAGCTGGTAAATTTTTGTTTATCGGTTGGCAACATTGTTAGACCTCATTTCTATTTCGGAGAACATTCCGATTGACGATTCAGTTGTAGTTTCTCTTGTTCGCAGTGTAGTACTCTCGCAGTCTGTGTCTAACCATGGAGAAGTTTACTATTGCACAACGAGTGTTAATCGTCAAAACATTTTACCAGAGTGGAGAGAGTTATGCGGCTACTGTCAGGCGACTTCGCGGTACTCTAGGACGTAATGAAGCACCGAATGAATCAACAGTTCGCAGGCTCATGAAAAAGTTTTTTGAGACGGGTTCAACAGTCGACCTTAAAAGTTCTGGACGTCGTCGTTCTGGCCGAACTGAGCAGAACGTTGCGTTGGTTCGTGACAGTGTGGCTGTTAGCCCAGCAAAATCAATACGTCGCCGTTCTCAACAATTGGGTTTAAGATGTTCTTCTGTACGGAGAATTCTTCGGTACGATCTCCAATATCACCCGTATAAAGTTCAGTTGACGCAACATTTGAAAGTGGCAGACCACCAGAAGAGACGACAGTTTGTTGACTGGGTATTGAGAAAACGGCAGGATGATGATACCTTCGCAAACAAAATCATTTTCAGTGATGAGGCGCACTTCCACTTAAACGGTTTTGTTAATAAACAGAACTGCCGTATGTGGAGTTTAGAAAACCCTCGCGTGGTTAATGAAAGGGAAATGTATGCACAGCGAGCGACAGTTTGGTGCGGCTTTTGGTCGGGCGGTGTTATCGGCCCTTACTTTTTTGAAAATCAAGAAGGACAAGCCGTGACAGTAAATGGAGACCGATACCGTACGATGATTAGGGAGTTTTTGTGGCGTCATTTGGATGGAATGGACATTGACGAGTTGTGGTTTCAGCAGGATGGTGCCACTTGTCACGCTGCACGAGAAACAATGTTTTTGCTCCGTGAATGGTTCCAGGATCGCATCATTTCTCGTAATTCCGACCATCAATGGCCACCAAGGTCGTGTGACTTGACGCCTTGTGACTTTCATCTTTGGGGTCATCTGAAGTCATTGGTGTATGCCAATAAACCCCGAAACATCAATGACTTGAAGGAGGAAATTCGACGGGTTATCGGGCAAATGGAAGTCGAAACTTGTCGTGCAGTAATATCCAATTTCATGGACAGAGTTGATGCGTGCCAGCGCAGTAGAGGAGGACACATGCATGACATCATTTTTCATACATAAAATCGGAAGGTAAGATGAACTTGTTGATATATTTATTTTCAGTTTTTCAATAAAATAAATCTCTTAATTTGATATATCAAAACCGGCGCTCTTTTTGAATCACCCTATATTAGATCCAGCCTCGAGCAGCCCTTCACCCTTCTTAAAAACCTCATTTCAGCTGCTTGGATTCTACTTCTGGGCGTTTTGTGGTAACCCATGACTCACTTTCATAAAAAAATTCATTACTCCTCACTTAATTCATACTTACTTCACTACCTAATACTTAATTAATTACTGAGATTTTAATCCCAGTAAACATTGTAATAAAAAAAAACCTAATTTTAATCATGAATGATCTAAAATGAATATCAACCTGTCTTAAGACTTAAAAAAATATCATACACGTAATAGGCGCAATGGAGTAATGAATTTCATTATACAGCCAGACCCTGTAGTTAATAAAATGAAGGTGTCATTTGCAGGGTGGGAAGTAGATGTTTTTCAGAGGGCCTGGCATGCTAATAAGTATACTTTTCCACTCTGTGAGGAAGACAAAGGTAAACCACCGAACTCGTTGATTTACTTAGTAAAACCTCTAGAGGTTCAAATCAGCCATTCGGTTGATAAGCTAAAAATTTTATCAGGCACGTATTTTGATTGCACCGGCAAAAACACGAGGATGAGATTTTATAAAACATTAGCAGTGCCGACCCTACTCTATGGCAGTGAAACTTGGGTGCTATCAAAGCGAGAGGAGAGTAGATTGCAAACATCTGAAATGAAATTTCTTCCACATACATATGGGTGTAGTAGAGAAGATCGTTACAGGAATATTGAGATAAGGAAAGAACTCAACATCTTCTCTATAAACAACAAGGTATCCCAGAACAGAATGCAGTGGTTAGAGCATGTAAACAGAATGGGGGAGGATAGGATACCTAAGCAGACACTGGGTTATAAGCCGGAGGGAAGGAGAGAACGAGGACACCCGAAAAAGAGATGGCCAGATTTGAGAGGTTCGGAACAGGCAGAGATGCCTGATCATTGAAAGGCAGAAGAAGAAGAAGAAGAAGACGTATTTTGATTCGGGTTACTGAGTCTGGAGAATCGAACTACGTACTCACAGCAGCCTATATTAATCTTTTTTTTTTATTCCTAATTTGTGTACGTTGCAATCTGTTCAATTTAGAACAATAAGCAACCCTATGACCCAATGAGACGAGGATGATGTGTATGACGTGTAAATGAGGTGTAGTCTTGTACAGACCCAGGCCGACCATTCCTGAGAGAGTATGGTTAATTGAACCCCAACCATCAAAGTACATCGGTAACCACCGTCTAGAATTCAAATCCGTATAAAAGTAGCTACCTTTACTAGGATTTGAACCAGGAACCTTCGTCTCCGAAAATCAGCTGATATTGCTGACGACTTTACCTCTAGACCAACCCGGTGAGTTATTTATATTAATCTGGTATGAATTTTTAATTTCCGTTTGGAGGGGGAGGAGAAGGTGCCCCTCAAACCCCTCTGGTTAAATACCACCTGCCTAATAACGTTATAGGAAAGGTCATTTTTTTTAGGTATTTATTTTATTTTAGATTATTTTAAAAATTAAGTCATTAAAATCGGTCGTAACGTTAATACAATGTAGTAGCTACTACTCGAAAATTATCACACTCTAGGGAATGATTTCTCGTGGTATTTCCGGTAGACTAATTTCACACAACCGATATATAGAACAATTTAATAATTCGAACTTCCACCAGTTCCCGATCACCGAAGGTTACAATAAAAACATTCTTATAACTTTACCGCCTTTGAATCTTGACTGCAAACTACAATAACAAAAAACATCGGTTTACTACTACGCAGCGTTTGTACGGTATAATAAATTACTGGCCTATTAATAGAGGCAGATAATAATTATCGGAGATAAATTTTAAAGATTGCGAACGAAGAATTTAACGAAGGTATGTAAGACTAATGAGCTCTAATGAAATAAAAACAAAATTCAATGATTTTATATCATTGAATAGCTAAATAGTTACGTTTAACAATAAATATTATCGTATGTGCTACAAAAAATAAATATAAAAATAGGTTGTTTCGAAACTTAACACAAATTTCTCAAGAGCTGATTCTACTGAAAAAATTCAAAAAACATCTTTTTGGATACGTTTCGTTAGCGTTTAATCACCAAAAATCACCTAATCACCAAAAATTTACCGAAATTTCTGCGCCTCCAGTAAAATAATATGGTACCGGCGATTTTATGTTTTATCTCACGAAAATGTGTAAAAAATCTATTTTTTTTTAAGATTTCAGCCTTAGCATTCATTTTACGACAAAAGTATGTATAATAAAATTTATAGGAAATTAAAAGATCTAGAACTTTTATTCAGAGAATTTTTCTCTACAGAGCCTAGTTTGCGTGAAAGAGTGATTTTCCGTATTTTTAAGCCAAACTGAGGTTGATTTTCATTTTGCGTTTTTCAATCATGATTAAAATAAGGTTAGGTTGTTTGTTTATTTCTAATGTTTTATTACTTAGGTTATATTGTCCTTAACCCACCGGGTTGGTCTAGAGGTAAAGTCGTCGCCAAAATCAGCTGTTTAACAGCTGATTATCGGAGACAAAGGTTCCTGGTTCAAATCCTAGTAAAGGTAGTTACTTTTATACGGATTTGAATGCTAGACAGTGGTTACCGGTGTACTTTGATAATTGGGGTTCAATTAACCATACCTCTCAGGAATGGTAGGCCTGAATGTACAAGACTACACCTTATTTACACGACATACACATCATCCTCATCTCATTGGGTCGTGGGGTTGCTTATTGTTCTGAATTGAACAGATTGCAACGTACACATATTAAGAATTTAAAAAAAAAAAGTTATTGTTCATTATTTGCATTGGCAAAAGAAAGTCGTTTGAGTGTTTCACACCAGATTTTTATTATTATTATTATTACTATTATCAATTGTACAGTTCCGAAACACCCTGTATATAGTGACCAAGCGGTGTGGCGGCGTCAGCGGGCATCGGCCTTTCTATAGACTGTTCGGAATTTAAATGATGCAGAAGAGCGAGATAGGATTGGTAAATGTGTGAGTGTGTGTGTGTGCGTGTGTGTGTGCTGGGATAAACCGGAAGTCTAGATCTGTTGATACAGATTATTATAATAATAATATACGCGCAACCTCCAATGGTGTTGTCTTATATTTCAGTAGTAATAGTACTTAAAGTTGGTGTTAATGTGGTTTTAAGTGCTTCACTTAAACTGAATCCAGATATTTAAGTTCTCTTATTAGCCTAGAACTAGAATTGCATTACAGGGTGTCACAAAATGGTAGGTTATTATCAACCTTTGAATAAAACCTGTAAATATTTTTCACTGAACACACGATTTTTACAGAATTTTTATTTTTCCGTTACAGGACGTGGAGCGTTTAAAATTCACTAGACTATTCGCCCGCTAATTTATTTAGGTATAGAAAACAATAGCCCATAACAGGAAGGTGGATTGTTAAATTATTTGCACTCGATCTGCTAGTTGTTCCAGGGCTACGAAAAAGAATCGGCCTGTGCAAAAACATGTCAAGTAGCAAAAACACAATTTCTCAGGAATCACAAAAAACATGTCACCTGATCCACTTGACTTGTTTATGCAGAGCATAGGAAACATTGGGTGTAGATGTACAACAATGTACGAGGGTCGTTTGAAAAGTTCGTGCGAAGTCAGATAAATGGCACTACTGGCGCATATCGAGCAAATGTTTAGTTAGTAGCATCTGTTGGAAAAACACATGTGTAGTTTCAGCCAGATCGGTCTATTTCTTTGTGTTTGACATTCGTTTTAATCGAGGAAGTCGAGTGATTTTCAAAAAAATGGATGAAAAAGAATTTCGTGTGAAGTGTTGTAAGGACAGTTTGCAGCTGTTCCAGAAGAATTCGCAGGACTTTAAGCGTCGTTTCGTCACTGTGGATGAAACATGGATACATCACTACACTCCTGAGACCAAAGAACAATCTAAAAAATGGGTTATTAAGGCGGAATCTGCACCAAAAAAGGCGAAGACAGTTCCTTCGGTCGGAAAGATTATGGCGATTGTCTTTTGGGATTCACTAGGAATAATCTTCATCGATTATCTGGAAAAGGGTAAAAATATTACAGGTGCATATTATTCATCGTTATTGGACCATTTGAAAACCGAGCTGCAAAAAAAACGCCCACGATTGCCCCACAAAAAAGTCCTTTTCCATCACGACAACGCACCAGCTCACGCCTCAGCAGTTGTGGTCACAAAATTAATGGAAATAGGGTTCCAACTCGTTTCACATCCCCCCTATTCTCCAGACTTGGCTCCCTCGGACTACTATTTGTTTCCCAATTTGAAAAAATGGCTAGCGGGAAAAAGATTTTATTCAAACGAGGAGGTGATTGCAGGAACGAATGGCTATTTTTCAGACTTGGACAAATCCTATTATTCGGAAGGGATCAACAAACTAGAGCAGCGTTGAACGAAGTGTATAAGCCTAAAAGGAGACTATGTCGAAAAATGAAAAAGGTTTACCCCAAACAATTAAGTAGTTTTTATTTTTGCACGGACTTTTCAAACGACCCTCGTATTAAATGAAAGATGACTAGTTTATGCACAGTATATGTGTATCTATCTAATAATTACTTTGCATAAAGAACAGCTTTTGGAAAAATGTAGCTTCACATGTTTTTGCACAGGCCGATTGTGTGTTTTTTATCACATGATCAGCCAACTAAATGACTGAAGCATGTAAGAACAGAACAGGTGCAGATATAAAAGACACTAGTCAAGAGTTATCTCCTCTGAGAGTAATGAATTTCATTATTCAATTTTTTTTTATGTTGTGATAATTTGCATTCCTTTAAAAAAAAAATCTGAAAAATTACTTGATCGGTGAAACTTTTTATAGCGTACAAGAATTTTTTTTCTTGATAGTAGTGATACATTGTGCGATTCTTCTACGTATTTCAGTTATTATAACTGATATATCCTATACTCTTCCTGGAGTCTCCAGGCCGCAAATAAAAATAAGTTGTGTTTCTTATCACATGGTCAGGCAATTACATGACTAAAGCATTTAAGAACAGAAGAGGTAGAGGTGTAAAAAAATACACTAGTCACAGTTATCTCCTCTCAGAGTAATGAATTTCATTATACAGCCAGACCCTATGAATGAAGTAAAGGTGTCATTTTCAGAGTGGAAAATATATCCTTTTTAAAGGACCTGGCACGCTGATAAGCAAACTTTTCCAATCAGTGAAAAAAGCACTGGTAAACCAAATCGTTTTACTTGGCTAAATCTACAGAGGTTCAAAACCAGGCTTTTTAGCTAATCATTTAAACAACACTATAAAACAAAAATGCTACCTTAAAAATTTCCAAAAAAAGTATTACATCATATTTCTGTTACACCCTATAGAACATGTAAAACTACAGTCCAATCTATAACTTTACAGAGTAAAATAAAAACAGAAATAAATATAAAAAGAAGTCTAGAACTTCTTTTACGTTAGGTCCGGTTCACATAAGATGATATTTAGTTTTCGCTTCTCCACATCGCTTATTATTTCATTTTTTATTGTTAATTTTCTTGTAAGTAGATCAGAAACTAGTGGTAGTTGAAATTAAAACGAAATTATTGAATTTTCAATAACTATCAATTATTGCCGGGTTATTTTTGGACATGGAGGTAAGAATCTATAAATACAGATTTAAAAAGAGAATGGCTTTAAGCATTTTTAGAGATACCTTCATTTTAATATTGTTGTATAATTTGTAGTTTAGGTCATCAAGCAAATTGGTTATTATCCAATTAATAAATATTTATTTAAATTTAATATGATTAATAAAGTATGAAAAAAAATCATGCTACAAAATTGTAGAGGTCAGTGAAAACGTTTTGCTACACCAAAACAAAAATAATTTTGAGAAAAATGTTATCATGATCAAAGTTCTTAAGCTGCATGATGGTTTAATGAATTGTTCGATTCCTTTATTATTTTTTGGACGGCCCGTTGGCATAGTGGTTAGAGCAACTGTCTTCTACACCGACGTCCCGGGTTCGATTCCCGGTCAAGTCAGGCATTTTTTTCATTACTCATTTTCATGTATCATCGATCTCACCGTCTGCATTAGCAGCAATTGCAAAACAGTCGGACGTAAAAAGAAAAAAAAATTCTTTAAATTGGCACCTACATACTACCACGTCATGAAAAATCCGGTGTGAAACACTCACACGACTTTCTCTGGCAAACGTAAATAACAATACATAAAACCTATGCTTAATCATGAGTGAATGATTCAAAACGAAAATCAACCTGTGTTCGATTTAAAAATACGGGAAATCACCAAATTGAAGATAAACTATGGCTTTGTAGATAAAAAATGCTTAAAGTGAAAGTTGTAGATTTTTTCAATTTGAACAACAGCAAACGTACAAAAATAGCAAAATTACATTTTTACGGAATAAATTACAATGAAATCGAATTGTTGTTAAGGCCATCAGCCGAACATCTGGTTTGAACCACGAGGCTTTACTAAGTAACACGAGGAGTGAGGTGGTTTACCATTGCCTTCTTCACCGAATGAAAAAGTATGCTTTTCAGCATCCCAGGCCCTCTGAAAAGCAGATATTTTCAACCTTGCAAATGATATTACTACTTCATTCACCACAAAGTCTGGCTGTATAATGAAATTCATTACTCTCAGAGGAAATAACTCTGAGTAAAGTCTTTTACACCTGTACCTCTTCTGTACTTAAATGATTCAGTCGTTTAATTGGCTGACCAAGTGATAAGAAACTGAACTATTTTTTGTAGTCCTGGAACTAAATGATTGAGTGTGAATAATTTAACACTCCACCTGTCTGTTATGGACAATAAGTTGAATTAAAAATAATAAGTGTACGTAAAATAAAAGAGGAATGATTAAAGATTAAACAGTAACTAATGAATTCTGAAATGGAACGGTCCATGTGTATTTAACACTACAACTGTCGTCTGTTATGGGCAATAAGTTGAATTAAAAATAATAAATGTACGTAAAATAAAAGAGGAATGATTAAAGATTAAACAGTAACTAATGAATTCTGAAATGGAGCGGTCAATGTGTATTTAACACTACAACTGTCGTCTGTTATGGGCAATAAGTTGAATTAAGAATAATAAATGTACGTAAAATAAAAGAGGAATGATTAAAGATTAAACAGTAACTAATGAATTCTGAAAGGGAGCGGTCAATGTGTATTTAACACTACAACTGTCGTCTGTTATGGGCAATAAGTTGAATTAAAAATAATAAATGTACGTAAAATAAAAGAGGAATGATTAAAGATTAAACAGTAACTAATGAATTCTGAAATGGAGCGGTCAATATGTATTTAACACTACAACTGTCGTCTGTTATGGGCAATAAGTTGAATTAAAAATAATAAGTGTACGTAAAATAAAAGAGGAATGATTAAAGTTTAAACAGTAACTAATGAATTCTGAAATGGAGCGGTCAATGTGTATTTAACACTACAACTGTCGTCTGTTATGGGCAATAAGTTGAATTAAAAATAATAAATGTACGTAAAATAAAAGAGGAATGATTAAAGATCAAACAGTAACCAATGAATTCTGAAATGGAACGGTCAATATGTATTTAACACTACAACTGTCGTCTGTTATGGGCAATAAGTTGAATTAAAAATAATAAATGTACGTAAAATAAAAGAGGAATGATTAAAGATTAAACAGTAACTAATGAATTCTGAAATGGAACGGTCCATGTGTATTTAACACTACAACTGTCGTCTGTTATGGGCAATAAGTTGAATTAAAAATAATAAATGTACGTAAAATAAAAGAGGAATGATTAAAGATCAAACAGTAACCAATGAATTCTGAAATGGAACGGTCAATATGTATTTAACACTACAACTGTCGTCTGTTATGGGCAATAAGTTGAATTAAAAATAATAAATGTACGTAAAACAAAAGAGGAAAGATTAAAGTTTATACAGCAACTAATGAATTCTGAAATGGAGCGGTCAATATGTAGTGCAAAATTGAATTTACGGGAGAGGGAGGACGACCTTGACACAGGAGAGTTTAAATAGGTTGGATCGGCCAGGAATGAGGGCGAATCTATCCTGGATAGTAAGAGCTACCTTAGCCCAGGACTAGTTGGGAAGGGAAATACGGGAACGAGGGCAGCAGATCAATAACGATGTATTTTGTCCCGGTTAAATCGCGTTCACCCGGTTTCTACCAATTTGACAGTAGGCCTACCACAATACATACAATACGAACAATAATATTTACAACACCATTGTTATATAATTCATGATTATCATAAAACAACAAATTACGTTCAACAAGTCGCACAAAATTTTCACGAATGTATATTTTCTAAACACAATACATTATAAACGACTGAAAACACAATCTAAACAATGCTGTCTCTATTAAATAAACAATATTATGAATTGAATCTAAACAAGGTTTTCACTATTAACAGGTTGAGTGCTATGAGAGACATATTTATCTCTCAGTGGCTAAACACACCGGTTTTCAAAAAAAAAAGTTGGGTCATTTTTGCTACATTTTTTTTTGTAATTTTTACATTCAATTTGAAATGGTAAGATGTGAAAATATCCAAAATAATTTTCTTGTTTATCGTATGTGATTTTTAGATTGTTAAAGTTCAAAGATAAATTAATCTCTCGTAGCACTGGAGGATGAAAATCTAATTTTGGGGAAAACAATGAAGACAAAAAAATGGGATCTTTTTCGTTTTCTGTACGCCACTATCAAATTCGAATTCCGTGAAGGGTTGCGCATGTGTTCATTTCTCCCTTCACTACCTTACTGAATACTCAACTGAGCCTGACACATTCACGCACGCGCACACACGTTCTTCCTAGCCCCATTGTATATTATAGTACTATCTAACAAGTTTTGTTGTTTGATTTCTTATTTTGATTGTTTGTTTTATTTTGCTATTACTGCACGACTATTACGTTTTATTTTTTTAATCATTTACATTGAGAAGAGAAAGCCTTGCGAGTGTTACACACAGACTTTTGGCGCGCTAGACTCAGGAGTGGGAGAGTTTTATAACCCTTCAGGGAATTCGGATTTGATAGTGGCATACAGAAAACGGAAAAGACCCAAAAACGTCCTAAAATGTAAAAATAAATAAAATAACTATGATTATCATTAAGTAACACATTACGTTCAAAACACGTCGCACAAAATTTTCACGAATGTAATTCTAAACACATTATAAACGACTGAAAACACAATCTAAACAATGTTGTCTCTATTAAATAAACAATATTATGAATTGAATCTAAACAAGGTTTTCACTTTTAAGTAACCTATCACAAATATTTAAACTTTATCTAGTCAAATGTAATTTATTTTCATGTATTCAAATGTACGTCTTAACAGCCAAGTGATAAACCTGGATTTACTCGTTATTTTGATGCGGCTTTAAAAGAAAATAATAAAATTCTGTTAAACAAAGCACCAGAAGACCGAGAATAAAACAAAACAAATCTGGTGTGAAACACTCACACAACTTTCTCTTGCCAGTGCAAATAATTAACAATAAACCTAACATTAGAAATAAACAAAAAACTAACCTCAATCAATATAACCTAATTTTAATCATGAATGAAAGACGCAAAAAATAAAATCAACGTCAGTTTGGCTTAAAAATACGGAAAATCACTCTATCACGCTAAACTAGGCTCTTTAGAGAGAAAAAAGCTATAAATAATAGTTGTAGATCTATTAATTTCCTACAAATTTGATTTTTACACTTTTGTCGTAAAATGCATGCATACTAGGGATAAAATCTTAAAAAAAATCTATTTTTCACACGTTTTCGTGAGAGGAAAACAGAATTCGTAGAATTTTTAATTCTCTACAACTGTTATAAGAGACATTTTTGCGCTAAAATGCATAAAAGGCGCAACCTTAAAAAAACATTTTTTTACGAGAAAACAGCTTCACCAAGAATTTCAGCAGACATGGCGCCTACCCTATCTTGTAGAGCATAAAAAATTTAGTAAACCAGGCGATTTTAAAAAGAAAACGTACAACCCGTTTTTGAGAAAATCGCAAAAAAGTGAAAAATTACATGAATAAACTACTACTTCCGGTTGACCGATTTTGATGAAAATGTTCGAGTCGAGTCCGGAAGTGGTATGTAACTTAAGTTTCAAGTTCGTACGATGTTCCTTTCTTGAGATATTCTGTTCACACACACGAATCGCTAAAAACGTGTTTTTTTGGGTTCAGGGGATCAGGGGGTCCAGTGAAAACTCGACATGAAAACAATACTTTACTTCCTATACATTCATATTGGCAAGAGATAGTAATAAACCTATGAAATTATACACTAAGAAGAACTAGCAAGAACTGTCCACAAACATTGCACGACGAAAATCCGAAAGAATAACAGTGACCACTGAAATTTCCCACAATTATAAGACGGTTATATTTGGATTTTATGTCATTAATAAGCGTCAGACATTTACAATTTCCTGTTAAAACTCCAACAAAATCGGTTCATTTTTAACAGAACCCTATAGGCGGCTCACAAGATGAACACAAATATTGAAAAATAAATTATGTTATGAAAACTCATTCTTTCGGTCTTAATTTACATACACAACGATAGACATATAAGTTTTTTTAGAAATATCTGGCCGTTACGGAAAATGAACTCGTATCAGGAAACCAACGATCGTTCTCGTACAATATTATTAACGAACGCATTAAGTTACAGACATAATCCTAATTTTCCGTTGTTGTTGTTTAGGTTATCAACAAAAATGCTGGTTGGACTTTATTAAAGGCTTTACTAAGTAAAACGAAGAGCGAGGTGGTTTACCAGTGCCTTTTTCACTGAGTGGAAAAGTATGCTTATCCGCATGCCCGGCCTTCTATAAAGCAACTACTTTCCACCCTGCAAATGACACCTCCACTTCATTCACCACAGGGTCTGCCTGTATAATGAAATTCATTACTCTCAGAGGAGATAACTGTGACTAAAGTCTTATTACATCTCTACCTCTTCTGTTGTTAAATGCTTCTTCAATCATGTAATTGGCTGACCTTGTGATAATAATCAGAACTATTTTTCGTAGTACTCTGGAAGTAGCAGATCGAGTGCAAATAATTTAACAATCCATGATTAATCAATCAATAATTTAACGTTGGGCATAAACGTTTAGTTTAAAATCTCTGGCCGTTACCGAAAATGAGGTCGTATTGGAGAACCAACGATTGTTCCACATTATTAACGAACGCATTAAGTTTCAGACTGATGTCTAATCCGCTATTATTAAACACAAATCGCCGCAGATACCTCAATGTAGACTAACATTTTCTATAGACGCGACTACGAAAATCCCCACATAATAATTTGCTGGTGAAATTCTAATATTTATTTAATGGAGAAATAATTTAATTTGTTAATTATTATTATTTATTACACTGGTAAATATTTGGAATGCTTAATGAATTAATAAAGATAAGATTAGACATTTATTTGCATTAGCGCCACGATATAAATTGTAGGCCTCCTACAAAACAATTAACAGCAACTGCAATTTCTTACTGAACTAAATTACTTTTATGAAATTCGTTACATTTAAAAGAAAAAGTATTGGATTTGTAAATTTCGATGGAGATCAGATTGGATGAAATGTATCGTAGGGTTGTAGTTTTGAGAAAACAAATAATTTTTCAAACGATAAAACTTAGTTCTTTTAATGGACAAAGCATTTATGTATAAAACGAGGAAAGTTTAATGAAAATCGTTTCAGCCATAATAGAGAATAAAGTATTTTCGCACAGGAATAAAGCGGCCTAAATTTTGGGGTTAAATAGCTACTTATCGAAACCCCGCCGATGTTGTTTAAGGAAAGATTAGTTGTTAAATTTCAGCAAAATCAGTCAAGTAAATTTTATGCGTGTGCTTTCAAGCATGGAAAAATGGAAGATGGGCATTGTTCAAAATAAAGTTGTTTATTTCAGAGGGTCACGGAACATGAAAATCAGTTTAAACCAAATCTGCATTAAAATGAACAAGATGACCGTTCAAGCTGCGAAAAAGAAAAATCTGGTGCGAAACACTCACACAACTTTCTCTTGCCAATGCAAATAATTAATAATAAACCTAACATTATTAATAAAATATTAGAAATAAACAAAAACTAACCTCAAAAACATAACCTTATTTTAATCATGAGTGGAAGACGCAAAATGAAAATCGAACTCAATTTGGCTTAAAAAAACGGAAAATCACACTTTCACGCTAAACTAGGCTCTGTAGAGAAAAATTCTCTAAATAAAAGTTGTAGATCTCTTAATTTTCTATAAATTTTATTATATACACTTTTGTCGTAAAATGCATACTAAAGCCGAAATGTTAAAAGAATCGATTTCTCACGTTTTCGTGAGAAAAAAACAGAAAATTGCAAATTACCGCTAAACTAAGCGTTATACAAAAAAATGTTTGAAATAAAAGTTGTAGGATTTTAAATTCTCTACAACTTTTATTATATAAATTTTTGCTCTAAATTGCATATTAAAGCCGTAATCTTAAAAAAACTTTGTTTTTACGTGAAAACAGCCTCACCCAGAATTTCAGCAAACATGACGCCTACCCTATCTTGTAGAGAATAAAAAATTGAGTAAATGAGGCGATTTTAAAAAAAATCGTAGGACCAGTTTTTGAGAAAATCGCAAAAAAGTGAAAAATTATACGAATAAACTACTACTTCCGTTTGACCGATTTTGATGAAAATGTTCGTGTCGCGTCCGGTAGTGGTATGTAACTTAAGTTTCAAGTTTCAAGTTCGTACGATGTTCCGTTCTTGAGATATTCTGTTCACACACACACACACACTCACACAGACCAATCGCTAAAAACATGTTTTTTGGGTTCAGGGGGTCTGAAAAACGTATAGATCCGGTGAAAACTCGATTTCGAAAAATCGACATGAAAACAATACTTTCCTTCCTATATATTCATATAGGCAAGAGAAAGTAAAAAGAAGAAGACGATCAGCAATGGAAAATTTTCATGAAGCGATGTAGGGATAAAGAAATGGTGTAAATTGAAGGGGATAATCTAATAATATATAAAATTCTCGTGCCACAGTGGTAGTTACCATAGTCCTCCGAAACGGCTTAACCGATTTTGATGAAATGTTATAAGTACACTTGGTAGGTCTGCGAATAGGTTTTTATCTATTTTTTATACCCCTAAGTGATAAGGGTGGTCCACCTCACATTTTTTTTAAATTTTTTTATAATGTGGCATTAAAAAAATACATACCTCCTAAATTTTCACCCTTCTACCACCAACCCCTACTTTTTAATATCAATATTAGTTGTGCATCGATCATAGTAATGGCTTTCACAATTAATATTCTATGCCCCTGGGATTAGTTTTTTTTTTGTTTTACGTCAGACTGTTCTGCTAATACAGCCGGTGGGTAATGATGATAATGAAAACGAGCGATGAAAAAATGCCAGACCTGACGGGGAATCGAACCCGGTACCCCGGCGTAGAAACCACTTGCGCTAACCACTACGCTAACGGGCCTTAGATAAAATAAAATAAATTTCATATTTTCCAAAAAAAAAAATATTTTGTGTTCTTGGACGTATTTAATTACCGCTAGTAATTAAATATATTTGTATTTATAAATAAAAAAAAATTAAGCTAACAGTCTGATTATTTTATAGCCACGCCTTGTACGTCAAAGAACAGGCATCATCACTGGTGTTTAGATCTATGACACGAAATCTAGGCACCCAAGTAGCATTGGGTTTTTTAGTTTTTACACCAGAATTAAATAACATTTTTTTACATTATGGTCGAAACCTCCATTAACATATTATTTATAAATTTTGTTTACATCCATATATTATACAATATTTACATCACTTAACCCACCGGGTTGGTCTAGAGGCAAAGTGGTCGCTACGAGTCAACTGATTTTGGAGACTAAGGTTCCTGGTTCAAATCCTAATAAAGGTATAGTCCAGCCTCTCTACGTTTGCTCCTAATGTAAACAAATAATGACGTCACTGAGCATGCGCATTGTATCAAAATGTGTACACGCTGATTAAAAAGTAACAACAAAATACTTTCTAAAGTATTTAAATAGAAAATACTTTTAAAAGTATTTTTCTAAATGAAATTGTTAGGCCTACATCATATCATGACTGATGTTTTTAGTACTTTAAGTACTCATAATTAAAAAAATAGTTAACTTAATAGGAATAGGACATCTGTAAAGTCGTAGACTCTAGCGTGCACCCTGTAGTAAGTGGCTTTTGTTTGTTGACACTAGGAGCAAACTAAAAACGGCTCAACTGTAGTTTCTTTCAAACAGTTTTGAATACTAGACAGCGGTCACCGGTGTACTTTGATTGTTGGGGTACAATTACCCATACTCTCTCAGGAATGGTCGGCCTAAATCTGTAAAAGACTGTAGTCTTTTACATACATATTATCATACATTGTCATACATATTATCCTCATCTGCTTGGATCATGGGGGTAGCTTGCTGTTCTTAAATTATACATATCGCAACGTACGTACAAATTGTGTTGTTTAGGTCATCAGTCGAAAGGCTGGTTTGAACCTCTAGAGGCTTTACTAAATCAAAAGAGGTGAAAGTTGGTTTACAATAAAATTGCCGTTCTCACTTAGAGGAATAGTATGCTTATCAGGAATCCAGGCGCTCTAAAAAAACATATATTTTCCACCCTGCAAATGACACCTTCACTTCATTCACCAGAAGGTGGTATACACCACTGTATAGTGAAATTCATTACTCTTGTGTCTTTTAAATCTCTACCTCTTCTGTTCTTAAAATGCATCAGTCATATAAGAAACACAACTAGCCTATATTTTGTAGCCCTGGACCTAGCAGTTGTTGTTTAGGTCATCAGCCGAAAGGCTGGTTTGAACCTGTAGGGGTCTTACTAACTAAAACGAGGAGTGAGGTAGTTTACCATTGTCTTCCTCACTGAGTGAAAAAGTACGCTTATCAGCATGCTGGGCCCTCTGAAAAGCACATATTTACCACTCTGCAAATGACACCTTCACTTCATTCACCACAGGGTCTGGCTGTATAATGAAATTCATTACTTTCAGAGGAGATAACTCTGACTAGTGTCTTTTACACCTCTACCTCTTCTTTTCTTAAATGATTCAGTCATTTAATTGGCTGACCATGTGATAAGAAACAGAACTATTTATTTTAGCTCTGCAATGAACAGATTGAGCGTAAATAATTTGACACTCCACCTGCCTGTTATGGGCAAAAATAACTAGAACTAGCAGATCAAAAGCAAATTATCATTTAACACTCCCAACTGCCTGATAAGGGTAATACTTACACTACAGATAAAAAAAAAGTTGTTAAATGTTTAGATTATTAAAGTTTAGGACATGTAACCCGAATAACAGACAGACGAAACCGAGAGGAGACAAGCGATGCGAAAGAAGACGTCTCTCACAGTTGAACCGACGATATCAAGAAATTGACTGATAACTGAAGGAGGAAAACTCAAAACAGAAAAATCTGGTGTGAAACACTCACACACCTTTCTCTTCCCAATGCAAATAATGACCAATATAACCTAACATTAGTAATAAAACATTAGAAATAAACAAAAAACTAACCTTATTTTAATCAATCATGAGTGAAAGACGCTAAATGAAAATCGACCTCAGTTTGGCTTAAAAATACGGAAAATCACTTTTTCACGTTAAACTAGTTTCTGTAGAGAAAAATTCTCTGAATAAAAGTTGTAGACTTTTAATTTCCTATAAATTTGAATATGTGCTTTTTTTGTCGTAGAATACCGAAATCTTAAAAAAATTGTCTAAGGCCGAAATCTTGAAAAAATTGATTTTTCACACGTTTTCGTGAGAAAAATCAGAAAATCTCTAATTACCGCTAAACTAAGCGTTATACAAAAAAATGTTTGAAATAAAAGTTGTAGGATTTAAAATTTTCTACATTTTTTATTAGACTATATAAATTTTGCGCTAAATTGCATATTAGAGCCATAATCTTAAAAAAACAATTTCTTTACGTAAAAACAGCCTCACCAAGAATTTCAGCAAACATGGTGCCTACGCTATCTTGTAGAATGTAGAGCATAAAAATTTTTAGTAAACCAGGTGATTTTAAAAAAAATCGTAGGACCCGTTTTTGAGAAAATCGCAAGATAGTGAAAAATTACACGAACAAAATACTACTTCCGGTAGACCGATTTTGATGAAAATGTTTGTGTCGGGTCCGGCAGTGGTATGTAACTCAAGTTTCAGGTTTCAAGTTCGTACGATGTTCCGTTCTTGAGATATTTTGTTCACAGACACACACACAAATCGCTAAAAACATGTTTTTTGGGTTCAGGGGGTCTGAAAATGTGTAGATACGGTGAAAACTGGATTTCTAAAAATCGATATGAAAACAATACTTTCCTTCCTATATATTCATATAAGGCAAGAGAAAGTAAAAAAAGGATAACCATAAGAGGTAGTCCAATATGTTTATCAATTAACGCAATTGGCTAATCAATGATAATAATTACTTTAAATAGAGCTCAAAAAAGTAAAAATCGAACAAAGTACATGCAGGAAATTCGTAATAGATTTTACTGTTGAATGTATCCTATACGGAAGAGTGTATTATATTAACAATATACGCCATATTACTAATGCTTCAATATTTATCTGCATATTTCAAATTGCATGCTTTATCATAGAACGTAAATACAATAAGAATGACTTACTTCCTTAACAGTAAAATAATGCTACGTAATTCCAACTGATTAACTTACCTGAAAACAAAAAAAGAAAAACAATTACATTAGTACACAATGTAAATGACTAAGTATGCATAAATTAACAAAAAGAGAACAATAAAATTATTAAGAAATTTCGCTTAAAAAAATTTTAAAATTTATATACGCTTTATACAGCCGACCTTCCAGACAATGAATCTGTAATGACGGCAACGTTCGCAGATGACACAGCGATTTTAGCGGCGGACGCTTCTCTGACATGTGCCTCGGAGGTTACAAACCCATCTTCACAACATTCACGAATGGTGTAAGAAATGGAGATTGAAGATTAATGAGGATAAGTCAACGCACGTAACATTTACATTAAAGAAACCAACATGTCCAGTGGTCAGCTTGAACGGGTACAGTAATCCCACAGAAGGATGAAGTTAAATATCTGGGTTTACATCTAGATCGAAGACTCACGTGGAGAAGTCATATATGGGCGAAACGAAAGCAACTTGGGCTGAAGTTACGTCAATTATTCTGGCTCTTAGGCAGTAGGTCTCAACTCTCCCTTAAATATAAAGTACTCGTATACAAAGTAATACTCAAACCAATTTGGACGCATGGGTTAGAGCTATGGGGTACAGCTAGTTCATCAAATATAGAAATACTGCAGCGCTTTCAATCAAAAATGCCTGAGACTGATCCCTGCAGCCCCATGGTACGTAACAAATGAAATACTACACAATGACCTAAATCTGCCCTTCATAAAAGAAGAAATTAAACAACATAGCGAAAAACATTTACAAAAACTAGAAGACCATCAGAATCCGTTAGCGATTAGCCTCCTTGACAACAGCAAAGATACTCACAGACTGAAACGCTTTAAACCATTGGACTTACCTCTACGATTTTGTTAGTCATTTAAATTTTTTTATCTTTTCTACTTCAACTCCTAATCATCAGCATCTCATAATTGGCGTCGTTTTCATCTCTACCATCGTCATTGTCATCTCCAACTTCAACACTTTGTGTTTCGGGATGTTGATTCACGGTTCATCAAGTTTCGATTTTGTATAGATATATTTTTTGTTTCTTCACAGTTTGGTCTTTTTCAAACACACTACTGAGTGTCGTTTGTGTTTTAATTCTAAGGACATTACTCAGATTTTCTCATATTTGCTTAAAATTATTGTATTTATTAACTGATTGCAAAAGAAATACTATACTGTTAAAAAAAAGAAGAAATTTCAGTAACCATTAATAATTCTTACGACTACACCACCTAAGTGATGATGTAATAGAGCGAAAGATCCCGGGTTCGATTTACGGCTATGGTCTGGAAATTTTAACACGTTTAAACCCACCGTTACAGTACCAAAACCCACAGTAGTCGCTAATGACCAAGCTATCGATGCGAATTCAAAGAAACTTAAAAATCTGGTGTGAAACACTCACACAACTTTCTCTTGCCAATGCAAAAAATTTAAACAGTATAACTTAGCATTGGTAATAAAACATTAGACATAAACAAAAAACTAACCTCAATAAACATAACCTTATTTTAATCATGACTGAAAGATGGAAAAAAATCGACCTGTTTGGCTTAAAAATATGGAAAATCACTCGTTCACGCTAAACTAGGCTCTGTAGAGAAGAATGCTTTAAATAAAAGTTGTAGATCTTTTTATTTCCTATAAATTCGATTATATACACTTTTGTCATAAAATGCTTACTAAAGCCGAAACCTTAAAAAAATCGATTTTTCACACGTTTTCGTGAGAAAAAACAGAAAATCGCTAATTACTGCTAAATTAAGCGTTATACAAAAAACTTTTTAAAATAAAAGTTGTAGAATTCTAAATTCTCTTCAACTTTTATTATATAACGTTTTGCGCTAAAATGCATTTTAAAGCCGCAATCTTAAAAAGAAAATGTTTTTACGTAAAACCAGCCTCACCCAGAATTTCAACAAACATGGCGCCTACCCTTTCTTGTAGAGCACAAAAAATTGAGTAAATGAGGCGATTTAAAAAAAATCGTAGGACCAGTTTTTGAGAAAATCGCAAAAAAGTGAAGAATTACACGAATAAACTACTACTTCCGGTTGACCGATTTTGATGAAAATGTTCGTGTCGGGTCCGGTAGTGGTATGTAACTTAAGTTTCAAGTTTTAAGTTCGTACGATGTTCCGTTCTTGAGATATTCTGTTCACACACAGACCAATCGCTAAAAACATGTTTTTTTGGGTTCAGGGGGTCTGAAAACGTATAGATCCGGTGAAAACTCGATTTCGAAAAATCGACATGAAAACAATACTTTCCTTCCTATATATTCATACAGGCAAGAGAAAGTAAAAAAATTTGTTACGACTTATTGTATTATTATTATCTATTTGCATTGGGGTATAATTACCCCAATTATTGTTATTTGTATAAGGGGTGTTTGACCAGTTCGGTTTCAGCTCCCATTGGGCTTTTCCGGTGGGTTGTTTTTTTACTTTCTCTTGCCTATATGAATATATAGGAAGGAAAGTATTGTTTTCATGTCGATTTTTAGAAATCGAGTTTTCACCGATTCTACACGTTTTCAGACTCCCTGAACCCCCCAAAAAAAACATGTTTTTAGCGATTGGTCTGTGTGTGTGTACAAAATATCTCAAGAACGGAACATCGTACGAACTTGAAACTTGAAACTTAAGTTACATACCACTACCGGACCCGACACGAACATTTTCATCAAAATCGGTCAACCGGAAGTAGTAGTTTATTCGTGTAATTTTTTACTTTTTGCAATTTTCTCAAAAACTGGTCCTACGATTTTTTTAAAAATCGCCTGATTTACTCATTTTTTTATGTTCTACAAGATAGGGTAGGGGCCATGTTTGCTGAAATTCTCGGCGAGGCTGTTTTGACGTGAAGAAATAGTTTTTTTTAAGATTACAGCTTTAATATGCATTTTTGGGTAAAAATTTACATAATAAAAGTTGAAGATAATTTAAATTCCTGCAACTTTTATTTCAAACATTTTTTTGTATAACGCTTAGTTTAGCAGTAATTAGCGATTTTCTGTTTTTTCTCACGAAAACGTGTGAAAAATCGATTTTTTTAAGATTTCGGCCTTAGAATGCATTTTACAACAAAAGTATAATTATATAATAAATTGTATAGGAAATACAAATATTTACAACTTTTATTTAAAGCATTTTTCTCTACAGAGCCTAGTTTAGCGTGAAAGAGTGATTTTCCGTATTTTTAAGCCAAACTGAGTTCGATTTTCATTTTGCGTCTTTCACTCATGATTAAAATAAGGTTATGTTTTTGAGGTTAGTGTGTTTTGTTTATTTCTAATGTTTTATTACTAATGTTAGGTTTATTGTTAATTATTTGCATTGGCAAGAGAAAGTTGTGTGAGTGTTTCACACCAGATTTTTTAAGCAAAGCTACGGCTAGATTTACCAAACATCCCTCATTATTATTTTCAAATTCCCGATTAAAGTAGAAAATAAATTCCCCGTAGTTCATAACACTGTAATATCACGCGTTTTTCTTGTACAGTCAAGTTACCTGAATACAGTACTGTAATCATTTAATACATTATTAGATAATAAATGTAACTAATATTAAAGTATATGATACATAACGAGGGGAAAAAACTTCGCAATTCGATTGTAACAATTTTTTCTTGAACATTGTCTGAACTGAATGCAATACAGGATGATTTTCAATTTCTGAATCTAAACCGTAGCCTACAATATATTATGATAGTATTGTTGCCGTACTAAAACGGCGTGCTCGAATATAGGAATGCAGTTCATAAGAAACAGATTTAACAATGGATCGACGCAGCGGTTGCTTTCCCGACCGTCCTAACATGCTCTTGTGTTATGTCCACCACCACCACCACCACCACCACCACCAATAAATACGTTTATTTATTGGACATAACACAAGAGCAACACATGCTCTTGTGTTATGTCCACCACCACCACCACCACCACCACCACCACCACACCCACCAATAAATACGATGTATAGTACCAGACAAGGTAAACGTATGCAATACAGACTAAAGTTTACTCACTATTCGTCCAATAATAGCTACACAATACAAACGTCGAATAGTAGATTCAACTGCAGTGTTGTCGTTTATTCATTCAGTCAATTTTTGAAATGCAACAGTACACAGATTTCATAGCAAGGTGATTCAAAAGTTTTACGACACTATTTATAATACAATAATACAAAAATTTGGAGTAAACACTCACACGACTTTTTTTTGCCAATGTTAATAAAAACCAATGTTGTTTAGGTCGTCAGGCTGGTTTGAACCTGTAGAGGTTTCACTAAGTAAAACGAGGAGTGAGGTGGTTTACCATTGCCACAACTCACCGAGTGGAAAACTGTGTTTATCAGCATGCCAGGCCCGCTAAAAAGCATCTATTGCTTGAGTCCCAGCTCCGAGTAGTTGGAAGGAATGCAGTGCGTTGTTACAGTAGTGGGGGAATGAATGAATGTTAGTAGTGTTTCACAGCTGATGCATTTCTAGTGGTAGCGTGTACTAACTAGACTAAAAAAATATTCTTATCCGGCGCATTAATTTAACAAATACCTACCGGGTTAACTTGGTCGGATTCATAATATTTAACTTGCTAATTCAAATCAAAATATGTAAATAAATAAATGTAATAACTACAAATGTTAAATACGGAAAGTTTGAAAACGAATGTTTTGTATCGTAGTAATACAACAATCTGCCCATAACAGACAGGTGGAGTGTCAAATTATTTACACTCAATCTGTTCGTTGCAGGGCTAAAATAAATAGTTCTGTTTCTTATCACATGGTCAGCCAATTAAATGACTGAATCATTTAAGAACAGAAGAGGTAGAGGTGTAAAAGACACTAATCAGAGTTATCTCCTCTGAAAGTAATGAATTTCACTATACAGCCAGACCCTGTGGTGAATGAAGTGAAGGTGTCATTTGCAGAGTGGAAAATTTGTGCTTTTCAGAGGGCCCGGCATGCTGATAAGCATACTTTTCCATTCAGTGAGGAAGGCAATGGTAAACCACCTCACTCCTCGATTTACTTAGTAAAACCTCTACAGGTTCAAACCAGCCTACAGGCTGATGACCTAAACAACAATACAACAATCGTTCTCCCAGCATGCGTCACTCATTCTATATACCTCAACCGTACCCTTCACCCCGCAACTACACGGAGTGGAAATGCACAATACTTTCCACCTTGCAAATGACACCTTCACTTCATTCACCATGTAGCCTACAGTATTATGATAGTATTGTTGCCGTACTAAAACGGCATGCTCGAATATAGGAATGCAGTTCATAAGAAACACATTTAACAATGGATCGGCGCAGCGGTTGCTTACACGACCGTCCTAACATGCTCTTGTGTTATGTCCACCACCACCACCACACCCACCAATAAATACCACGTACCAGACAAGGTAAACGTATGCAATACAGACTGAAGTTTACTCACTATTCCTCCAATAATAGCAACACAATACAAACTATCGAATAGTAGATTCAACTGCAGTGTTGTTTATTCATTCAGTCAATTTTTGAAATACAACACTACACAGATTTCATAGCAGGTGTTTCAAAAGTTTTACGACACGATTTATTTTTTTATTTTTTTTATTCCTAATTTGTGTACGTTGCAATCTGTTCAATTTAGAACAATAAGCAACCCCATGACCCAATGAGATGAGGATGATGTGTACGACGTGTAAATGAGGTGTAGTCCTGTACAGACCCAGGCCGACCATTCCTGAGAGAGTATGGTTAATTAAACCCCAACCATCAAAGTACACCGGTAACCACTGTCTAGCATTCAAATCCGTATAAAAGTAACTACCTTTACTAGGATTTGAACCAGGAACCTTCGTCTCCGAAAATCAGCTATTAAACAGATGATTTTGGCGACGACTTTACCTCTAGACCAACCCGGTGGGTTGACGACATGATTATAGTACAAATACAATAATCTGAAGTGAAACACTCACACGACTTTCTTTTGCAAATGTTAATAAAAACCAATGTTGTTCAGCTCGTCAGGCTGGTTTGAACCTGTAGAGGTTTCACTAAGTAAAACGAGGAGTTAGGTGGTTTACGTCTTGCCTTCCTCACTTAGTAAAAAAGTACGCTTATCAGCATTCTGGGCCCTCTTAAAAGCATATAATTTTCATTTTGCAAATGACACCTTCACTTCATTCACCACAGGGTCCGGCTGTATAATGGAATTCAATACTCTCAGAGGAGATAACTCTGATTAGTGTATTTTACCTCTACCTCTTCTGTTCTTAAACACTTCAGTTATTTCAGTCAGTTAATTGGTTGACCCAGTGATAAGAAACATAACAATTTATTTTAGCCCTACAACGAACAGATTGAGTGTAAATAATTTGACATTCCACCTGTCTGTTATGAAATACCCATATAACTCATGTTTAATTATCAACAATTAATGTAAGATTAAAAACATAACCTAATTTTAAACATGAGTGAATGACGCAAAATGAAAATCAACCACTGTAGCACTTAAAAATACGAAAATATTAGTAATTGCCTCTAAACTAGGTTCCTCTGTAGAGGAAAATGCCCACAATGAAAGTTTTTTAATTTCTTATAACTTTGGTTATGTCCACTTCTGTCGTAAAATGCATACCTAGCTACTAAGGCCACAAAAAAAATACCATTGTTACGGATTTTCATGTAAAAAACAAAAAAAATTAGTAATATTGCCACTAAATCAACCGTTGAACAAAACAATGTTTGAAATAAAAGTTGTAGGTGTTTAAATGTTCTGCAACTTTGATTATATATTACACTTTTGCCGTAGAATGCTTTTATTAATGCCTTGCAATCTTAAAAAAAAAACATTTTCTTCTACGAGAGTACAGCCTCTCAAAGAATTTCAGCAGACAAGGCGCTTACTTATCCCATCTTGTAGAGCATAAAAAAATGTAGTAATCAAGACGATTTTCAAAAAAATAGAAGCCGTTTTTGAGCAAATCGCAAAAAAGTGTTAACTCTAACGAATAAATAGGAATAAAATTAAAAAAAAAAAAATTTGGTGTGAAACACTCACACAACTTTCTCTTGCCAATGCAAATAATGAACAATATAACCTAATATTCGCAATAAAACATTAGAAATAAACAAAAAACTAATCTCAAAAACATAACCTAATTTTAATCATGAGTAAAAGACGCAAAATGAAAATCGAACTCAGTTCGGCTTAAAGATACGGAAAATCATTCTTTCACACTAAACTAGGCTCTGTAGAGAAAAATGCTTTAAATAAAAGTTGTAGATCTTTTAATTTCCTATAAAATTTATTATATTCACTTTTGTCGTAAAATGCATACTAAGGCCGAAATGTTAAAAAACTCGATTTTTCACACGTTTTCGTGAGAAAAAAACAAAAAAAATCGCTAAATACCGCTAAACTAAACGTTATAAAAAAAGTGTTTCAAATAAAAGTTGTAGAATTTTAAATTTTCTACATTTTTTATTAGCTATATAAATTTTTGCGCTCTAATACATATTAAAGCCGTAATCTTAAAAAAACACTTTCTTACATAAAAACACCCTCACCAAGAATTTCAGCAAACATGACGCCTACCCTATCTTGTAGAGAATAAAAAATTGAGTAAACCAGGCGATTTTTAAAAAAATCGTAGAACCAGTTTTTGAGAAAATCGCAAAAAAGTGAAAAATTACACAAATAAACTACTACTTCCGGTTGACCGATTTTGATGAAAAAGTTCGTGTCGGGTCCGGTAATGGTATATAACTTAAGTTTTAAGTTTCAAGTTCGTACGATGTTCCGTTCTTGAGATATTTTGTACACACACACACACACACACACACACACACACACACACACACACACACACACACTCACACGCACGCACGCGCGCGCGCGCGCGCGCACACACACACACACACACACACAGACTAATTGCTAAAACACACACACACACACTCACAGACCAATCGCTAAAAACTTGTTTTTTGGGTTCAGGGGGTCTGAAAACGTATAGATCCGGTGAAAACTCGATTTCTAAAAATTGACATGAAAACAATACTTTCCTTCCTATAGGGTGATTCAAAAAGAGCGCCGGTTTTTAAACGGCTGGTAAATTTTTGTTTATCGGTTGGCAACATTGTTTGATTACATTTATATTTTGGAGAACATTCCGATTGACGATTCAGTTGTAGTTTCTCTTGTTCGCAGTGTAGTACTCTCGCAGTCTGTGTCTAACCATGGAGAAGTTTACTATTGCGCAACGAGTGTTAATCGTCAAAACATTTTACCAGAGTGGAGAGAGTTATGCGGCTACTGTCAGGCGACTTCGCGGTACTCTGGGACGTAATGAAGCACCGAATGAACCAACAGTTCGCAGGCTCATGAAAAAGGTTTTTGAGACGGGTTCAACAGTCGAAGTTCTGGACGTCGTCGTTCTGGCCAAACTGAGCAGTACGTTGCGTTGGTTTGTGACAGTGTGGCTGTTAACCCAGCAAATTAGGGAGTTTTTGTGGCGTCATTTAGATGGAATGGACATTGACGAGTTGTGGTTTCAGCAGGATGGTGCCACCTGTCACGCTGCACGAGGAACAATTTTGTTGCTCCGTGAACGGTTCCAGGATCGCATCATTTCTCGTAATTCCGACCATCAATGGCTACCAAGGTCGTGTGACTTGACGCCTTGTGACTTTCCTCTTTGGGGTCATCTGAAGTCATTGGTGTATGCCAATAAACCCCGAAACATCAATGACTTGAAGGAGGAAATTCGACGGGTTATCGGACAAATGGAAGTCCAAACTTGTCGTGCAGTAATATCCAATTTCTGTTACCCCTTGCTTGCAACAAGTAAATTAGTTGCCTCCAAAAGCAAGTGGTCATGAGGTAACGATAAAATAATAAAGTAGGTTGTGATACCAAGGAAGAAATAAAACATTAATTGAAGTTCAAAATATCACAGATTTAATTAATTATTAAATGAATAAATTTAAGTATAAATACGAATAAGTCACCAGTTTCATAACCAAAATAATTTATATAAGTATATGTATTGGCTAGTTTTCCAAAAAAAAATATTTGATATTAACCCAAAAAAAAATATTAATGACTCAGCTTTGGTAACCATTAATAACTGCATATAAATTTAATTGTACATTTTCAAAAATATAAATAAATATAAAAAAATAAATTAAGATATGTTAATTTTAATTTAATTTTGGTTTTAAGTACAAATTTATTTAAAGTAGTTAAGTTATTACTGGCCAGTAAATTCATAATAAGTAACCAAATATTTTGGATTATTTATGGATGCATCCTCAAAATTTTACCAAACAAAATAATTTTATGTTATTATAAAAGTTTTTAATGATTTACTCTATTGAATCTACTGAAAATGTTTAAACTAAGTAATAATATTTTTATACATCTTTTTCCCAAAAGAACATATTATGCAAATTTGGGTAAATTTTTATTTAAAACGGCAAGGTGGTTTAAAAGTTAAATAATTAGAGTTCAAAAAATTACAACAAAAGTACTAGTTTCAACCATGTAAACTAGGTTGAACTGGTGCAGGAAAATTTCTTGTAGAAACCAATACAAAGTAGCAGGAAAGTTCATAAAAATTTTACTGATGTCCCATGAATTCCAGGTGTTAAATAAATTAAATTGAATCCTACCTTGCTTGTCCTGGTTAGAAATAAATAAAGTTTACTCATCAGAATATAGCCTTAATTGATTTGCAAGTTCTTAGCTTGATTAGGTGTCGAGACAGCTGGATACATTTTCAGGACTAAGTTCGATTCATTTAAATAAGCTTTGTAATTTAATAACTCCGTAACAGAATATTTGATGATAAATTAACCATAATTTGACATCACTATTAGTTTCATATTTGACATTTTACTGGATTGCACTCGAGACTTTATTTTACATTATATTTGACTATATACTTGATCCCTTAAAAAGACAAACAGGCAGTAATTAGCTACAAAATATAAAAAGGAGACTATAGCGAGAGCTACAGTCATAATACAGTAAAAAAAACAAAAGATATTAAAGAAATGTAAAAAATTTAGTTATTTTGGCGAAACTAAAGCTTTAGGCAAAGTAAAACAAGTTTTACATCTAATACAGAATAATAAGTGACAAACACAAATTAAAATTACAATAAACAACTCAAAATTTACATAAGATAACGAGATTGAGTGGCATAAATTAGCAAAGCATAAAGAAATAGGTTCTAAAACAGAAAAACCTATATTTTGAGGTTAAGCATTATTATTATAAAATTAATTGAACAGAAAACACTGTCCACTTGTTTTAATTATTTTTAATAATACATGTAAAAGCAATTACTCAAAAAAACAAATGAAAGCAGAACAAATTCAAAATAGTAATAAAATATAAATGAAATAATTTTACTAAGTTAACAAATTTAGTGGTTAAAAATTTACAAGATTGTGTCAAAATCTGCAACGCTAACTTTCGCCAAAATAAAACGAAATATAAAAAGCTTACCTTAAAAAAGGGAAGAAGAAAACGTAAAACATTTTAAATAAAATATATAATATTTTAATGTAAGATTACATGACTTGCAAAATAGATACATCTAATCTGTATCACGGCAAGGAATCGACAGACCGAAACTCGCTTACCAAAGGCCAATAGGGGGGTCGTCATGACGTCACCAACTCAGTAGTACATGTTGAAAGTCACGTACGCACTTTAGCGAGGAGTGCATTGCTCATCCGATAGGAAGAGCTAGTAGAACAAAAGCGCTAAAATAAAATTAAGGAAAGCAATGTAACTCTGACAAAAGACGTTACAGACTCCCCCCGCCAAGAACAAACAAAACCAAGAAATGGTTTAGTTTGCCCCAGCCGAGAGGAGAGAAAGAACAGGGAGTTTAAAGTCGACCCCAAGCGCGACTGACAAGTGCCCCCCAAAAAAAAACCCACGGGAGTAGTTAGGGTCATCTCCCTCGCGTGACCGACACATTTCCCCCCCAACTAGGAGGTATTTAACGTCGTCCTCCAGGCGCGACAAAACCCCTCGGGTGTAGTTAAGGTCATCACCCTCACGTGACCAACAACAAAGGGGGCTGGAAAGGTTTCCCAGACCCTCCAATACCCGCCCAACTAAGGGAAGAGATCAGAAGATCGGGGAGCCTCGCCAGTCCATGGTAACTGCATTTGCAGGTCCGCCCGGTTAAGGAAAGACGCTGAAGACACAGCACCTCCAACACCACACCACAACCAAAGAAACCCAAAAATTAGAGCCATACCAAAACAAAACCTAAACTTAACTTACCTAAGTAAAACAAGGACTCGCTATGTCCGACAGGGTAACAAAACCCAAAGAAAAGCCAAACAGGCCAAAGGATCAGAGATCCAAAGTCTGGGGGCCGAGGACGTCTCCCCGAACAAGACCCCAAAAAGGCACAGGAGGAAAAACCTCAAAAGCACCAAAGACTGGGTACAAAGGACCCAAAGAAAGTTCACTTATTCAAGGAAAAGTTCACTTATCAGCATGCCGGGCCCTCTGAAAAGCACAAATTTTCCACTCTGCAAATGACACCTTCACTTCATTCATCACAGGGTCTGGCTGTATAATGAAATTCATTACTTTCAGAGGAGATAACTCTGATTAGTGTCTTTTACACCTCTACCTCTTCTGTTCTTAAATGATTCAGTCATTTAATTGGCTGACCATGCGATAAGAAACAGAACTATTTATTTTAGCCCTGCAACTAACAGATTGGGTGTAAATAATTTGACACTCCACCTGTCTGTTATGGGCAAAATAAAAAAATAAAATAAAAATAAAATAAAAATAAAAAAAATAAAAAATAAAAATAAATTAATAAATTATTTATTTAATCTGTAGCGTCCATTTATTGAAGGATTGAAGTGAAGCAGGACCATTTATTGTCCGTTGTAATAATCTATCTTAGCATAGGTCATTGAATCTTACGATAAAATTTGATCAAGTAAAAAATGCTTATGGTATACTGTGGACGATTTGAACTGGCACAACTCTTGTGTTCTACGTGTAAACACAATTCCGGATAAATTATATCCATAACCTATTCTTTTAACAAGGTCTACAAATGTTTGATGTACGAAAATGCCTACAACCTTATTTCAAAGTACAAACATACAAATCATTATTCTATTTTTACTTTCTCTTGCCTATATGAATATATAGGAAGGAAAGTATTGTTTTCATGTCGATTTATCGAAATCGAGTTTTCACCGGGTCTATACGTTTTCAGACCCCCTGAACCCAAAAAACATGTTTTTAGCGATTGGTCTGTGTCTGTGTGTGTGTGTGTGTGTGTGTGCGTGTGTGTGTGTGTGAACAGAATATCTCAAGAACGGAACATCGTACGAACTTGAAACTTAAGTTACATACCACTACCGGACTCGACACGAACATTTTCATCAAAATCGGTCAACCGGAAGTGGTAGTTTATTCGTGTAATTTTTCAATTTTTTGCGATTTTCTCAAAAACTGGTCCTACGATTTTTTTTAAAATCGCCTGGTTTACTCAATTTTTTATTCTCTACAAGATAGGGTAGGCGTCATGTTTGCTGAAATTCTGGGTGAGGCTGTTTTCACGTAAAAACGTTGTTTTTTTAAGATTACAGCTTTAATATGCATTTAAGCGCAAAACTTTATATAATAAAAGTTGTAGAGAATTGAAAATTCTACAACTTTTATTTCCAACAATTTTTTGTATAACGCTTAGTTTAGCGGTAATTTGCGATTTTCTGTTTTTTTTTCTCACGAAAATGTGTGAAAAATTGATTTTTTTTAAGATTTCGGCCTTAGTATGCATTTTACGACAAAAGTGTATATAACTAAATTTATAAAAAATTAAAAGATCTACAACTTTTATTTAAAGCATTTTTCTCTACAGAGCCTAGTTTAGAGAGAAAGAGCGATTTTCCGTATTTCTAAGCCAAACTGAGGTTGATTTTCATTTTGCATCATTCACTCATGATTAAAATAAGGTTATGTTTGTTGAGGTTAGTTTTTTGTTTATTTCTTATGTTTTATTACTAATGTTAGGTTTATTATTAATTATTTGCATTGGCAAGAGAAAGTTGTGTGAGTGTTTCACACCAGATTTTAAAATATGTATTTAATTTGTCCCAGTAAAAATTTAAATTAGAAATTACAAGAGTTAAACTGCAAAAACTCACTAAACTATACTCTACAGATGCACGCAACTAACTAAACAAATGGTCTGAATATATTTACAATGCACAGAAAACCGTATTTTGTGAAAATAGATTAGGGATCCCTCAAATTAATCACATCATTATGTTTGACAGATTATTTATAACAAAAGTGAAAACAAAGGGTAGTGACCGTGCGTGAGTCGCACATTACAGTAGCGATTGTATACTTTTGTGACTGTACCGTCGTTGCATGGCAAGGGGCGAAGAGTGGAGTAGATGCTTGTGCCAATTCCAATTGTCCAAGGGTATATCTTGATATCGTTCAATTTAACCACTAAATAATCGTTTGTTGACAACACTCTGAACCTATTAGTACTTTCTACACCAGATTTTATCGGAAGTAGTGACGAAGCAACACGTAGGAGATTCATAAACAGAAGTCCCAGGTTCCTACTAAATCGGTGATAAGAGTTTAAACATTTTTAATACGTTACAACCTACCGATACAGTACCAAACCCCGCTTCTTTTTCCAAACGACTAGAGCAGCGGTTCCCAACCCAGGGTACGCAACGAACCGGTTAGGGTACGCCGAAAATAAAGGGCAATGGCGGACGTTGTTTTTCTGAGTAACTTGGTGGGGTTATTGTACTGACAAGCTTAATGCTAACGCAGATCTAAGGCTTTGTTTGCCTACATTTGAACCTGATTTCAAACAATTAATTGCAACAAAACAGCCTTAAGGGTCACACTAAAAAAGAGTTCTGAAGACGTTTCCTGGATTAATAATTTAGTTTCAATACATCACAATTTTCATATTAGATTTTGTATTTACAAATTTTAAAAGAATTTTGTATTCGATGTGAGTTTTTTCAAAGTTTAAAACTAATCTGTCTTGTCTTAGATTAGATAAACTATAATTATTATAACTCTGTTATTAGTATTTTGATTAAGACCATACATGAAATGTTCAGTTTTCAATAAAATATCTATTTTAAATGCTTGTGTTAACTTTCATTTTCCTTGGTTTAAATTTATATCTTAATTTGAACACATAATAAAACGTACAAGTGTAAGTTATATTTTGCAGTATTTAAAAACTAACCAACGTATACTCACAAAAAAAATCATTATGATTATAAAAAGATAAATTTACATTATGCAAAATATTTGGAAATAAATAAAAAACATATGAAAATATGCAAATTGATTAGAGATTAGCTAGTGATTAAATAGCCCCTACTTAGTGCAGTAATGTAGTTACAGTGATGTTACATTTTTGAGGGTACAATTTTAGTTTAAGATTCACCAAGGGGTACGGGAGAAAAAAAAGGTTGGGAACCGCTAGACTAGAGTAATAAAAGTAAGATTACACCCTTGTACTTAGATTAATATTAACAGTACATTGCCTAATGTTAATTTCCCTACACGTCAGATTTGTTAGAAAGCACAGTATACCTGTATACTACACTGCCTACAGTTATAACTAAGTTATATACAGTACAATAATTGTACTGTATATAACTTCTTTTTAAATTCTTTTTATATTCTTCATTGCCCAATAAAATAAATTGAATTTCTGAACCCGATCGGTTAAGCAGAGTACAGCTACAACTATACGTCAATCTATATAATAAAATTGTGATTTTGTCTGTACAATTTTTCAAAATGCCCCAAATTTTGTTTCTACCCCAGATGTACCACATAAACACCGAAAGTTCATCCGAATTTTTGTCTGTTTGTATGTTACGGCATCATGCAATAACCACTGAACTAAATTCAATTAATTTTGGTATTTAGGTTCTGGACATTATCGAAATGAAAATTGGCTATAATTTTTTTTAATATCACAAAGGAATGGGAAAGTTCAGTGGGAGGGTAAAACAAAAAACTGCAAATATCTCCGTTAAAAGTCAATCTATCGAAAAATGTATATAATCGAAATTATGAAACGAGTAAGTTGATTATGTAAATTTTTTCATTTTTATGCATAGTAACGGAGATAATACCAATTTTATAAAAATAAACATAGCAATATTTTAGAAAACAAAAAAAAAACAGAACAATAAACATAGGTCTACGCGCCGCTGGTATTCATTCAGAACCTTTGTACCCTACCCCTTCCAGCACTGCCTAACCTTACACGACACACCCGTTCTCGGTCACATTGTTAAAAACGAATGACAGTCACCTTAGTAGTTAACCATCGCGGAGTAATTTTACTTTCATTGGTTGTGATTTACCTTTCATTTCAATTTTTATTGCTCTGTAGAGAATAATTAAATTACCTATAGTTACATTACACACAGATTTGTGTAATAAACCTTCAATTTATAGAGCAATTTTCATTGCTCTATATAAATAGTAAATCTATTTATTTATGAAAAATAATTAACTACGCTTCTGAAAATAATAAAGCGCTGCGTATCTTGATTTAAAAACACCTAGATCTCGCTTTTATTTTACGTCCAACTATTTTGTTTTATTAATAACAATGCTGACGTTGAAAGGAGGTACGAATAGATAACAATGATGTTTTAAGAATATCAGACCTGACAGGGATCGAACTCGGTACACCAACAGACTGTACACAGCAAAAAGAAAACCGTTCTAAGAACGGGCATTTTAGCTAGTTTGTTATAAAACTTACATTATATTAACAACAATGGAAGGATCACACATGGAGATAATCACACGAATTAAGTGTCTACAAACTTTGACCTCACGGCATGAAACAACTCTTTAATGAGTTAAACAGTCACCATTTTTAGGAAACTAAAATCATTTGAACATGATTCAACCCAGCTTATCACTCAACTAGGAAATGATATAGTAAAATTAATAACAGCAGATAAAACCGTACAGTACGTGTTTGTAAACGAAACATTAATAAAATTATATAGACTTACTACAAAAGAAAATTATATCAAACCGCATTAGATGTATGCCTATTATTCAATTAATGGTGGCTGGAGTGGTCGGGGCAACTGGCTACTATGCCAAAATCCCGGGTTCGATCCCGGTCAATTCTGGCATTTTTCATCTGTAAATTACCTGATATCATTATCTACGCACAGGCCCAACGCTTAAGAAGGTATCATTCAATAAAAAAACAACATACTTACTACATTTTCCTTACTTTACAAACGTTTTTATGCTGTATTTATAACAATTATGATTTTAGGCGTTCAGCTTATTTTTGGTGTATAGCTTTGGTATAGCTGCCCGTTACAGACAGGTGGAGTGTCAAATTTTTTACACCCAATCTGTTTCTGGCAGGGCTAAAATAATTAGTTCTGTTTCTTATCACACGGCCAGTCAATTAAATGACTGAATCATTTAAGAACAGAAGAGGTAGAGGTGTAAAAGACACTAATCAGAGTTATCTCCTCTGAAAGTAATGTATTTCATTATACAGACAGACCCTGTGGTGAATGAAGTGAAGGTGTCATTTGCAGAGTGAAAAATTTGTGCTTTTCAGAGGGCCCGGCATGCTGATAAGCATACTTTTCCATTCAGTGAGGAAGGCAATTGTAAACCACCTCACTCCTCGATTTACTTAGTAAAACCTCTATAGGTTCAAACCAGCCCTTCGGCTGATGACCTAAACAACAACAGCTTTGTATAGTACGTCCTAACTGCATAGCCCATCAACTCGAATAACTATTAAAATACAGAGTTTTTCCTAAGACCACAGACTGTTTAAACATTTTATCTTTCTTATCGAGAAAAATTAATAAACAATTCACTCATTTTCTGTCATGTTGTTTGTAAGTTATCTTGTTGTACATGCGGGCAAGGGGCGAAGAGAGGTATGATCACAACTCTATAGCTACGCGCGCCAAACCAGATTGGACTAACTATACCGAGATTTCTCTCGGTTGATTCGGAAATTCTTAATCTCATTTTACGTTTTTACCCAATCGGTGCTGTAAATTTGACATACATGTAGGCGGACATCAATCGGAAAACTACTTTATGGCTTTATAAAGCGATGACATGTAAAGATCAGTTTAAATCGAAAGTGTAAAACGTACGTACAACAAATTTTGTGTTTGCAAGAAATTTTTGTAGCCAATATGAAAGGAAATTTCGTAAAAACATTCCTAACCGATAATATTTTCTCCTTTTTTATGTCCTTTAAAAACTTATTTTAATAATTTAGATTTTGGAGACTGTTTAACTCATAGTAGGGTGCTAAATTTCAAATTAGAGTTACAAAAGACTACTCGTGAGTAAAAGAAAAAAGAAAAAGAAGCAGTGTGAAGGTGAATATATAAAGTTGTTCATAACTTATTTATGTTTTTTTTGTCATCAGTTTCTCGACGGTTTGCTACAATTCTCCAAACTGTTCTATCTTGCGCAAGTCGTTTCATATCTATTACATCTTTTGTAATTTGCTTAAAATATTCTAATCTTTGTGTCTCCCTACAACTCACTCCCTCAATATTACCCTCCATTATTGATAGCCTAATACCTGGATGCCTTCAGATATGCCCCATCAGCCTATCCCTTCTTCTGTTAAGATGTTTCCATATACTTCTTTTTTCATCCACTCGTCTAAGAACCTCTAAATTACTTATTTCGTCCACCCCACCTAATCTTTAACATTTTTTTAAAACACTACATATCAAAAGCTTCTATCCTTGTACTTTCTACAGCCCTTATCACCCTCGTTTCACTACCGTATAATGCTACACTCCAAACATAGTGTTTTAAGAAATATTTCCTAACCTGTAAATCAATGTTAGTAATCAGTAAATTGTTAATCATTTCAAAGGCTTTTCTAGCTTGAGCAATCCTACTTTTCATATCACTTGTGCTTCTACCATCCTTTGTTATTTTACTCCCTAGATAGAAAAATTTCCCAACTTCTTGTATGTTTTCGTTGCCAACTTTTAAATTTCCCATCTCTTCTAAACCACACTTGCAACTGGACAACACTTTTGTTTTGTTCTTATTAATTTTCATGAGTTCTTAATCCTTTTTCATGACCTCATCGACTCCATTTACGATATCCTCTAGTTCTTTCTTTGTCTCGGCCATCCATTCAGTTTCGAAGCCATCCGAGAATCTTAACATTTTAATTGTTTCTCCGTGAATTTTTTTATTTCTGAGTAAATTTCTCCTTCACTTCATTTATAGCCTCTTCTATACACAAGATCTAATTATATAAAAAAAAAATTAAAAATTTGTTTTTTACAAAAACTAACGGATCCTCTTTGCAAGAAAACAACAATGGATGGAAATTCCATTAGGTTTGATTTGAACGACTAACGAGAGAGTTGTGTTAAACAAAATACAATATTATATATTTACGCCATTAATGTTATTGTATAATACTATACACGATATATGTTATACATAGAATAATAGCAGAATTACAATATTAGCAGTAATCGGGGAAAGTTATGCAGTTAGACAATAACGGTACTGGGCAAAAGTTGCAAACAAGCAACCACTACGGTACTGCATAACTTATTAACTTGGTTTAGGATGAGACCGCACGCACACGCGCGCGCACACACACAATACATTCAACTGCAAGTAATTACGCTGGCAACCATTCAACGAGTGGGTACCGAATGGGCCAGGTTACCGAATGGGCCAAAACTAGGCACAATGGAAGATAATTCCAATAACGAGGTACTTAGTAGGTAGGTGTCATAAAAGTTTGTACAACTCTTTTTGATAAATCACCGACGGCTTGAGTAATTTATGACAGCAGTGTAATAAAAGGTAATAAAACTACCCTATTTACCGATCGTCTACCTGCCACATGAAGAATGGTATACTCTTTTCATATATCAGGTAGATTTCTGAGAAAGTAAGGAATAACTTTTAATATTGAAACCTATCTAGCCTAACCTAGCCGATAAGCGTAGTACATTTTATGAAACATTTCAGTCAGTCACTGCTTTAAATATACACACAATTTAGTTATATCATTGAAATAGAATTTTAGAACTACTGTAGTATTGTACAAACAAAGCCAGTTCTTTCTCCTATTACCAATATTTGTAAATCGTAAGAATGTTTTCAATTAGAATAGTGTATTATTACTTGGAGAAATAATTCAGTCACCCATTAACGAAAGCAACACTGTTTCAAATAAAACCAAAATCTGGCCTCTTACGCCAACGTAAAAAATTAAATGTATCTATCTACAAAAATCATTAGTAAACAATACAAAATGATAATCAATATCTGTAGCTACAACTTACTAAATTCAGGAAATTACTAACTGACGCTCCGCAGAAAAAAGTGCTTGAACAAAAAGTTGAAGAGTTTTTAATTCTCCATAACTTTATATGGGTACTTGTATCGTAAATGCATACAAAGGCCTCAATATTAAAAAAATACCATTTTCTTTTACCGATTTTGATGAAAGAACTACAGAAAATCACTAATTGACGGTAAATAAATAATTAACGCCGTTGTACAAAAAGATGTTGAAATCTAAGTTGTAGGTTTTTAATTTTTCTACAACATTTATTACATACGTGTTTGCTCTAAAAGTATATATATTAAGGCTGCAATCTTAAAGAACAATACTTTTTTTACTATTTCCCCCAAAAATTTCAGCAAATATGGCGCTTACCTTAGCTTGTTGAGCATAAAAAAATGTAGCATTAGGATTTAGAAAAATGTAGGAGTTAGTTTTGAGAAAATCGCAAGAAAGTGAAAAATTGTACGATAAATTACTACTTTCGGTTGACTGATTATGATGAAAATGTTTATTCGCGGTAGTGGTACCTACCAAAATTAAGTTCAGTTTCAACTTCGCACGCTCTTCCGTTCTTGAGATATTTTTTCACACGTTCAGGGGGCCTGTAAACGCGTATATATTTATAACATCTCACCATCGTTGTGACGTCTTTTCGGATTCCCACTCTGTGGCGTCCACCTTAAGGAGCTATGTATATTAATTTATGAAAAGAGATATAGGGGTGCAGCCTTTTAGGCTTCAATTTCGAATTTAGCCAAGTATTCACGTATAACATGAATAATAAGAATGAGAAAAATTAGTTTTATTTCACCAGCATTATTAACTCCGTCTAAACTGAGTGGTTGCTGCGTCCAGCGTATATTTTTTACAAATGAACATCACTATTGCGTCAAATTCGTATATCATTTGTATAACATTTATCGCGCTGGCTATATCGCCTTTTCAACTGCGATATAGGTAATAACTATTAGCAGGCCTACTATTTATGTAATAACGTGAGTATTGGCACTAGTTGTAAATCCACATTATACTTTTTCTTTGTTCGGTCATTAGTTATTGTTAATTGTACTAAAATATTGAATATTTTCTTTAAAATGATGTCTTCTGGTACAGAGTTTCATTGTGCTCACCAGAAGTAGTTTACTTTATGTTTTAAACTATTCCAAGAAAAGATCAACGAACATAATTGTTTTTGTGTTAAGTAAAGCTACTCTGCAATCGAGTAACAGCGTTGGTTATGAGCCGTGTACAACTATCGAGAATAACCATATAACCGTGAATTCGAATAACATCACCAATAACAGAAATAATTCAGATAAATATGGTTCCAATAACACGAAATGGAGGCAAATATTACACAAACCGAAAACTAACGATTTTCTCTTGATAAAATGCTAAAAAAGTACACCCGAACGATTCAAAGCTATAAAACCTGGTGTGAAACACTCACACAACTTTCTCTTGCCAATGCAAATAAATCATAATAAACCTAACATTAGTAATAAAACACTCGCCACTCCTGCGGTGCTTCGCGCCGCTTACGTGTCTCGGCCTTAGAGGGGTAGGTGGATCAGAATTTATAAGTGGAGCAGAACCACTTGCCACAAGGTGAAGTTCAGCCGCTAAAAGGGGTTGGGTGGATCACAATATTTTGATATTTGAAGATATGAAAGTTTAAAGATGAAGTTTGAAGTTTCAAAATTAAAAATTTGAAGGTTTTGGAGTTATAGGTCAATGATTAAAATTTCAAAATTTCAACTTTGAATGTTGAGGTTTGAATGTATGATACTTAGAGTTTTTCATTTTCTCATGCGATCTGGAAATCTTCGGGTAACCAAATTTTTATGTAATTTTCTTCGCTAAATAACATGCCGTTAAAAGATTATTTGTATTCAGAAAATTTTAAAAAAGTTTTTGGGGTAGCAATCACTATAGGACCCTGATATAATCATTAATAAATTCTTCGTGACTCTATGGGTATGTGTAACATTTTGTCAACAAACATTAGCGAAAAAACCGTTGTGAAGGTGTAAAGAAAGAAAAACATAAAACGGCAAGCCCTAAAAGCCGAAATGCTAGTGTTTTGAGTTCTCTCAGCGAACAATTACGTTAAGGGCAACTTAAGCTACATGGCCTTGAAGTACTTTGGGAGAGGCACAAAAAAGATTCTGTACACTTTTTCTCTACGGAGCACCGTTCAGGAGGTAAAAAATACTACCCGCTACCAAAGATAAGGGGGTTGAACCTAAAAGTTTTCGCGTTACCAAATTTTTATTTAACTTTTAACGTCAAAAACATGCCGTTAAAATATATTTTGTATTCTGAAAATTGAGGAATTTCATAATTTTTGGATAGCGGTAGCAACCGCTATTGGACCCCGATCTAAAATTTAAAAAAACCGTGATGCTATAAGTACCTGTAAACTTTGCTAATAAAAATTTCCCAAAAAACCGTTCTGAATGTGTAGAGATAGGAAAACCTGAAAATCTCAAGCCCCAAAAAACCGAAATTTGGTTTTTGTAGTTTACTCAGCGAACCGATATGTTAAGGGCAACTTTGGTTATATAATCTTGAATTACATTTTGTGGGGCAAAGAACAGGTTCATGCATTTTGTCCCTATTATTCACAGTTTAGGAGATAAAGAAATATAACCCCAACCCAAGGAAAGAGGGTGTGACCTGAACATTTTCGGGTTACCAAATTTTTACGTAACTTTAACGCCAAAAAACATGCCGTCAAAAGACTTATTGTATTATAAAAATTGAAACATTTCATATCTTTTGGATAAGGGTAGCGAGCCCCGTAGGACCCTGATTTAAAATTTGGAAAATTACCCGTGATGCTACTGGTACGTGTAACTGCTTATAAATATAAATTTGTCTAAATAACCCATTTTGAAGGTGTAAAGAAAGAGCAATATGAAAACTGCAAACCCCAAAAAGCCGAAATTTTGTTTTTTGATTTTTCTCACCGAACCGGCAAGTTAAGGGCTACAATCCCTTTTTGGATGGGGTAGCAACCCCCTCCCCATTGGACCGCTTTTTAAAATTTAAAAAATTACCTGTGATGCTATAAGTACCTGTAACGTTTTGCTAATAAAAAGTTTCCTAAAAAACCGTTTTGAAGGTGTAAAGATAGGAAAACCTGAAAACGGTAGCCCCCAAAAACTGAAATTCGGTTTTAGTTAGTATTTTATGGAGTTAAGTTTTTTCACAATTGGTTTGTTTTGTTTTTAAATAAAGTTAAATAATTTATATATCTAACATTCAACTTTTTCTTTAGTAATTTACATGAATCTTTTCAAAATTAATTTTTCTACAAATCTAATTAAGAAAAAATACACCTTAATTTACCAAGGTAACTAACTACGGACTTTAAGGGCTTCCATGAACAACAAAAACAAACCAGTTGGACAAAAGAAAGGAGAAACACCTACAGTGAGCGAATGCTGAGAATATGGGTTGTAAAAAAATCTTCCAGAAACGTATAAAGCCACCTAACGTAGTCTAAAATTTAGACCTGTACTAGAGAACAAAAACACTCGCAGTTCGTTTAAAAGTGTAAATTCTAATTAAATCTAAATAACAGTAGGATTTAAAAATAATTAATGTAGTTTCTAAGGTAACTAAAAATATTTCGTTTAAATTTTATATCTTGATAGGTGAAGAACGTAAAATGTTATCGCAATATTTTGTAATTTTATGAAATTTTGCAATACTATTTCACAATTTATTAAAAAAATTTGTCTGACAGTTAATTCTTAAAACATAATCTTGTTACGAAGGTGATATCATTCTCTAGCCTGGTTTTAGGGTTCAACACTGTACATATAGAAGTAGGTTGGAGGGTTATCTATATGTATAAGGATTGGATTGGTTAAACCTAGTCCAGCAATTGATTTTCATCCGGCCATCAACTGCCATCCAATGCCAAGAAGATTTATAACAAGAAGATGGACTACAAAATTACAAGTATCAATTCAACTCTGTAACATTTCCAGGAGGACGAAATTAGACAGAAGAACTAAACGACAAGCAAAAAGAAAAGAGAGGCTTAAAATATGGAGTTGGACAAGGCATTGGAGTGAAAAGTGCGAGGTCATGAGAGAAGAGGGATGGAAATATGGTACTAGGGTTGACAATTCGATCCAGTGGTCTTATTCCAGGAGGAGAATGATGTTACCCTCTAGCAAGATTCTAACAAAAACAATTAGCTTTTTATATAAATTAGATAAGAAATTTAAACAAAGAAAAAATAAGCATATTAAATACATATAACATCAACGTATTTAACAATGATTGTCTATTTGTACATTAATAAGAAATTAGTTGCTGAGATACTTTATTTTCCTTATTTACACAATTTTGCTGATTCAATCAGCAAAATTACAATCTGTTCTGTTATAAAGGAACAAGAACAATAAGTAATAAGGTTAACATAGAAAAGACAAATTTACAACATTATACATTAATAATAAATTGTTACTGATAACGTTTTGTAATTTTAAAAATTAATTTTGAAATGATTCAAAATTAAAAAAAAAGAATATATACACACAGCACACAAATAAATCATTTACACTAATTGCACAATAAATAATATTTACACACAAATAAAAAGGTAATTGTGTTCGAATCTGTTAAGTAAATCCAACTCATTGTACCTGTTAAGTCTTGTAAACGTATAGTCACTGTCGTCCAGTAAGTTTATCGCGAGATGATTTGGATGTCCGTTTAGTCTTTGTTCGTATGTTTTGCTAAATCGTGCTATTTCCTGTCTTACTGAGTTAAGGCGTATGTCGTTATAGATATAGGTATTCGTTTCGTATGTGCCATGGTATCCTAAGAAATGATCGTAAAAACTTTCTTTGAAAACGTTCTAAAATGTCAATATTGGTATTTTTTGTTGTCCCCCAGAGTTGTATCCCGTACGTCCTTATCGGCTTGAATATTGTCTTGTATAGCAACAGTTTTGATTCGGTTGACAATTGTGGGCGTCTCCCAGTTAATCAAAAAATATTCCTCAATTTTAAGTCCAATTGTCTCCGTTTCGTCAAAATGTGTTTCTTCCACGTCAGTCGGCGGTCCAGATGAAGCCCCAGGTACTTCATATCTTCTGACTGTGGCACTACAATGTCATTAAGTACTACTGGTGGGCACGTTCGTCTACGTAGAGTGAATGTCACATGGACTGACTTAGCTTCATTCACCTCCTCCACTTCTGTAACCATTCTTGCAAAGATATCAGAAAATCTTGCAAATACCGTGAAGCTACGGTCGGATCTTCATCCACACCCAGGACAGCAGTATCATCCGCAAAAGTTGCTAAAACTGTATTTTCTGTAGTCAGTAAATCTGAAGTAAACAGAACATACAACAGTGACAAAACAACATTTCCTTGGGGTACGCCGGAATTAATTTTGAAAAAATTCCATTAAATTTTACTCTAAAACATCTGTCATCCAGATATGATTTTAATACTGTACTACGTAGAAATTATGAGGCAACAGCGTTTTCATTTTGAAAAGTAAACCTTTATGCCAGACTTTATCAAAAGCCTGGCTTATATCCAAAAAAGCAGAAGAACAATAATGTTTTTTCTCAAACGCACTGTTTATCACACGAAGTGAATAAATAGCTGAGATACTGAAGTAAAAAATATTATTTAATGCAGTAAAACTTTTTTCAAAATATTTGTTTTGTTTTTAAATAAAGTTGAATTTTAATACCTAGTACCTATTCAATTTTTTCTGAAGTTATTAACGTGAATCTTTTCAGAATTGTATTTTCTATAAATCTAATTAATGAAAAATGTACCTTAATTTACCATTTACAAAAGAAATTTCACGTGAGACAAAAATGCGTTATTTTAACCCCAAGTCTAGTACTTTACGCGAGATCTTTAAAACTGATGAAGGTACATTACTGGGACCAAATTTATTCAGTTTATCAGTTGAAAATACATAAGAGACCGTCAGATTTATCTCTTCATTATAGCCTTAAAAATGTCTATAAGGTCTCATTTCACCGAGGGTACGGAATTCTCGTAAAAATCTTTTGACCCTGTATAACTTCCTAACGAAGCGTTTTCGGGCCTATGTTTTTATGAACATTTTTTCTTATTTTTACCTATTGAATAAGCTATCAAGAGATTGTCGTGTAGTTCTGAATCACCCGGTATATTTCGTACTTTCTAATAATATTATTCTAACAACAACTCAGACAGGGATAAAAGTTAGTTGAACATCAACAGCTCCGCCAAATTTCTTAAGTAAAAAGCAAATTACCGCTGTGCAATATTTTATAACAGTTAGTCGAAGACAATTTTAAGTGTACTTCGACAACTTAAGGTGTCACTATTTACTTTTTTAAATTCAATTATAGATTACATAATGGTTAGACAAAGATTCAGAAACCAGATTATGAACTGTAAAGCCTATCCAGGTGCAGACATAGGGAGTGATCATAACTTAGTAGTAATGGATAGCAGGCTTAAACTTAAAAAAACTGAAGAAGGTACAGGGAAATGCTAGGTGGGATGTAGACAAACTAAGAGAACAAGACAACCAGGTACGTTTCCAGGAGAGTATTCAAAAAGGGATAGAAGAAAGAGGTAATGGCATAAGAAGTGTAGAGGAGGAGTGGATAAACTTCAAGGAGGTGGTAGTGAAAGCAGCGGAAGAATGGTTAGGACATACTAAAAGAAGAGGTAGGAAACCGTGGATTACTAATGATATTTTAGAACTGATGGATGAGCGAAGAAAATATAAAAACGCAAAGGACGAGAGAGGTAAAAGGCAATATTGCTACTTGAGAAATACCATAAACAAAAGGTGTAAGAAAGCGAAGGAAGAGTGGATCAGAGCGAAATGTACGGACATTGAAAGTAAAATGGCAGTTGGTAAAGTGGACGCAGCTTACAGAAAAATAAGGAAAAACTTTGGAGAACGAAAGATGAAAGCTGTTAATTTACAAAGCGCAGGTGGCAAACCATTGTTGAACGGCCAAGAGAGAGCTGAAAGATGGAAGGAATACGTAAACCAACTCTACAGGGGAAAAGAATTAGAACATGATGCGATAGAACAAGAAACTGATGTTGAAGATCTTTTTTTTTTTTTGGTTTTACGTCCGACTGTTTGAAGAAGATCAAAGAGGGGACCCTATACTACGAGAAGAATTCGATCGGGCGCTTAAGGATATGAATATGAATAAGACACCAGGAATAGATAACATACCATCGGAATTATTATTACGATGTGGCGAAGTTGCTCAAAACAAATTATACAATCTTGTGTGCAGAATGTATGAGAGTGGAGAGGTACCATCGGACTTTAAAAAAAATATTATGATTCCAATACCAAAAAAGTCAGGAGCGGAGAAGTGTGAACATTACAGAACCATCAGCCTAACATGCCATGCATCTAAGATACTGACAAGAATTATATACAGGAGAATAGAACACCGAGTAGAAGAAGTATTGGACGATGACCAATTTGGATTTAGAAGGAGAATGGGAACTCGAGATGCAATATTGGCTCTGAGACTGATTATTGAGAAAAGGATAAAGAAAAATAAAACTACTTTTATGGCATTTGTAGATTTAGAGAAAGCATTTGACAATTTGGGCTGGAGTAAAATGTTTAAAACTTTGAAAAGGCTAGGAATTAAATACAAAGAAAGGAAAGTTATCTACAGTCCGTATAAGAATCAAACGGCTGTTTTGAGAATTGAGGGTACGAAAAATATGCTGCTGTAAGAAAAGGTGTACAAGGTTGTTCTTTGTCACCACTACTTTTTAACTTGTATATAGAAGAGGCTATAAATGAAGTGAAGGAGACATTTGACGCAAGAAAAAAAACTCAAGCAGAAACAATAAAAATGCTGAGATTCGCCAATGATATAGTAGTATTAGCCGAGACAAAGAAAGAACTGGAGGATATCTTAAATGGAATGGATGAGATCATGAGAAAGGATTACTTCATGAAAATTAATAAGAACAAATTGAAAGTGTCGTGCAGCAGTAAGAGTGGTTTAGAAGAGATGGGTAATGTAAAAGTAGGCAACGAAAACATACAGGAAGTTAGGGAATTCTGCTATCTAGAGAGTAAAATAACAAAGGATGGTAGAAGAACCACACGTGATATCAAAAGTAGAATTGCTCAAGCTAGAAAAGCCTTTGGAATAAAAAAAAAACAGCTTACTGACCACAAACATTGATTTACTGATCAGGAAAAATTTCTTACAACATTATATTTGAAGTGTAGCATTATACGGAAGTGAAACGTGGGTGATAGGGGCTGTACAAAGGAAGAGGATAGAAGCTTTTGAAATGTGGTGTTATAGGAAAATGTTAAAGATTAGGTGGGTGGACAAAATAAGTAATTTAGAGGTTCTTAGGCGAGTGGATGAAAAAAGAAGTATATGGAAGCATCTTACCAAAAGAAGGGATAGGCTAGTGGAGCATATCCTAAGACATCCAGGTATTGGGCTATCAATAATAGAGGGTAATATTGAGGGAGTAAATTGTAGAGGGAGACAAAGATTAGAATATATAAAGCAAATTACAAAAGATGTAGGGTGTTACAGGTATGTAGATATGAAACGACTTGCGCAAGATATATCAGGTTGGAGAACTGCATCAAACCAGTCGAGAGACTGACAAAAAAAAAATTCAATTAGTGACGATTACAGAAAATATGTTAAATATTTTACGGGAAAATAATACTGACTTCCACGCTACCAGATTTCTGAAGAAAAACTATTCCGCGTAGTCATTCGTAGGTTTCATTAGTCGATGGATCACAGCCTGATAATTTCAGAACTGAAGGAGAGAGCAGTGGCGTAAGAAAAATTTTTGTTCGGGTGGTTGTTGGTTTTGACATAGTGTACTAATATACCTCTACTTCCTCAAAGTGCTTAAAAAATTAAGAGCTTTTGTTTTTACAAAGGAAATTTCAACTTAAAATTTCCATACAGTATTTTCCCCTAGTGTAGGGCCAATTTTAGACCACGTGAGGTCACCTCAGACGTATCTGGCAGCTCTTTTTGCATTCTCAGCATTCGCTCACGGTAGGATTTTCTCCTTTCTATTGTCCACCCGGTGTTTTTTGCTCTTCTTTGAAGCCCTTAAAATCCCTAATTAGTTGTCTGAGTTTGGTTCACTTAATTAAGTTTCTCTGTTTATTCCAGTTTTCTCAATATCCTTTCTGACTTCTTTAAACCATTCATCCGACACCTTAAGTATATTGTTTAGAGTCTTAAAAATTTGTTTTACAAACCAATTGTTATCTATTCTATACAGGTGTCCGAAAAATTGTATTGTTCTTTTTTTAATCGGTTCCAATATTCGTTCATTTATAACAGATTTTGTTACACAACTTTAGCTGAAACTACAATAACATTTTTTCCTAATATAATTTTTTTTAAATCCTGAAGCTCTCCATACACTTTTTAAACGAACACGTTAGACGTTTTATAAAAAAGTCTCATCATAAAAATAATGGTTAAAATTGAGGTTAATTTATAATTCAAACAAATAGAAATATTATGTAAAAACAAGCAACATTAAGTTAGGTTTCTACTTTTTGGTCTTAAATTTCATCTGGTTGTATTTGTACCAGGTCAGGATTAATACATTTAGCAGCAGCTGTTATTTTAAAATTTAAATAAACATCATGAAAAATGTGTACTACAAGTTCAAGTAGTTCAAGAAACCTTTTGTCTTTTCTTCTGAAATTTAACCTCAGATTCATATTTAGGACTTATACTTACACTATGAAGAGTCTTCTTTCCTCTTCGAAGAAAGTTTATTTGATTGAACGGATCACCCTGAAGGCTCTTTCGATAATAGTGCATAATAATACGCACCTTCTTGTCCTTTATGATATCTTAACCATTGTACGAGGCGTGTTCAGAAAATAAGTACCGTTTTTTAAAAAAAACAAGTAAAACAATTTTTTTCAACACAATTTTATTTCTACATGAAAGCCCAAACCTTAAACTATTTTTCGACATAGTTTCCACCGATGTTCAAAAAGTTGTCGTAGCGGGTGATCAATTTATCATCTATGCCCTCTTCGTAGAAGGTTCCCGCCACTGACGTGCACAAAACCAAGAGACTCGGAAGTGCTTTGACTTTTCTCACTCGGTACGGTGATGATGGTGAGGATTTTTTAAACAAAATTGTGACAGGTGATGAAACTTGGGTCCGTCATGTCACACCGGAATCTAAACAGCAGTCAATGAAGTGGCGACACACGCAATCCCCGAAGAAAAAAAATTCAAGACGACAATGTCTGCACAAAAAATCATGTGCACTGTCTTTTGGGATCGGAAAGGTGTTTTGCTGATTGACTTTCTTCCAAGAGGTGAAACCATTAATGCGGCAAGGTATTGCAAAACCTTAAGAAAACTAAGGCGGGCAATTCAAAACAAACGGAGAGGAATGCTCAGTAACGGAATTGTGTTGCTCCATGACAATGCTCGGCCCCATACCGCTGGTGACACTCAAACATTGGTTCGACAATTTCGTTGGGAGCAGTTCGATCACCTGCCCTACAACCCGGACTTGACAACGTTTGACTACCATTGGTTCCTGCTCATGTAGCGCGAGCTAAGCGGCCAACGCTTTGAAACCGACAATGAAGTGAAAACTGCCGTGGAGTCGTGGCTACATTCGTTGGCGGGAACCTTCTATGAAGAGGGTAAAGACAAATTGATCACCCGCTACGACAAGTGTTTGAACATCGGTGGAAACTATGTCGAAAAATAGTTTAAGGTTTGGGCTTTCATGTAGAAATAAAATTGTGTAGAAAAAATTTGTTTTACTTGTTTTTTTGAAAAACGGTACTTATTTTCTGAACACGCCTCGTACATCATGTCTTCTAAAAGGGTCTTCTTTAATTGCTTTACTTTCCTAACTTCCAGAACGGTTTTTAACAGGACTGCAAAATCGAACATTAGATTTCTTGTCATATCGACCCTTCAAATTGATTGTGTTTCCATTTGATCTCACCATTTGTTATTCGACAATTGATGTATTGGATAGCTCAACTTACGATTTTTTTGTACAGATGAATAAGACTAGAGAACTAAAGCTAAACTAAATGAACTACTGTTTGTATAGCCTAACGTTCTCAACTCAACTTAATACCGTTTGTACAAAATAAAAAACGCTTAGAAACTAAATCTAAGGGTATCAAGTTTTACAATTGAGACTTTTATACCGTTACGCGAAAAGAACTTTTTTGTAAAGCCATTTAGATCAGTCACATAATTTCCTTCAGGATATAGCTACACTTAACCCCTTGGTACCAATTAAAAGAGAAAATTTTTCTGACTGGGTAGTGCACTTAACTCAAAACCGACAATTTTTGACTTAAGATCTTTATACCTATCACTACATATTTTTTTATGTTAGGTTTCTATTAATTGGTTTAACTTTTTGTGTAGTTCTTTGTTATTGCATTCATAATGTTTAGTTTCTTTTAATTATTTTATTTAATATGAACACGCCCAATATTATAGTACTTAAATTATACTACAATTGAGCTATGTAAATTATACTGTAATTAAGAATTACTTTAGTTAAGAAAATTAATTTACTTCATAAAACGTATATTATTTTAAGTGACTTACAATATTATTACGTTTTAATGTAACGTGTTAAAAATTGTTACCTACTGTAAGACCAATTAAAATTAAACTGTTAAAATTTAAGTAACTTATTATCTTAAATAGGTATAAGTTGTTTTTGGGCTATTAAGGGCTTCTATCGTCAACTGGAAGGAGACCCCTTAATTCCTTTTACAAAAGGCTTAAGGGAATCGGCCGGGATAGAAGGCTAGTGTCGTATCCATACATTCACGTCGTGTGGCCTGTTAGTAACCTTGCGACCGCTCATCAGCACGATGACCGTCTCATGGTGAACGGATCTGGAAGGGCTGCCCATTCCATCCAGGCAGACGGTGGCTTGGGGCATTAAGTCTGCCAACTAAAAAGCTGAAAGCAACAGTAGATTACACCTTTTTCTGTCTGACTAGAAATATCGTGAGGAAACTCCTTCATGTATGATTCTGGTTAAGCTTACTTAGTATATGCAGGTCAAGAGATTCGAGAACTTCTAGAACCTCGAGAACTTCAAAATATGAAAAATTATGATTGCGTCCTCACATGTAAAACATTCCGGAGATAAACTAGTGTAGCAGTCAGTATTCTGCTACATCTGTTTATGGATAATTATTAAAGAAGCATATAAATTTTTCAAAAATTAGTTAAAAATTTTAATACTGTAATTTCAAGTTAAAATACATTCATGTGAAATTTTTTTTAATTAGGATAAATACTGTTTAAACATTATGGTCTCAACCTACTCTCAGCCATAGCTGTTTTAAATTTCTTTAACTTAATATTTTTTTTACAACAATTGAAGATTTTAATTGAAAAATTATTTAATAAATTGTTTTATCCTAATTAAAAATAATTTCACATGAATGAATTTTAACTTGAAATTACAGTATTAAAATTTTTAACTAATTTTTGAAAATTTAATATTCTTCTTTAATAACTATCCATAAACAGATGTAGCAGAATACTGACTGCTACACTAGTCTTCCATTCTGGTCTCCGGGCGAGGACTATCAGAGGGGACTTCATCAAAAAAATAAAAGTTTCTGAAATCCTTCGAGTTGGAACATGGAATGTTAGGAGCTTAAAACAAACTGGTAGGTTAGAGAATTTAAAAAAGGAAATGGATAGGTTGAAGTTAGATATTGTAGGCATTAGTGAGGTACGCTGGGACGATGGTCAAGACTTTTGGTCAGGGAATTATAGGGTTATTAATACTGAAGCCATCGGAGGGCAGGGTGGAGTAGTTATAGTAATGAATAAAAAAAATGGACAAAGACAAAAATGGACCGACTACAAGCAGTGTAGTGATAGGATTATCATGGTTAGAGTAGATACGAAACCAAAGCCCACCACTATAGTGCAGGTCTACATGCCTACGTCTTAACATAGAAAGGAAGAAATAGAACAAGTATATGAGAAATTAGATGAAGTAATAAAATACCCCTGGGTGATGAAAATTTGATAGTTAGGGAGACTGGAATGCAGTAGTTGGAGAAGGAAAAGAAGGAAAGATAATCGGAGAATATGGTCTAGGGAAGAGAAATGACAGAGGGAGTCGGCTGGTATATTTTATTTCTGCTCCAAATATAATTTAGTGATAGGCAATACACTATTTAAGAATCACAAAAGAAGGTTATACACTTGGATGCTGCCAGGTGACCAGGGAAGACACCAAATAGATTATATAATGGTTAAACAAATATTCAAAAACCAGATTATGAACTCTGTAAAGCCTATCCAGGTGCAGACATAAGAAGTGATTATAACTTAGTAGTAATGGATAGCAGGCTTAAACTTTAAAAACTGAAGAAGATACAGGGAAATGCTAGGTGGGATGTAGACAAACTAAGAGAAAAGACAACCAAATAGGTTTCTAGGAGAGTATTCACAAAGGGATAGAAGAAAGAGGTAATGACAAAAGAAATGTCGAGGAGGAGTGGATAAACTTCAAGGAGGTGGTAGTGAAAGCAGCGGAAGAATGGGTTAGGACATACTAAAAGAAGAGGTAGGAAACCTTGGATTACTAATGATATTTTAGAACTGATGGATGAGCGAAGGAAATATAAAAACGCAAAGGACGAAAGAGGCAAAAGGCAATATTGCTACTTGAGAAATACCATAAACAAAAGGTGTTAAGAAAGCGAAGGAAAATTGGATCTGAGCGGAATGTACGGACATTGAAAGTAAAATGGTAGTTGGTAAAGTAGACGGAGCTTACAGTAAAATAAGGAAAAACTTTGGAGAACGAAAGAAGAAAGCTGTTAATCTACAAAGTGCAGGTGGCAAACCATTGTTGAACGGCCAAAAGAGAGCTGAAAGATGGAAGGAATACGTAAACCAACTCTACAGGGGAAAAAATTAGGGCATGATGCGATAGAACAAGAAACTGACGTTGAAGAAGATCAAAGAGGGGACCCTATACTACGGTAAGAATTCGATCGGGCACTTAAGGATATGAATATGAATAAGACGGCAGGAATAGATAACATACCATCGGAATTATTATTAAGTTGTGGCGAAGTTGCTCAAAACAAATTGTACAAACTTGTGTGCAGAATTTATGAGAGTGAAGTACCATTGGACTTTAAAAAAAAATATGATTCCTATACCAAAAAAGTCAGGAGCGGAGAAGTTTGAACATTACAGAACCCCAGCCTAACATGCCATGCATCCAAGATACTGACAAGAATTATATACAGGAGAATAGAACACCGAATAGAAGAAGTGTTGGACGATGACCAATTTGGATTTAGAAGGAGAATGGGAACTCGAGATGCAATATTGGCTCTGAGATTGATTATTGAGAAAAGGATAAAGAAAAATAAAACTACTTTTATGGCATTTGTAGATTTAGAGAAAGCATTTGACAATTTGGGCTGGAGTAAAATGTTTAAAACTTTGAAAAGGCTAGGAATTAATACAAGGAAAGGAAAGTTATTAACGGTCTGTATAAGAATCAAACGGCTGTTTTGAGAATTGAGGGTACGAAAAATATGCTGCTGTAAGAAAGGTGAACGACAAGGTTGTTCATTGTCACCACTACTTTTTAACTTGTGTATAGAAGAGGCTATAAATGAAGTGAAGGAGACATTTGACGCAAGAAAAAAAACTCAAGCAGAAACAATAAAAATGCTGAGATTCGCCAATGATATAGTAGTATTAGCCGAGACAAAGAAAGAACTGGAGGATATCTTAAATGGAATGGATGAGATCATGAGAAAGGATTACTTCATGAAAATTAATAAGAACAAATTGAAAGTGTCGTGCAGCAGTAAGAGTGGTTTAGAAGAGATGGGTAATGTAAAAGTAGGCAACGAAAACATACAGGAAGTTAGGGAATTCTGCTATCTAGAGAGTAAAATAACAAAGGATGGTAGAAGAACCACACGTGATATCAAAAGTAGAATTGCTCAAGCTAGAAAAGCCTTTGGAATAAAAAAAAAAACAGCTTACTGACCACAAACATTGATTTACTGATCAGGAAAAATTTCTTACAACATTATATTTGAAGTGTAGCATTATACGGGAGTGAAACGTGGGTGATAGGGGCTGTAGAAAAGAAGAGGATAGAAGCTTTAGAAATGTGGTGTTACAGGAAAATGTTAAAGATTAGGTGGGTGGACAAAATAAGTAATTTAGAGGTTCTTAGGCGAGTGGATGAAAAAAGAAGTATATGGAAGCATCTTACCAGAAGAAGGGATAGGCTGGTGGGCATATCTTGCCCACCAGCCTGGAGGGTAATATTGAGGGAGTAAATTGTAGGGGGAGGCAAAGATTAGAATATGTAAAGCAAATTACAAAAGATGTAGTGAGTTACAGGTATGTAGATATGAAACGACTTGCGCAAAATAGAACAACTTGGAGAACTGCATCAAACCAGTCGAGAGACTGATGACAAAAAAAGTTGTTTTATGTTAATTGTATAAAACCATTAGATCTGTCCGTGTAAATTTGTATTTTCTTGGTCTGATAACCCACAGAAAAAATTATGGTTTCATTTCTTAAAATAATTTAAATAAACCAAGTCATTTAATCTGAGAAAAATAATTTAGCGGCAGTTGGAATTAATGCCGCTAAAGATGAGTGCGTACTGTTCAAAATTATGCTGTTTAATAACACATCATAGTTAAAAATCAGCACACATTCAAATAGCATGAATTTAGAAGATCTTTTTCTAAAATGAGCTCTGTAAGCATTGCTACGTTAAAGTGGTTTGATCACTATTGAACAGTTATGGAATTGTTAAGGGTTGAGCAGGTAGCAGGTAGAGTAGAAGAAGACAGAGAACACTGTGTAGAGTGACAGAGAGAGAACACTGTCGGAAAAAAGTGACCACCTTTATCTAAAGGAGGACAAAGGAGATCCTCATTAAAATTAAGTCAAACATGTCAATACACACAGCGGGGGTTTTTGGCCCTTTCGGCCCCTGGCCCAATATGACTGCTCCCCATTCAACTATTGCTATTAAATATTCCTATTAGAAATATATTACAAAAGACGTGCAAAAAACTCCTTTCTTCTTTTCCTAACAACCATCATACTTCCACGTAATATTAAAATAATTTATACACAGCACAACCTACGCGACTACATATTAAACAAAATATACATAATATGCGAAAATGCTGGAATGCTGTTTATAGAATGGCGAAAACCCTCGCAATATTTTTTCTTTTGTTAATCACATCCAGGAGACTCCAAAAACCGAGTACAGGACAAATCAAGATAAATTTAAATTTTTAGGTTTTTTTTATTTTTACAACCTGCTTAATTGCTTCAATAACCGTATCATACGCCCATAACGGACAGGTGGAGTGTCAGATTATTTACACTCAATCTGTTTGTTTCAGGGCTAAAATAAATAGTTCTGTTTCTTATCACATGGTCAGCCAATTAAATGACTGAATCATTTAAGGACAGAAGAGGTAGAGGTGTAAAAGACACTAATCGGAGTTGTCTCCTCTGAAAGTAATGGATTTCATTATACAGCCAGACACTGTGGTGAAAGAAGTGAAGGTGTCATTTGCAGAGTGGAAAATATGTGCTTTTCAGAGGGCCCAGCATGCTGTTAAGCACACTTTTCCACTCAGTGAGGAAGGCAGAGGGAAACCACCTCACTCTTTAATTTACTCAGTAAAACCTCTACAGGTTCAAACCAGCCTTTTAGCTGATGACCTAAACAACAACAACCGTATCATGTACCAATTACATGCAGGTGGAGAATTAAATTATTTTGCACTCGATGTATTAGTTTCAGGGCTACAAAAAATAGTTCTGTTTCTTATCACATGGTCAGCCATGACTGAAGCATTTAACAACAGAAGAGGTATAAGTGTAAAAGACACTGATATCTGCATCAAAAATAATAGGAACCTGAGTTTAAAGCTCAATTTTTAAAAGAATATGGCATCGTTAACGTACTGTTGTTTAGGTCGTCAGCCGAAAAGCTGGTTTGAACCTCTAGAGGTTTTACTAAGTAAAACGAGGAGTAAGATGGTTTACAATTGCCTTCCTCACTGAATGGAAAAAGTATGGTTTTCAGCATGCCGGGCCCTCTGAAAAGCACATATTTTCCACTCTGCAAATGACACCTTCACTTTATTCACCACAAGGTCTGGCTGTATAATGAAATACATTACTTTCAGAGGAGATAACTCTGATTAGTGTATTTTACACCTCTACCTCTCTTGTTCTTAAATGATTCAGTCATTTAATTGGCTGACCATGTGACAAGAAACAGAACTATTTATTTTAGCCCAGCAACAAACAGATTGAGAGTAAATAATTTGACTCTCCGCCTGTCTGTTATGGGCAGGTTAACGTACTACATGTCAAATTAATGCCCGTTTAATTCTGCGTTGAACGGTGAAAACTTAAATCTTATTTTTTTAAAAAGTGACATTGACATTAGAACAAAAAAGTACCCGTTTTTGAAGCCAATTTACGGATTATGCAAACTTATTGGCCAATAACTCCGTATATACTTATCCAATTTTGCTGAAATTTCGTCAGAGTATAGATTAGAATGTTTCTATTATGTACACTGAATCTCAAGACCATATATTTTTATTTCTTTATTTTTTGAGAGGTTTTCCAACTCCTTCATATCTCGCCAACCGATACCTTACTGAATTTGCGGCCGGGACAGTTGGATTCGGAGTAGATTCAATCACATAAGTAAATTATTTATTTAATTTTGCGATATCTGAGTCGTTTCGAATCAATTTCTTTAAATTGTAGACCATGAGGGGGGGGGGATGATAAATTTGGCTAATACATTGCCAATATGTGCCGGACGCCTAGCATAGGTTACCCAGACGTACTGCCTTCTCATAAACCTTTTTACTAACCTGTTTCTGATTGACAGTATTGTAGGCCCCAATGAAAGCTTCTACATAACAATTTCAAAAGTAAGTAATTATCTATTAATTTCTAATGTCAATAAATAAAAGATTTCATCCTATAAGTGGTGTGCGTAAATATTAATAGAACCCTAGGCACGAAAACACGGAAAGAAACTAAATAAAATTTTACGAAGTGATGGCGGCCACAATTCTCCTTTACGGCAGTGAGTGGTGTGTTAGTACAAAGCCACAAAAGAGTAGAGTCATACTAGGCGGTACAGATTCAGTTCTAGCGATGAACAAAGCGTTGCAATCGCAGGGACCAACTGAGAAATGAGGTTAGAAGAACGCAACTGGAACAATTTGAAAGGAAAGGTTGCAGAATATCGAAATAAATGTAGGGAATACGGAGAGAGAATGCCAGAGAAAAAGATCCCCTCAATATTTCGAATTACAGGGCGGAGGGGAAGAGAGATATAGGGAGGCCATGCAAGTGATAGGAATAATTTAATTGAGTTTTATCGCTCTGGTAAGTCGGAGCACGCGGGAGCCTTTTCCTTGATTGTGGGAAGAAGAAGGAGAAGCACAAGAAGGAGAAGGAGGAGAAGGAGGAGGAAGAGGAGGAGAGGAAGCGAGGAAGAAGAGGACGAGGAAAAGTAAGAGTAGGAGTAGGAAGAGGACGAGGAGGAGGAAGAAGAACTTCGACCTACGGGATAAAAGAGAGCAACTACCCCAATGAAATATATAATATTGAAAATCGGTAATAGAAGGTATTGTATTTAAAAAAATGTAAAGTTCGGAGTAAAACCGAGAGTAGTACTAATTAGCCCCCGGACACAAATGCTGTCTGTAAATCTAACTAACGTGACGTGTCGCTGTTATATGACCACCAAGTACGGAAGTTGTGGTTAAGAATGTTAGGGAGCCACTACCCTAAAAAAGATGTCATGAGTCTCTTGCCGAGGGCTGAATTGTATAAAAGGTGACTACCATCAACGAACCTTTTGAAACCTGACAACTTTTCGTATTGTTTTACACCTGCGTTCTACATACCTCTCGTCAAAATTCAAAGCGTTGTAATGACTATGTCTTAAACCAATAGAGAGAGAGAGAGAGAGAGAGAGACAGGAGAAAGAGAGAACGGTCGAAAAGACTCTTGCTAAGGCTTCCATTTCAACGCAACCGTTTAAACACCACAAGTTAAAAAATTTACAGATCATTTAAGCAAAATTGATTAGCTAAATCGTTTCAAACACAGTTATTTTGAAACCAAAACTAATTTTTAAAGTACTTAAACAGATAAAAAAGGGTGTAATAATGATAGTATGTTTCTAACTTAAGTTAACGTAAAGTAACGCATAAAAAATACCCAAGGAAACTTAAAAAAAACCAATTTTTAATTTTAATACTTAAAACTTCGATTACTTCTTTCTACTAGTTTAATTAATTTAGTTTAATTTTTGCCCATAACAGACGGGTGGAGTGTCAAATTATTTACACTCAATCTGTTCGTTGCAGGGCTAAAATAAATAGTTCTGTTTCTTTTCACATGGTCAGCCAAATAATTGATTGAATCATTTAAGAACAGAAGAAGTAGAGGTGTAAAAGACACTAATCAGAGTTCTCCTCTGAATGTAATGAATTTCATTATACAGCCAGACCCTTGTGGTGAATGAAGTGAAGATGTCATTTGCAGAGTGGAAAATATGTGCTTTTCAGAGGACCCGGCATGCTGATAAGCGTACTTTTCCATTCAGTGAGGAAAGCACTTGTAAACCACCTGACTCCTCGTTTTACTTAGTAAAACCTCTACAGGTTCAAACCAGCTTTTCAGCTGACGACCTAAACAACAACAGTTAATTTAAATTACATATTGTAATTGCAATACATTATTAAAGTCCGGCCAGTGGGGTTGAGGTCAGCGTAACTTAACTTCTACGCCAGGGATTCCGGGTTCGATTCCCGGTCGGGTCTAGCATTTTTTCATCAATTTGTATCTACCTATCACTCTTTAACAGCTACATTTATTTGCATTAATGCGCAAAACAAAAAAGTTATCAAAAATATTTTTTTCTAACAGACCATATTATAATATGTGTTCTTTAGGTCATCAGCCGAAAGGCTAGTTTGAACTTCTACAGGCTTTATTAAATAAAACCAGAAGTTAGGACGTTGGCGTTTCTCACTGAGCAGATAAATATACTTATTAGCATACCAGACACACTAAAAAGAATCTACTTTCAACCCTGCAAATGACAACTTCACTTCATTCCCCACATGGTCAATCTGTATAATGAAGTTCATTACTCTCAGAGACGATAACTGTGACTGGTGTATTTTACACCTTTACCTCGGAACTCTTATTAAATGCTTCAGTCATATAATCTGCTGACTATTCTATAAGAAATAAAACTATTATTTGTAGCCCTGGAACTAGGAGATCGAGTGCAAATAATTTAACACTCGACCTGCCTATTATGTTGTTGTTGTTTAGGTCATCAGCTGAAAGGCTGGTTTGAACCTGCAGAGGTTTTACTAAGTAAAACGAGGAGTGAGGTGGATTACCATTGCCTTCCTCACTGAGTGGAAAAGTACGCTTATCAGCATGCCGGGCCCTCTGAAAAGTACATATTTTCCACTCTGCAAATGGCACCTTCACTTCATTCACCACAGGGTCTGGCTATATAATGAAATTCATTACTTTCAGAGGAGACAACTCTGATTAGTGTCTTTTGCACCTCTACCTCTTCTGTTCTTAGATGATTCAGTCATTTAATTGGCTGACCATGTGATAAGAAACAGAACTATTTATTTTAGCCCTGCAAGAAACAGATTAAGTGTAACTCATTTTACACTCAATCTGTCTGTTATGGGCATCTGCCTATTATGAGAAAACAATATATAAAAGTCTGTAATACAGGCACTAGAATATTGCAATGCAAATAATTGTTTTCTCGCAAAAAACATATAACCGGTAACAGCTTTCTCGGGCAACCATTATACGGATCTAAAAATACATACATAACGTAACGATAATGAAAAACAATTAAAAAAATAATAATTAAGAAATTTTTGTTAGATAAGCACAAAACAAGATTTGAACAGAATTTCTATTTTAAAACACCCGAGCTAAAAAAAATATGATACATTCTAAAACAAATTAATATTAATATAACTACGAGGAAGAACTAGATATTTTCATAACATAATACAAAATACAGTTATTAGATACACGCATGTTATTAAGCATATGATATATACTACATAAATAGATAAATAGCGTGACAAAAAAAATTTATATAAGAAAAATTTCAATGAACTAAATATAAAAAAATTGAGAAACTACATAAAATCCAGTATGGTATAAAAATAGCGTGTAAAAGGACAGGAAACGAAAGGTATGTACGTTAAACGCATACAAATGACAAGTCTCGTTTACAAAGTATCATATATAATTTAAAATAAATAAATAAATAATCTAAAAATAGAATTTAAAATAAATTACCTAGAAATAAAGAATGCATTAAAAAAAAAGTGGAAGTACGATGAAGGGGGTTGAAGAGGCAGGTCAGGTCAGATGGTAAGGCGCCGGTCAGGTAATGGTAATTACGAGGGTAGGCTGATAAGTAATGCACACATGCTTGTAGAAGACGAACAAAAAGAAATAGCAAGATGGGGTAAATAACAAATTAAAGTACAAATCTTAACCTACCGAATTATCTATTTATTTTTCAATATAGTCACCGTTAAGCATTACACATTTCTCCCAACGTTTAACAAGTTTTTTCATTCCGTCACTGAAAAATTCTTCCGACTTTCCTCGAACCCAGGACGCAATAGCTGCCTTCACCTCATTGTCCGAGCTGTAATGATTACCCTTAAGGTCTCTCTTCAGTAGAGGAAAAAAATAAAAATCGCAAGGCGCAAGGTCGGGAGAATACGGAGGGTGTAAAATTGGTTGAAACTTCAGGTTTCTCAGAGCCTCTCCAGTTGCACGCGAAGTGTGTGGACGAGCATTGTCGTGTTGCAAAATTATTGGCGCCAGGTTGCCTCTAACACGACAAACTCGACGTCGGAGGTGTTTCAGAGTCTGTATATACTGAGCAGAATTTACCGTTGCCCCTCGTTCCAGATAATCAGTCACATAAACTCGGCGAGCATCCCAAAACACAGTCAAAAGAATTTTTTTTGCGGACGGTTGTGTTTTGAACTTTTTCACAACAGGAGAATGTGGATGACGATATTCAGCGCTCTGCCTTTTTTCTTCGGGATCGTAATGATGAACCCATGACTCGTCCCCCGTCACAATATTCAAAAGAAAGTCGTCTCCTTCGTCACGGTAGCGCTTCAAAAGTTGTTCACAGCATTCCAATCGACGCTGTTTATTCTCGTCTGTCAGACGGCGTGGTACCCATCGTGCACAGATTTTACGGTATCCCAATTGTTCAATAATGAAGCCAACACGTTCCTTAGATATTCCAATTTGGTTTGCGATACGCTGTTGAGTGATTCGCCGGTCATTTTGAATCAAATCATCGATGAGTTTGCGACGATTATCGTCTGAGGCAGTGATTGGTCGTCCACTGCGTGTTTTGTCAACAATTAAGGCGTTTCCAGGTTGGCAATCACGAAATTTTATTACCCAACGATTCACAGTAGACCTATCAACAGTATCGTCACAATAAACAGCCTTTAAACGACGATAAATCTCACTAGGATTCACTTTCTCAGCAGTTAAAAATTCGATAACAGCGCGTTGTTTAATTCTCGTTGACATAGCACCAGAACACGACGCCATACTTCCACTACTCAAAACAAACTGAATGAAAGCAACGCCTTCAAACTGCGCAGGCTTGTAGAGGAGAAATAGTACTTCCACATGCCACCAGGCGCGCTACTGAAGTTTATTTAGTTGTCTTCTACAAGCATGTGTGCATTACTTATCAGCCTACCCTCGTATAATGAAAAATTGAATAAGAAGATAAATTAAAATGTATAATAAGACAGAAAGTAATAATAGGTAACCATGATACAGGTAAGGTAAAGTAAGGTACCTACAGAGTAAGGTAATAACTTATGCACGATGCAACGACAACGAACGGGACGACATCTTCTGATAGACACAAGAATAAAATATACTAGCAAAACTGGGTGGTTTAAAAGTTTATTGACTTTGATTTATTCACCTTGGAAGAAGTAGCAGTTGCTTTAGTTTCATGTTCCTTACGCGTTTGTTACCTTAATAATCTCACAACCTTATCAGATTCAAAACATCGATATCAGTTAGAAATCAGTTTCTATTCAACGTATCGGAGAAAAATTTCTAGCACGAATGGAACTGCAGCTGTGTGCACCGCAGCCATCGCACATACTAGTCTCTCCGAAAACATTGACTCCATATAATACGAACCCCTAACCATTTATTTAAACATGTCGGTGTTTAGGTCATCAGCCGAAAAGCTGGTTTGAACCTGTAGAGATTTTACAAAGTAAAACGAGGAGTAAGGTGGTATACCACTGTCTTCCTCACTGAATGGAAAAGTACGCTTATCAGCATGCCGGGTTCTCTGAAAAGCACATATTTTCCACTCTGCAAATGACACCGTCACTTAATTCACCACAGGGTCTGACTGTATAATGAAATTCATTACTTTCAGAGGAGATATCTTTGATTAGTGTCTTTTACACCTCTACCTCTTCTGTTCTTAAATGATTCAGTCATTTAATTAGCCGACCATGTGATAAGAAACAGAACTATTTATTTTAGCCCTGCAACGATTAGATTGAATATAAATAATTTGACACTCCACCTGTCTGTTATGGGCGTTATTTAAACATATATCAATTTAAACTATACTGGCGACGAAAAATTTAGGCGGGTCGAGTTCTCGCTCGTGTATCCCCTCTATAACCTCCTATGTGCAGTATTCAGATAAACTAAAAAGTCCCCTAGCCGTTGGAGTGAGAGAATGCATAACGCTCTCACTCGCACAAGCCATACGCGCCGTTCCAATAACATTGTATAATTTCACTGATTGTTGTTTTTTTTTTTGTTTAACGTCCGACTGTTCTGCAATTACTGCTAATGCAGACGGTGAATGATGAAATGATTTTTTGTAACGTATGAAAAAATGCCGTGCCTGAATGGGATTCGAACCCAAGACCGCATGATGAGAGGCGAGCACGTTACCAACTTCGCCAATGCGGCCGGCACTGATTGTTGTGAGCAAGCGTTTATGCACGCAGTAAACAAATAAGCAAGATAACGACTGTAGTATGTTTTCAGATTTGGATTATAACGGTAAAGACCTTTGAGCGCATGCGTAGTCATGCCACATATCTCCCTCTCACTCGCTCGGATGTGGGACATTAGGTCGTCTGATACCTATACTCACAGAATCTCCTTACGCTCTTTGCAGCGTTACAATAAGTACACTGTTTTTACGCGTTAGATTACATAAAAGTAGTTTATTCACTGTATTTCTTCATTTACTGTATTTATTTACTGCTGTTGGATATAATTCTTGGGCAGGGTCTGGAAATTTTCACAAGTCAAAACCCACAGTTACTGTCACATAATCCGCCGCAGTCGCTAATAACCTACAAGTAGATGCGACTTTAGATAAATAAATAAAAAAATAGACTGAAAAGCATATGTCCGTAAAAAGTATAAAACAAAGTCGGGAAAAATATCTGTGGAAAGTGAAAAAAGACGTCTTCGAAAATAAATTTTTCAGTATAAGAAAAAAGAGTTGTTAGGATTGATATATCGATATTTTTTTTGTAGATTATAATAGTTTACTTTGTCCGGTTGCATTTTAAATTATATTACTCCTGTATGAATAGCTAGACAATGAAAAGAATATCAGGATATTGGTAAAAAAGAATGCAGAGACCTTCCGAGAGTATCCTGAGCCCGACCCAGACCTACCAATCAGTTGTTGAACCACTAAATACGTAAAAGTGAAGGCACTCTGTCCAAAAAAAACCTTAGCAGTATCAAACATCAAAATTTAAAAAAAAACATTAGTATAATATTAATATATAATTTTTGCATTATATATTTTTGAGAGAAAAGTCTGAAATTCGCATCAAATTGGTTAGAATTTAATGCAAAATTTAAAAAGGTTCATAGCTCAAAATACAAAATTTTCAACAACAGGTCCCTTTACGGATTCCAGCTCACATATAGAAAAAAAACCTTAATACATGGCGCCTCCTTAGCGTGCTAGCAGTTTTTTTTTGTTTAACGTCCGACTGTTCTGCAATTGCTGCTAATGCAGACGGTGAAGGATGAAATGATTTTTTGTAACGTATGAAAATATGCCGTGCCTGAATGGGATTCGACCCCAAGACCGCATCATGAGAGGCGAGCACGTTACCAACTACGCCGGTGCTAGCAGTGGTATCGTGCTAGCCTACAATCGTATTTACCTATTCGTTGCCGGACACCCCTCGCCCAGCCACGCCCATTCCGAAGGAATTTAAGGAGCATAGTGGCTCCGGAGAGCTATCTAGGAAGCCCCAGCCCCTGAGAGGCCAACCCAAAATGAGTGGGTGCGGTCACGTCCGCAGGGCGCCTCACTCCCCTCAGTACTTGTGTAAACGTTGGACGAGTCACCGTCGAGCTCGTTACGCAGCTAACGCTTTGCACGTGGCTCTACCACACATGGATATTCTGTCGCACAACCGTGTACTACGTATAGCACACGGAGGTGCTACAGCCAGCGCTCGTTACCTCACCGCGGTGAGGATTGGGTAGCTAAACTGTAGTTCTATGGACACGCTCTGTATGGTCTGAGGCATGCCCCCCCGTGCTAACCTACAGCGCAAAAGTCCCGGGTTCAATTCCCGGCTAGGGTCTGGAAATTATAACAAGTCAAAACCCACTGTTGCAGTTATATAAATCACCGCAATCGTACTTTAAATATACTAAAAACTAAAACTTCATATTTATTGTACGAAGTTATGTAATGAAATACATAAATGTTTAGCTAAATTGATTGAGAATGAAAGGACAATAATCTTCGATTTTTTCCATCGGTATGGATTCTAAGAATCCGCTGATACTTTTTACTGACACGATTAAAATTGCCATTAACAAGAATTCACAGGTAGTACGTACATAATATGTACGTCATTCCGTTAAAATTTTGCGAAAAATGATTAAAGCCATCCGAGAAGGTAAAAAAAACTAAAAGGAAAGTTGGTTTACTAGTAAACAACTTACCAACGATGTCGAGTTGCAGGGTGTCAGTTTTCTCAGTATACACAAAACTAAATTATTTAAAAAAACTGTATAATAAATTTGGAGGTAAACTATACATTACTGACAAATCTGTGGGCATAAATTAAAAAGAAATAAGTACAACAGAATGATTCAACCGTAAAAAAAACATTGCAACACCGAAGTCTAGTTTCATTTCGGATCTAAGCCTTAAATATTATTGCATTATTTTTTTCATCGACTAAGTACCCAGGTATTCTATTGGCAAATGCACAAAAATGTCAAATCTACGCCCGTTTGTACTTTCTCTTACTCAATATAAAATATAGGGAAAGAAAGTATTGTTTTCATGTCGATTTTTCGAAAAAAACTTTCAGGAAATACACGTTTTCAAGCTTCCTGAACCCAAAAAACCATATCTAGCGATTAATCTGTGTGTGAAATAAATATCTAAAAAACGGAATAGTGTACAACAGGGGTTCGCAACCTGGGGGGCGTGCCCCCTGGGGGGCGTAGAAGATTTTCAAGGGAGGCGTCATCGTATTAGAATAGAAAAAAGCTATGATTAATCCAGGTTAGTTCCTGTCTTTATATTTCAAACACCATTATTTTATTGTACAACACTCAATGTTAGAGTTTGAAGATTTCGTAAACAATTATATTTTAAGTTTTTTGGTTCTGTGATCTGACTGTAACACAATGTTCAAAAATATATTAAAGGTAGTATTAAACATTTTGTAAAAAGTTATCAAATATTTAATTGTGTTGTTGTTGTTTAGGTCATCAGCCGATAAGCTGGTTTGAACCTCTAGAGGCTTTACTAAGTAAAACGAGGAGTGAGGTGGTTTACCACTGCCTTCCTCACTGAGTGGAAAAGTACGCTTATCAGCATGCCGGGCCCTCTGAAAAGCACAAATTTTCCACTCTGCAAATGACACCTTCACTTCATTCATCACAGGGTCTGGCTGTATAATGAAATTCATTACTTTCAGAGGAGATAACTCTGATTAGTGTCTTTTACACCTCTAACTCTTCTGTTCTTAAATGATTCAGTCATTTAATTGGCTGACCATGCGATAAGAAACAGAACTATTCTAACCTTTCTAACAGAGCAATTCTAACCTTTATCCCATCCCTAAACTCGCTATAGTTACAGATTGAAATTCTACTAAGTACTTGTGTTGACCATATAAGGGGGTAATAGTACAGGGGAGGCGTGACGAAAAGTCAGTCTACTAAGGGAGGCACAGAGCCTGCAAGGTTGAGAACCCCTGTTGTACAAGATAAGTTTCAGTTGAAATTTCCCCGTTCTGCCGTTCCGAATAAATCGTCAATATTGCGTTTGATAAATAAATTCCGTAGAACTGGGAGTGTACTCGATGAGAAACCACCTCGACAGTCAACAAAGTTAAACGATTTTTCTAATCTTCGAGAACTTCCGCGGTTAACTTTGTTGGCTGGCGAGGTGGTTTCTCATCTAGTACACTCCCAGTTCTACGGAATTTATTTATCAAACGTAATATTGACGATTTATTCGGAACAGAAGAACGGGGAAATTTCAACTGAAACTTATCTTGCACACTTTTGTAAGATTTACTCTCTATGTAAGTCTCTACAATAAATAAACACGCGTTCTTCCTTGGAAAAACCCATTGCTGAGACAATATAACGAAACGACTGCTGTCACCACACTAATGCTTGACTGGAACATTTTAACTGTCTTAGGTAGTTGGCCTTGAGTACACTGTTGCCAACATACCGATTGGGGGACAGAAAATTTACCTATGTATTACTTTTATCTTCTTATAATCAGGGTTGCGTCCTTACGGGGGTAGTCAACCGAGAAAATGAAAATGAAAACTTCTGGCTATAATTTATCATTATTTATTTTAAATGAAAGAGTAATTTACTAGTAATGATCTACCATTTGAACCAAGCCAAAAAATTAATTACAGCCCTTGATATGGTGAGGTTGTAAAAGCGAGCTTTTATGGGGAATAAAATATCTCAGGAACTAAGAAAGATATCAACATGATTCTTATGCTACAAAATACAGAAAATTGCTGTCTATTATCTGTTGTATGCGCTTGTATGTATTTTTTCTTACAACAATTTTATTGAAGAAAAACCATATTTTCAAAAACATTTATTTTATCTATTCACAAATTATTTTTTAATTAAACCCGTATTAAGGTTTTTGTAATAATCATTCCACAGATAATAGAGCAAGAAATTATGAACATTTGAAAAAAACATCTTCCAAATATCTCAAATACAAATCAAAATATTTAATTCCCAGAATGAACAATCATGCAAATACCACATTTCCGGAAAACTTAAAGTTAAAGGAATAATTTCACTTGCCATGCTAGTGAGCTTTATTTTAAACAGATGTTTTTATAACTTTTTGTCAACTTACAAAGTACCCACCGGGTTGGTCTAGAGGTAAAGTCGTCGCCAAAATCAGCTGTTTAACAGCTGATTTTCGGAGACGAAGGTTCCTGGTTCAAATGCTCGTAGAGGTAGTTACTTTTATACGGATTTGAGTACTAGACAGTTGTTACCGGTGTTCTTTGATGGTTGGGGTTCAATTAACCATACTCACTCAGGAATGGTCGACCTGAGTGTGTACAAGACTACACCTCAATTACACGTCATACACATCATCCTCATCTCATTGGGTCATGGGGTTGCTTATTGTTCTGAATTGAACAAATTGCAACTTACACACATTAGGAATTACAATAAAAAATAAAAAAAACACTTGCAAAGTAAACAAAATATGTTGCGATTCAGAAAATTTTAAACTTCAAATAAATGCAAAAAACAATCGAAATTTAAAAAAAATCATCTTCTTGAGTTGACCACCCCATTAATAAAACGTCGTCGTCGTCTTCATGGATTAGGCTGTGCGTTAGCCTGTTCCGGCGTCCATCTCTTCCTCGGTCTACCAATACATCTTTTACCTGTCGGATTATGGATCAATGCATTTAATGGAAGGCGATCATGGGACATTCTTAACACATGCTCTGACCACTTTTCTTTGTATGTCCTTATAGTGTTCAACAATGGTTGGGCACCGCATTCATTCCTTATTACTTCATTACGAATGCGATCCTCTCTTGTGCAGCCCTTAACTTGCCTTAGAAATCGCATTTCCGCTGACTGGATTCTCGAATTCTGTTTTCTCGTCAGCACCCATGCCTCACTTCCATAAGCCAAAGCCAGACATTAATAAAACACCCGTTATAATAACATATTTTCACTAATAAACAAGACAAATCACAGACAATTTATGTAAGACTTTTTGAAAAACATTTTACGTGGCACCCAGTAATGAAGCGTTCGTTAAAAGAGTTGGTAAAAAAACTTTCACTTAAAGGTACTATAATAAACATTACAATAAAAAGAGTGCCAACAACAAATGAATAGTGAAAGGAACACATCATCATATTGGTTAGCAACACTAACACACACACACACACACACACACACACACACACACACACACACTTACAACAAAAACGCAGGTTCAGTTAAAAACAACTCACTTAGGCTACACTTAATACATTGGCTTGACATAAGACAAAGCGTACGGTATCTCAAGCTTATAAACTTTATTAAACAACTGGTGTGAAACACTCACACAACTTTCTCTTGCCAATGCAAATAATTTAAACAATATAACCTAACAATAGTAATAAAACATTAGAAATAAACAAAAAACTAACCTCAAAAAACATAACTTTATTTTAATCATGAGTGAAGGCCGGAAAATGAAAATCGACCTGTTAGGCTTAAAAATATGGAAAATCACTCTTTCACGCTAAACTAGGCTCTGTAGAGAAAAATGCGCTAAATAAAAGTTGTAGTTCTTTTAATTTCCTATAAATTTCATTATGCACTTTTGTCGTAAAGAAACTAACAATGATTGAAACAAAAGGCATGGTTCTAACTGAAGGCAGAGTAAGTAGAGAGTTCACAATCTGTGATGGAGTGAGACAGGGTGATGTGCTGTCGGCTTTGCTCTTCAATATTATGCTTCAGAAGGCAATGGAAAGTATTGACAGAATGGGTAACATTATGAATAGAATGACCCAAGTTATGGCATACGCCGATGATGTTGTCATAATTGCAAGAAGCATGCGGTCACTGGAAGAGATCTTTTTGAAGATCAAGGAGGAAGCAAAGACAGTCGGTTTGGAAATAAATGAGGGAAAAACCAAGTATCTAGAAATGAGCACCAGAGGATTGAGAGGACAAGGAGCAGTAAAAATAGGAGAAAGCATGTTTGAAAAGGTGACGAGCTTCACGTACCTGGGAACTGAGATCAATAGCAGTATCAGAATATCAAATGAAATAAAACGCAGGTTAATGCTGGGCAATCGTGCTTATTTTGCAAATAGAAATCTGCTTAAGTCAAAACTCCTTACTAGGAACACAAAAATGAAAATCTACAACACGCTAATAAGGCCAATTGTCACCTATGGTAGTGAAACGTGGACAATTCTCCAGGAAGATAACAAAGCCCTGAAAGTGTTTGAAAGAAAAATAGTAAGGAGGATATATGGCCCGGTTTATGAGAATGGTGCGTGGAGAATCCTGAAAAATGCTGAGATAGAGATGATACTGCAAAGAAGGAATATCCTCAGGTACATAAAGGCAAGACGTATAAGTTGGTTTGGTCACATCGAAAGAATGTCTGATGAAAGAATGCAAAAGGTAATGCTGAAAGAGAAGTTAGAGGCAGTGAGAAGAAGAGGGAGGCCGAGAGCACGATGGAAGCAGGATGTGGAGAGGGATTTGAGATCGATGGGAGTGAGAGGATGGAGACGGACAGCGAGAGATAGAGGAGCTTGGAGGCGAATTGTGGAGGAGGCCAAGGCCCACATCGGGCTGTAGCGCCAGGATAAGTATAAGTAAGTAAGTACTATTTGTCGTAAAATGCATACTAAAAGTGAAATCTTAAAAACATCGATTTTTTTACAATTTTTTGAGAGAAAAAACCAGAAAATCGCTAATTACCGATAAACTAAGCGTTATACAAAAAAAGTTTGAAATAAAAGTTGTAGGATTTAAAATTCTCTACAACGTTTACTAGATACGTTTTTACGCTAAAATGCATATAAGTTATAAGTCGCAATCTTAAAAAACAACCTCCCAAGAATTTCACCAGACATAGCACCTACGCTATCTTGTAGAGCATAAAAAATTTAGTAAATAAGGCGATTTTTAAGAAAATCGTAGGACCAGTTTTTGAGAAAATCGCTAAGAAGTGAAAAATCACACGAATAAACTACTACATCCGGTTGACCGATTTTGATGAAAATGTTCGTGTCGGGTCCGGTAGTAGTACCTAACTTAAGTTTCAAGTTCGTACGATGTTCCGTTCTTGAGATATTCTGTTCACACGCACGCACGCGCGCGCGCACATACACACAAACACATACCAATCGCTAAACGTGTATATCCGATTCGTGTAAGCGGATCTGAAAACGTGTATATCCGGTGAAAACTCGATTTCGAAAAATCGACATGAAAACAATACTTTCCTTCCTATATATTCATATAAGCAAGAGAAAATAAAAATACGGAAAACCAGTAATTGCCTCTAAAAAAGGCTCTGTACAGAAAAATTTCAAGGTCTGGTTTGGTTCCACGGATACAAAAAATAGTTCTGTTTCTTATCACATAGTCAGCCAATTACATGACTGAACTATTTAGGAACAGAAGAGGTAGAGGTGTAAAATACACTAGTCACAGTTATCTCCTCTGAAAGTAATGAATTTCATTATACTACAGGCAGACCGTGTGGTGAATGAAGTGAAGGTGTTATTTGCAGGGTGGAAAGTAGATGTTTTTAGGAGGGCCTGGCAAGCTGTTAAGCATACTCTTTCAACTCAGTGAAAAAGGCAATTGTAAATTGTCTCGCTCCTCGTTTTTACTAAGTAAACCTCTAGAGATTCAAACCACCCTTTCAGCTGTTGACCTAAACAACAACACCTTTGATTATATACACTACTTTTGTCGTAAAATGCATGGTAGGGCGACAATCTTAAAAAATAGGCTACTTTAATTTTACCGATTTTGATGATAAAAAAATTCTCATAGCCACTAAACTAAGGGCTCTACAAAAAATGTGTGAAAAAAAAATTTGTAGGTTTTTAAATGTTCTATGGCTTTGATTATATCTCGTAGCTACACCACTACTTTTGCACTAGAATACAAATAAAGGCCGCAATCTTTAAAAAAAACCATTTTTTCTACGAGAGCACAGCCTCCTAAAGAATTTTAGCACACATGGCGCTTACCCTATCTTCTAGCTAGGGCATAAATGTAGTTATGAGGCGTTTTAAAAAAAAACCGTAGAAGCCGAATTTGAGTAAATTCAAAGAAAATGTGAAAAATTGTACGAATGAACTACAAATTCTAGTTGATAGATTTTGATTAAAATGTTCGTGTCGGGTTCTCTAGACCTCTACTTAAGATACCTACCTAACTTAAGTTTTAAGTTTCAACTTTGTACGATGTTTCGTTCTTGAAATATTTTGTTCACAGGCTTGGGATATTTTTTTAATCACTAAAAAATTGTGTTTTGGAATCAAGAGGGCTTGCAAACGTGTATATCTGGCGAAAACTCGATTTATAAAAATCGACATGAAAACAAAACTTTTCTTCCCTATATATTCATAAAAGGCAAGAGAAAGTAAAAACAACCTCTGTCGTTTCGTAGCTATAGAATAAAGAAATAAATAGTGAACTCGTTATGTCAAACGAACAACGAATAAAATTACTGACAAATAAACCGAAAATCCTGAACAACATCCTATTTTCACTTCGACTCAATTATCTTATCGATCAAAAACTAAACAAAAACAATAAAAAACAGAATAATATAGAATAAAAAAATACGTAAAAACAACTAAACAAAACAAAAAAAACCCATCATTATTGTCATTATTATTTTTCTTCGCTTGTAATAATAACAGAAGAGGGAAATGAGAAAGAGAGAAAAAAGGAAAATAAACTAAATTCAAAGATAATTACATGACTGTATCTAAAAATAGATTATGGATATCCGGGAATCGATAACGTACGCATATTATGTAACAACGAAATGTATTCTCTCGGCTAAGCCAGTAATTTATGGTAGGCACGCAGTGCTACGCACTAACGCAGCCAACATCAGAACATCAAAGAATCGATCAGTTTTTTTTTTTACTTACTCTTGCCTTGTATAAATGTACGAGGTGTGGCTATTAAATAATGAGACTGACGTTGTAAAAAATTGTCTTTTTATTTTATGCATAATCACGTGTCACCTTCAACATACACTTCTTCTCTGTCCCTATAACGCGCTATGCGAATTTTCCATTGTTGGAAACAGTGCTGGAAGTCATCTTCGGTCAGCTCCTTCAGGACACGTGCCGCTTTCTCTTTTAAAGCTTCCACGGACTCAAATCTTGTCCCTTTTAATGCAGATTTCACCTTAGGGAACAGGTATAAATCACACGGTGCAAGATCTGCTGATTAAGGTGGATGTTCTAACACTGAGATGCTGTACTTGGCTAGGAACCTCTTGACAGATAACGCGGAATGAGCTGGCGCATTGTCTTGGTGGAGAACCCATGATTTGTCCTTCCACATTTCGGGCCGTTTTTTCCTTACTCTTTGACGTAGCTTTAGAAAGTAACTATAAGTAGTAATATTGATTAATTGTTTGACCTTCAGGAACCGAGGAAGGTACACAATCCCATAGATATAAAAAAAAAAAAACAATCATCATTGCTTTAAATTTTGACTCGCTCATTCGAGCTTTTTTGGCTCTCGGTGAAGTTCGGGTCTTCCGTGCATGGATGGCGCTTCGTTTTCGGATCATAACCACGTTTTGTCACATGTTATTAGCTTCTACCTCTTCCCTAAGGTGAAATCTGCATTAAAAGGGACAAAATTTGAGTCTGTGGAAGCTGTAAAAGAGAAAGCGGCACGTGTCCTGAAGGAGCTGATCGAAGATGACTTCCAGCACTGTTTCCAACAATGGAAAATTTGCATGGAGCGTTGTAGGGATAGAGAAGGAATGTATATTGAAGGTGACAATAAGTGATTATGTATGAAATTAAAATAAAATTTTTTATAACGTCAGTCTCATTATTTAATAGCCATCTTTCTTTGAAAGACAGAAGAAGAAGAAGAAGAAGAAGAAGAAGAAGGAGGAGGAGGAGGAGGAGGAGGAGGAGGAGGAGGAGGAGGAGGAGGAGGAGGAGGAGAAGGAGGAGGAGGAGGAGGAGAGGAAGGAGGAGGAGGAGGAGAAGGAGGAGGAGGAGAAGGAGGAGGAGGAGGAGGAGGAGGAGGAGGAGGAGAAGAAGAAAATCAATTCCCAGCAGATTTAATTCTTGAATTGACCATCTATGCAGCAGGGAGTTTTCAGAAGTTGGATCTTAATAAGGCACTGTATTAGTTTCTATATTATGATTATTAAAATGAGGTTTGACGTGAAAGTATGACCAGTTATCTGAGATATGGTAAAATTTATTTATATAAGATCCCTGCCTCACAGCTACCATATCAAATTAATTCACATTTCTAATATTAACTACAATTAAATAGCGATAACTAAATATAAACTACACAGTACTAGTGTTTGGATAACACGATCCGTTCCAAGAATTGTACCATCTAATTAAAATACAATACTAACAAATCTTTAACAATTATATTTATTATCACTGTAGCTGGGGAATTACAAATTACTGAACACTTTCCTGGAGCTGCGATTAAAAGGAAACGATTAGGAATCCTTAAAATACAAATAATTTATAGATTCCTTGAAACTTACAGATTTGTTTGCTAAAATATAGAAAGGTTACGCAACAGCGAGCATAAACTACACGGTACGAGCATAAATGAGCACAAAGATTTTTTTTAAAATCCCAAAGAATAACGGAATAAATGATTTTATAAATAATTTTTAACTTTCAACCTCATCATTGTAGCCTATCATCAGTTTTGGCTCCGCATCATAAAATGAAAAACTCTGGTGTGAAACACTCACACAACTTTCTCTTGCCAATGCAAATAATTAACAATAAACCTAACATTATTAATAAAACATTAGAAATAAACAAAAAACTAACCTCTAAAAATATAATCTTATTTTAATCATGAGTGAAAGACGCAAAATGAAAATCAACCTCAGTTTAGCTTAAAAGTACGGAAAATCACTCTTGCACGCTAAACTAGGCTCTGTAGAGAAAAATGCTTTAAATAAAAGTTGTAGTTCTTTTAATTTCCTACAAATTTGATTATATACACTTTTGTCGTAAAATGCATCCTGAGGCCGAAATCTTAAAAAAACTGATTTTTCACACGTTTTCGTGAGAAAAAAACAGAAAATTGCTAATTACTGCTAAACTAAGCGTTATAAAAAAAAAATGTTTGAAATAAAAGTTGTAGAATTTTAAATTCACTACAACTTTTGTTATACAAATTTTTGCGCTAAAATGCATATTAAAGCCACAATCTTAAAAAAAGTATTTTTTTACGTGAAAACAGCCTGACCAAGAATTTCCGCAAATATGGCGCCTACCCTATCTTGTAGAGAATAAAAAATTGAGTAAACCAGGCGATTTTTAAAAAAATCGTAGGACCAGTTTTTGAGAAAATTGCAAAAAAGTGAAAAATTATACGAATAAACTACTACTTCCGGTTGACCGATTTTGAAGAAAATGTTCGTGTCGTGTCCGGTAGTGGTATATAACTTAAGTTTCAAGTTCGTACGATGTTCCGTTCTTGAGATATTCTGTTCACACACACATTCACAGACCAATCGCTAAAAACATGTTTTTTGGGTTCAGGGGGTCTGATGAAAACGTGTAGATCCGGTGAAAACTCGATTTCGAAAAATCGACATGAAAACAATACTTTCCTTCCTATATATTCATATAGGCAAGAGAAAGTAAAAATAGCTCTAGACGCGCGATATTGAAATGCTTCCAAATAAAAACATAACTTTTTGGCTTCAGGTGTCATCATGTACAGTGAAAATTAGTTGAAGTTCAAATACGGAAAATTTGACAACATCGCAATACTTTCTCAAGTCTAGAACACACAATGGTAGCATACCGCAAGGAACCGTGTTGGGTCCTATATTATAATACGATGTATTCAGTGATCTACCGGTAGGTGAAGAAGCAATTATCGGTACGTTTGCTTATGACACAGCTATATAGGGTGATTCAAAAAGAGCGCCGGTTTTGATATATCAAATTAAGAGATTTATGTTATTGAAAAACTGAAAATAAATACATCAACAAGTTCATCTTACCTTCCGATTTCATGTATGAAAAATGATGTCATGCATGTGTCCTCCTCTACTGCGCTAGCACGCATCAACTCTGTCCATGAAACTGGATATTACTGCACGACAAGTTTCGACTTCCATTTGCCCGATAACCCGTCGAATTTCCTCCTTCAAGTCATTGATGTTTCGGGGTTTATTGGCATACACCAATGACTTCAGATGACCCCAAAGATGAAAGTGACAAGGCGTCAAGTCACACGACCTTGGTGGCCATTGATGGTCGGAATTACGAGAAATGATGCGATCCTGGAACCGTTCACGGAGCAACAACATTGTTTCTCGTGCAGCAACTGAATTTTATACGGGTGATATTGGAGATCGTATCGAAGAATTCTCCGTACAGAAGAACATCGTAAACCCAATTGTTGAGAACGGCGACGTATTGATTTTGCTGGGCTAACAGCAACACTGTCACGAACCAACGCAACGTTCTGCTCAGTTCGGCCAGAACGACGAAGTCCAGAACTTTTAAGGTCGACTGTTGAACCCGTCTAAAAAATTTTTTTCATGAGCCTGCGAACTGTTGATTCATTCAAGGCTTCATTACGTCCTAGAGTACCGCGAAGTCGCCTGACAGTAGCCGCATAACTCTCTCCACTCTGGTAAAATGTTTTGACGATTAACACTCGTTGTGCAATAGTAAACTTCTCCATGGTTAGACACAGACTGCGAGAGTACTACACTGCGAACAAGAGAAACTACAACTGAATCGTCAATCGGAATGTTCTCCGAAATAGAAATGAGGTCTAACAATGTTGCTAACCGATAAACAAAAATTTACCAGCCGTTTAAAAACCGGCGCTCTTTTTGAATCACCCGTTATTAGCACCAGACAATACAGTGGAGGAATCGACTTAATAACTAAAGCAAGCAGTAACCGCTGTTAGAACATGGACAAAGGGACAAGTTACAATCAAATCGGTGCACGTCAACATTACCAATAATAATAATAATAAAAATCTGGTGTGAAACACTCACACAACTTTCTCTTGCCTATGCAAATAATTAACAATAAACCTAACATTAGTATTAAAACATTAGAAATGAACAAAAACTAACCTCAAAAACATAACCTTATTTTAATCATGAGTGAATGACGCAAAATGACAATCGAACTCAGTTTGGCTTAAAAATACGGAAAATCACGCTTTCACGCTAAACTAGGCTCTGTAGAGAAAAATGCTCTAAACAAAAGTTGTAGATCTTTTAATTTTCTATAAATTTAATTATATACACTTTTGTCGTAAAATGCATACTAAGACCGAAATGTTAAAAAAAATCGATTTTTCTCACGTTTTCGTGAGAAAAAAACAGAAAATCGCAAATTACCGCTAAACTAAGCGTTATACAAAAAAATGTTTGAAACAGAAGTTGTAGGTTTTTAAATTCTCTACAACTTTTATTATATAAGTTTTTGCGCTAAAATTTATATTAAAGCCGTAATCTTAAAAAAACAACGTTTTTACGTGAAAACAGCCTCACCGAGAATTTCAGCAAACATGGCGCCTACCCTATCTTGTAGAGAATAAAAAATTGAGTAAAATAGGCGATTTTAAAAAAAATCGTAGGACCAGTGTTTGAGAAAATCGCAAAAAACTGAAAAATTATACGAATAAACTACTACTTCCGGTTGACCGATTTTGATGAAAATGTTCGTGTCGCGTCCGGAAGTGGTATGTAACTTAAGTTTCAAGTTTCAAGTTCGTACGATGTTCCGTTCTTGAGATATTCTGTTTACACACAGACACACACACACACACACACAGACCAATCGCTAAAAACATGTTTTTTGGGTTCAGGGGGTCTAAAAACGTATAGATCCGGTGAAAACTCGATTTCGAAAAATCGACATGAAAACAATACTTTCCTTCCTATATATTCATATAGGCAAGAGAAAGTAATAATAATAATAATAGACACAATTAGGTACACTCAGAAAAGAGTGGAATTGAATTTTTCAACACACATTGCCTTTGATTTTGAAAAATCTTTTGATAACCAGATAGGAAAAAGTTTTGCCCATAACAGGCAGGTGGAGAGTTAAATTATTTCCACTCGATCTGCTAACTCCAGGGGTACAGAAAATAAATCTGTGTCTTATCACACGTTCAGCTAATTATATACCTTAATCATTTAAGAACAGATCAGGTAGAGGTGTAAAAGACACTAGTCAGAGTTATCTTCTCTGAGAGTAATAAATTTCATTATACAGCCAGACCCATGTGGTGAATGAAGTGAATGTGTCATATTGGAGGGTGGAATGTAGATGCTTTTTAGCGGGCCGGGCATGCTGATAAACATACTTTTTCACTCAGTGAGGAAGGCAAAGGTAAAGTAACTCACTCCTTTCATTACTTAATTAAGCCTCTAGAGCCTCAAACCAGCCTTTTGGCTGATGACCTAAATAACAACGGTACTTCCAATAAAAAAAAACAAATAAACAATTATTATACTTCATTACATTTAAAATGTTTTGAAGAAAGAATCCGTCATCAAAATAGGTCATGGTTACAAGAAAGTCGGTTAATAAATCTAATGTGAATACCAGATTTTAGCAATAAACATTTAAAAAACTTATAAACAAAACACCAGAAGCAATTAGAAGACAAGATTAAAAATTTTAATTTCATGACCTCTTAAAAATAAACTACCAATTACAAAGTATTATAAAAACGTACACAGTTTTTGTGCAAAATAAATATTTAAAAAAATAAATTTAACCACAAAAAAATGAAAAAAAAACTAATCCCTACAACCTTTAACCGTATAAATTCATTTATAATACAATACGTTCAGTAACTTATAAAAATATCAGTGAAAGTAGAGAATAAATTTAAACTTTAATAATAAAGACATACACCGAAGTAATTACACAAATGAATATTACAAATACAGTCGGAGTTAGTCCACTTAGTAAAACCTAAAAAAAAAATAATATATAATCTCAAATACAATAATAAATACGTAAATAAATAATAAGAAAAGATGTCGACACAAATTTCACTTCTATTTGTCACATTATTGTCGATTTCAGATTATCCTTTACAAACGACAATAGAAAATACACTTTCCAATAAAAATACAAACACGTACTACAATAAAGGAAACTTGTATAAAAAAAAAACTAACATTTGTAAATAGTACCTATTAGGTTGAAGTTAGTAGTGTTAATAAGGTTTATTTCATTACAGCAATTACAATTAAAATGACACTGCGACGCTTTTATCTGAATTTGACGCTTTTATCCGACCGCATTAGCGTAGTTGGGGTAACGTGCTCGCCTCTCATTATGCGGTCTTGGGTTCAAATCCTATTCAGACACGGCATATTTTCATACGTTACAAATAAAAAATTCATCCTTCACCGCCTGCATTAGTAGTAATTGCAGAACAGTCGGAGGTTAAAAAAAAAAAAAAAAAAAAAATAGCGGATAAATAAATTATCAAATACAAAGGGACTTCATTTAAAATAGTAGTCATACAAGGGGTGCCACGCATTTTAACCTTAACAGGTTGACTGCAATTCGAGTAATGAGCAGTCTTATCAGAAAAGCTAATTTTTTCATTTCATGCAGTATTGTTGTTGTTTAGGTCATCAGCCAAAAGGTTTGTTTGAACCTGTAGAAGTTTTACTAAGTAAAACGAGGAGTGAGGTGGTTTACACTTACCTTCCTCACTGAATGAAAAAGTACACTTATCAGCATGCCGGGCCCTCTGAAAAGCACATATTTTCCACTCTGCAAATGACACATTCACTTCATTCATCACAGGGTCTGGCTGTATAATGAAATTCATTACTTTCAGAGGAGATAACTCTGATTAGTGTCTTTTACACCTATACTTCTTCTGTTCTTAAATGATTCAGTCATTTAATTGGCTGACCATGTGACAAGAAACAGAACTATTTATTTTAGCCCTGCAACTAACAGATTGAGTGTACATAATTTGACACTCCACCTGTGTGTTATGGGCAGTCATGCAGTATAGTAAATAAAAATCGCCCATAACAGGAGTAGGTGGAGTGTTAAATTATTGGAACTTGATCTGCTAGTTTCAGGGCTACAAAAAATAGTTCTGTTTTTTATCACATGGTCAGCCAATTATATGACTGAACTATTTAAGAACAGAAGAGGTAGAAGTGTAAAAGACACTAGTCACAGTTATTTCCTCTGAAAGTAATGAATTTCATTATACAGCCAGACCCTGTGGTGAATGAAGTGAAGGTGTGTCATTTGCAGAGTGCAGAGTAGATGCTTTTCGGAGGGCTTGGCATGCTGATAAGCACAAGCTACTTTTGTACTTTTGTTTCTGAAATGGTTTTGTATTTTTAAATATTGTATAAATAGTCTAGTGTTTACAGATAAGTTAATCTACTTTAATTTTGCTAACATTATGATTTTTTTCGCTTAAATTGTTACAAACATTCCAATTTTTTACACTGAAATTTTACCTGACAAATATATACTAAATATCAAAATGACTAAGAAGCTGGAATATTTTGAGGTAAATTTCGTTTTTATTTTATTTTGCGATTTACCAGAAAATCTTTTACACAAAAAGAACATAGTTTCTGAGAAACTATTCAACCAAACTGTACAAAATTTTCAGCGATAATCTGTCTAACCGAGAAATATATTTTAACAAAATATTTTATTTTAAAAGCTGCAACAAAATGTTTTACAGAGATAAACTAAGCCGGGGTTTGGTGTAGTGGTCAACGCAACTGGCATTTACGCAGGGGTCCACATTTTATTGTTCAGAGCCGTTTCGAGGAAATTACTGATTTTCCGTAATTTTAAGTACTAAAGAGGTTGATTTTAATTTTGCGTCATTTACTTATGATTAAACAAACGTTTTATTTTCATTATTTACAATGCCATGAGATAGTCGTGTGAGCGTTTCCCACCACATTTTTGCATTACTTCACGTCATCTAAAAATTAGTAGGTTACTCTTTGAAACACCCGTTAGATTATGTAAAATTTAACAAGCGGATAGTGTTATCAGGAATACACACATTAATAACAATAATACTAAATTTATCTGCATTATTCAGACTACTGACCCACCGGGTTGGTCTAGAGGCAAAGTCGTCGCCAAATTCAGCTGTTTAACAGCTGATTTTTGGAGACGAAGGTTCCTGGTTCAAATCCTAGTAAAGGTAGTTACTTTTATACGGATCTGAATACTAGACAGTGGTTACCGGTGTACTTTGATGGTTGGGGTTTAATTAACCATACTCTCTCAGGAATGGTCGACCTGGGTCTGTACAAAGACTACACCTCATTTACACGTCATACACATCATCTTCATCTCATTGGGTCATGGGGTTGCTTATTGTTCTAAATTGAACAGATTGCAACGTACACAAATTAGGAATACAAAAAAAAAATTCAGACTGCATGCTTTATCATAATTAATATAAAAAAGAATTGATTGATTAACTTACGATTCCTAACTGCAAAATAACGCTATGTAAATCCAATTGATTAACTTACCTGAAAACAAAAAAAGAAAAACAATTTTAATTACATCATTATTATCAATTCACTAATTAACAAATAGAGAACAAAATCATTACGACATATTTTGAAGAAGCGCCTCCATTTTTTATTGTGTTTGGTAATAACAAACTGACGAACGTGTCAAACATCTTTTTAAATATACTGATATTTCTGTACCTGAGAACAAGAACAAACAATGTCAAAAAAAATAGTTTTGAGAAAAGAGCAAAGAAAGATCTGTTTAAAATTTTAAACAACACCAGGAATTCAACCTAAGTCAGCTAAAATGGCAGCAAAAATTAAGAAAAGTTACTGCAAAAACAACTAATGTCAACTTTGGTTCTTATTGCTAACGAACTTCATATAGAACATTTTTATTGCAATAATAACCAATTATGACTGGTTGTTTTTGCATGAAGAAATTATGGTATCTGAGAACCAATGTTCTGTTTGGTTGTCCCAGCAATATTATTTTTCACGCAGCTGACTGATATTGATTCATGCAATATCTCATCAACTATACATAATGGACATTGGTTGTTCTTGCATTAAAAAGTAAACAAAAAGTTACGTTGATGACGTGTTTAACTCATTTTTACTTTCTCTTGCCTATATGAATATATAGGAAGGAAAGTATTGTTTTCATGTCGATTTTTAGAAATCGAGTTTTCACCGGATCTATACGTTTTCAGACCCCCTGAACCCAAAAAACATGTTTTTAGCGATTGGTCTGTGTGTGTGTGTGTGTGTGAACAGAATATCTCAAGAACGGAACATCGTACGAACTAGAAACTTGAAACTTAAGTTACGTACCACTACCGGACTCGACACGAACATTTTCATCAAAATCGGTCAACCGGAAGTGGTAGTTTATTCGTGTAATTTTTCACTTTTTTGCGATTTTCTCAAAAACTGGTCCTACGATTTTTTTTAAAATCGCCTGGTTTACTCAACTTTTTATTCTCTACAAGATAGGGTAGGCGTCATGTTTGCTGAAATTCTGGGTGAGGCTGTTTTCACGTAAAAACGTTGTTTTTTTAAGATTACAGCTTTAATATGCATTTTAGCGCAAAACTTTATTTAATAAAAGTTGTAGAGAATTAAAAATTCTACAACTTTTATTTCAAACAATTTTTTGTATAACGCTTAGTTTAGCGGTAATTTGCGATTTTCTGTTTTTTTTCTCACGAAAATGTGAGAAAAAATCGATTTTTTTAACATTTCGGTCTTAGTATGCATTTTACGACAAAAGTGTATATAATTAAATTTATAGAAAATTAAAAGATCTACAACTTTTGTTTATAGCATTTTTCTCTACAGAGCCTAGTTTAGCGTGAAAGCGTGATTTTCTGTATTTTTAAGCCAAACTGAGGTTGATTTTCATTTTGCGTCTTTCACTCATGATTAAAATTAGGTTATGTTTATTGAGGTTAGTTTTTTGTTTATTTCTAATGTTTTATTACTAATATTAGGTTTATTATTAATTATTTATATTGGCAAGAGAAAGTTGTGTGAGTGTTTCACACCAGATTTTTATTGCAATAATAACCAATTATGACTGGTTGTTTTTGCATGAAGAAATTATGGTATCTGAGAACCAATGTTCTGTTTGGTTGTCCCAGCAATATTATTTTTCACGCAGCTGACTGATATTGATTGGTTCATGCAATATCTCATCAACTATACATAATGGACATTGGTTGTTCTTGCATTAAAAAGTAAACAAAAAGTTACGTTGATGACGTGTTTAACTCATTTTTACTTTCTCTTGCCTATATGAATATATAGGAAGGAAAGTATTGTTTTCATGTCGATTTTTAGAAATCGAGTTTTCACCGGATCTATACGTTTTCAGACCCCCTGAACCCAAAAAACATGTTTTTAGCGATTGGTCTGTGTGTGTGTGTGTGTGTGTGTGTGAACAGAATATCTCAAAAACGGAACATCCTACGAACTTGAAACTTGAAACTTAAGTTACATACCACTACCGGACCCGACACGAACATTTTCATCAAAATCGGTCAACCGGAAGTAGTAGTTTATTCGTGTAATTTTTCACTTTTTTGCGATTTTCTCAAAAACTGGTCCTACGATTTTTTTTTAAATCGCCTATTTTACTCAATTTTTTATTCTCTACAAGATAGGGTAGGCGCCATGTTTGCTGAAATTCTCGGTGAGGCTGTTTTCACGTAAAAACGTTGTTTTTTTAAGATTACGGCTTTAATATAAATTTTAGCGCAAAAACTTATATAATAAAAGTTGTAGAGAATTTAAAAACCTACAACTTCTGTTTCAAACATTTTTTTGTATACGCTTAGTTTAGCAGTAATTAGCGATTTTCTGATTTTTTCTCACGAAAACGTGTGAAAAATCGATTTTTTTTAAGATTTTGGCCTTAGTATGCATTTTACGACAAAAGTGTATATAACCAAATTTATAGGAAATTTAAAGATCTACAACTTTTATTTAACGTATTTTTCTCTACAGAGCCTAGTTTAGCGTGAAATAGTGATTTTCCGTATTTTTAAGCCAGACTGAGGTTGATTTTCATTTTGAGTGTTTCACTCATGATTAAAATAAGGTTATGTTTATTCAGGTTAGTTTTTTGTTTATTTCTAATATTTTATTACTAATGTTAAATTATATTGTAAATTATTTGCATTGGCAAGAGAAAGTTGTGTGAGTGTTTCACACCAGATTTTTGTAAAATAATGACATTGGTTGTTCTTGTTCTAAGTTACAGATTTAATATTTATATTAAATTACAACGCATAATGAATACATGAATTACCTAAAGGATCTATTGACTTTTCTAATCAGGTGAATCATCTATAATGTAGGATATTTGATGGTTTTGTTTATAAAATATAATTTTAAACAGTACACAGGAACATTTTTAACAAAAATTATAAGTACAGTTATAGACCATTAAAACACACACAACTTTTTTTAAGCGCATTTTTTCTACATAGCCTAGTTTATCTTCAATTAGTAATTTTCCGTACTTTTAAGTCATCCAGAGGATAATATTGAATTTGCGTCATTCACTTATGATTAAATATACGTTATTATTTTCATTAACCCACCGGGTTGGTCTAGAGATAAAGTCGTCGCCAAAAACAGCTGTTTAAACAGCTGATTTTTGGAGACGAAGGTTCCTGGTTCAAATCCTAGTAGAAGTAGTTACTTTTATACGGATTTGAGTGCTAGACGGTGGTTACCGGTGTTCTTTGATGGTTGGGGTACAATTAACCATACTCTCTCAGGAATTATCTGCCTGGGTCTGTACAAGACTACATCTCATACACATCATTCTCATCTCATTGGCTCAAGGGGTTGCTTATTGTTCTCAATTGAACAGAATGCAACGTACACATATTAGGAATTTAAAAAAAATTATTTTCATTGTTTACATAAGCAAGAGAAAATCGCGTGAGTGTTTCACAACAGATTTTTCTTGTAATTTCTAATAAATAAAACAACCACTGTCAAGCCCATGTTTTAAGCCCTTACTGTAACAAACTGCCCTTAACAGACAGGTGGAGTGTCAATTTATTTACACTCAATCTGTCCATTGCAGGGCTAAAATAAATAGTTCTGTTTCTTATCACATGGTCAGCCAATTAAATGACTGAATCATTTAAGAACAGAAGAGGTAGAGGTGCAAAAGACACTAATCAGAGTTGTCTCCTCTGAAATTAATGAATTTCATTATACAGCCAGACCCTGTTGTGAATGAAGTGAAGGTGTCATTTGCAGAGTGGAAAATCTGTGCTTTTCAGAGGGCCTGGCATGCTGATAAGCGTAATTTTTCACTCAGTGAGGAAGGCAATTGTAAACCACCTCACTCCTTGTTTTACTTAGTAAAACCTCTAGAGGTTCAAACCAACCTTTCGGCTGATGACTTAACAACACTGTAACAAAAGAAACCCAAAAATTACAAATCATTGTACTACTGTATTTATATCCGTTGGTAGCCATTCTAATGAGACGATTGGCGGCGGATAGAGTACAATGGAGGAAGTTGTCCGAGACTACCCCGACGCTGTAAGGCACATGGGGAGAGAGAAAGAAGAAGAAGGTAGCTATTCTACATTCGGTCCGGCAATTTTCGGTCCCAGCCAATTTTTTATGATATTATTCATTTAATATTATGAAAAACACGGCAACTCCTTCGAAATATATTATATATTAATTTTATAATTGATATATATATATATATTTGACTCTACTCCCAAGCTAAACTTACTTCTGATCCTGAAACTAAATTTTTCTCTCCATAACTACCCCTCAGTATGATTTCTTAGAAGAAACCCAGCCCTGTCAAATTTCTTCGAACGATCAGGTGGTATCCCCCACGACATCGTCTACTAACCTTCTATCAGTTTCAGTTTTTTGGTCCGGCAAGCTCATTTTTAGTACGTAGTACAAAAAAATGCTGCGGAAATAACAAAATTGAATATTTTTTGAAAAAATGAAACGATTTATAAGGATAAGGGTTTTGCCTATTTCGGTATCAGTTCCCATTTGACAGATTCCGGTCAATCTGTAGTTTAAACTGAAGCTCTTTTTATCACCCATTGTTAATATTTCCATCAATTCAATATCAAATAACATTACTATTATGAATACCCATACGACGATTTACGTTTAATAAATTAATACCTACTTAATAATTCTTATTAATTATTAGCTAATACTTAAAATAATAATAATAAATACTTGGTTTATCCGTAATACTAACTATAAGTATAAATAATTTATTAATTCTTAAACATTTTATTAATTAATACTTAATTAATATTTAATTACATAATACGGATTTTGTACATAGGGAGACTAAAATCTCTAGTTAACCCACCGGGTTGGTCTAGAGGTAAAGTCGTCGCCAAAATCAGCTGTTTAACAGCTGATTTTCGGAGACGAAGGTTCCTGGTTTAAATCCTAGTAAAGGTAGTTACTTTTATACGGATTTGAATACTAGACAGTGGTTACCGGTGTACTTTGATGGTTGGGGTTCAATTAACCATACTCTCTCAGGAATGGTCGGCCTGGGTCTGTACAAGACTACACCTCATTTACACGTCATACACATCATCCTTATCTAATTGGGTCATGGGGTTGCTTATTGTTCTGAATTGAACAGATTGCAACGTACACAAATTAGGAATAATAAATAAATAAAATAAAAATCCCTTGTACAGTATTCAGATGAACTGCAATTCCCTAGCCGTGGGAGTGAGAGAATGAATAACGCTCTCACTCGCACAACCCATACGCGCCGTTCCAATAACATTGTCTTTAATTTTACTCATTGTTGTGAGCAAGCGTTTATGGATGCAATAAACTAACAAGCAAGATAACGACTGTAGTATGTTTTCAGATTTGGGTTATAACGGTAAAGACCTTTGAGTGCATGCGTAGTTATGCCACATATCTCCCTCTCACTCGCTCAGCTATGGGACATTAGTTCGTCTGATACCTATAACAGAGTCTGTTATCTGTGCATACCCTACTGCAAATGGGATAGCCCTCACTCACTCACTCACTACTAATTCTCCTACCTACACATTACACAATAGCTAGAAAGCTGAAATTCGGAGGAAATGTTCCCCTTAGAGTAAACTGAAAAGTTAAACATAAACTATTTTAACATTCCACCGTTAAAGGGTTGAAAAGGATATTCAACCCATTAACCGATATTTTCCGTTTACTAAGTTCCGGATAAGTTAGATAGTTAAAACTCGATGGATATGTTACTTATAGTTCAACTAAAAAAATTACCTCTTAACCATTCCCAAAATATACCCCTGAAATGATAAAAATGGTGTTCAACCCTTAAACAAATATTTATTGTTTAATAAGTTCCAAACGAGTTAAACGGGTGAATTTAGGTGAATTCGGTGAAAAAAAATTACACCTTAAAAATATCCAAAATGTACCCCTAAAAAGTTAAAAAGGTTGTTCAACCCTTAAGTCAATATTTTTAGTTTACTCAAGGTACAGTCGAGGTAGATGGCTGAAACTCGGTGGAGATGTTACCTATATAGAGGACCTAAAAAATTATCCCTCAACGATTACAAAAATGTTGGCATACCCGTAAGGGGTAAAAAATGGTGTTTAACCCTTAAACCAATATTTTTTGTTTATTAATTTCCGGACGAGGTAGATGACTGAAACCCAGTAGAGGTGTCTAAATACATATATCAAATTTTTCTAAACTATAAAATCTTACTTTTGATATACGAGATATGCTTTATTTTGATATAAATTTATGAAAAATATAAATTTATATTAATTATTATATTATAAATAATATTATATATTATAAATAATAACGTGCGTTCGGAAAGTCGCTGTGCACTGGAATTGTGACTATGGATTTATGAAAATATGTATAAAGAAATGACTAAGCATTTTGGAAAAAAATTTATTCAATACCTTAATTACATTGTTAAACCGTGATTACATTGTTTATAGAAGGTGTTCGAAATGACCTCCATTGGCATCAATACAGCATTGCACTCGTTTCATTTTGTTTGCAAACACCTTTCGCAACTGTATAAAACGTTATGCAACGTGTTTGGTGAACGAATAATTTCAAAGAATTTGTGGCCTGCAAGATCTCCTGATCTGACTCCCCCCGATTTCTTTTTATGGGGTGCGGCGAAACAAACTGTGTATCGGAACAGACCACACACGATTGACGAACTTAAAGCCGCAATAACGGCATACATTCAAGGAATCACTGTTCTTCAGTTGCGAAAGGTGTTTGCAAACAAAATGAAACGAGTGCAATGCTGTATTGATGCCAATGGAGGTCATTTCGAACACCTTCTATAAACAATGTAATCACGGTTTAACAATGTAATTAAGGTATTGAATAAATTTTTTTCCAAAATGCTTAGTCATTTCTTTATACATATTTTCATAAATCCATAGTCACAATTCCAGTGCACAGCGACTTTCCGAACGCACGTTATAATTATTATTTATATTATTATATTTATAATAAATATATATTTATAAAAATATAAATGTTTGATATAAACATTTTGATATACTTTTGATATTGTACTCGTATTTATAACCCTAATTTAAAAATTATTGAAATAAAACGAAATCGTAATCGGGTGAACCGTGACGCGCTGCTAGTTTACTTATACCTACTAAATATCAAGTACAAATTAAGTTATAATTACAAAATGTAGTATATTTATTTTTAAAATAGTTGCGACATCCGTTTCGTGGTTAAATTTTATTATTTAATTACCAGTTAATAACATTTTTTTTGTTAATTACTTGTGGATAGATCGCGTGCGTCCTTATAACTGAAAATAAATATTTGACGAGACATAAATAGCTGTACAATATAGTATGGTATGTTACAGTGGCCTATTATATGTAAGGGTGAAGGTATGCTTAAACATGTAATATGAAATTAGAGAGAGAGTAACACAACGTGCCTACTAAAGGCCTACCATAAAACGAATTATTAATGTCCGTCTGGTGTCTGCAACAGCAGCGTGTGTGATTGGTATAGTTGTAACATACCATTCAGTCACTTAACAAATTATTCTATCGTCATTAGGAATTTGTTATCTACCGCACCAGTTGTACATAAAACGTCTTAACTATAAGGTGATCCAAAAAGTTTTACCACTTTTTAACTGTTCATTTATTTTATCAGTATGAAGAATATTTTACATAATACAGTAGAGCCCCGATTATCCGCGAAATTGGGTGGCAAGGGCACCGCGGATAGCGAAAATCGCGGATAACCCGAAAAAAGACTAAAAATGAGGTGAAAACACGAAAAAAATATTTCAGCATAAAAACTATGTTTTTTTTCGAATAGCTCTTTAACGAGAGCACGTTAAATCAATATTTGGGGTGTTTCTTCATGTCCTATGCTGCTCCATTCTCTTCCTCACCCACACCTCCCTCATCCTTCTCGATCTGTCCATCCTCAGTTGGTTCATATTGTGAGGTTCACACCTCCTCCTCTCACTTTCCTCCCTAAAGGTCACTCTCTCAACTTTACCCCTAAAAAACTATGTAAAACTTTTAAGATATGTACAGTAACCTACAGCAGAAACATTTGCTCTATATCTAAATAACTAAAATAAAACACAGTAAACAAAAACAATATACCTGTACAGTTAACAAAAAGTGTTCAGTTACGCCTTTTTAAAACAATCAGTCACTCGTTTTCGCTTCTTGCTCTGGAAACACCTTTTCTTTATTCTAGATTGTACTTTCCTTAACATGAGTTTTTCTGCCAACTTGTTGAGAAAGTAACAGAGGGGATCCATACACTCGCCCGCTCGGGTCTTCAAGGTTCGTAATTAAAAAATGTTTTTAGTGGAATCGCGGATAATCCGCACCGCGGATCATCCGCCCGCGGATCATCCGCTCGCGGATAATCGGGGCTCTACTGTACATACTGAAGTCTCTCTCTCTGCCCATAACAGACAAGTGGAGTATTAAATTATTTACACTCAATCTATTCATTGCAGGGCTAAAATAAATAGTTCTGTTTCTGATCACATGATCAGTCAATTAAATGATTGAATCATTTAAGAACAGAAGAGGTAGAGGTGTAAAAGACATTCATCTAAATTATCTCCTCTGAAAGTAATGAATTTCATGATACAGCCAGATCCTGTGGTGAATGAAGTGAAGGTGTCATTTGCAGAGTGGAAGATATGTGCTTTTTAGAGGGCCCGGCATGCTGATAAGCGTACTTTTCCATTTAGTGAGGAAGGCAATTTCCAAACCCTGGCCGGGAATCGAACCGGGGACCTCCACGTGGTAGGCCAATACGCTAACCACTTCGCAACGGAGGCGGCCTTTCTACAACTTTAATTTTATACATTTTTGTCGTAAAAAGCATACTAAGGCCGCAATCTTAAAAAAAAATCCCATTTTTAATGGATTTTTATGAAAAAACCCAGAAATTTGCTAATTGCCGCTAAACTAAGCGTTGTACAAAAAAATGTTTGAAAATATAAGTTGTAGATTTTTAAATATTCTACAACTTTGTTTATATACCTAAACTTTTTTCTAAGAACGCATATTAAGGCCGCAATCTTAAAAAAAAACTGTATTTTTCTACGAGAGCACAACCTCCTCAATAATTTCAGCATACATCGCGCTTAGCCCTAGCTAGTAGAGCATAAGAAATGTAGTAAATAAGGCGATTTAAAAAAAAAATCTTAGGAGCCGTTTTTGAGAAATTCGCGAACGTAAAAAATTTCACGAATAAACTACTATCTTTCGGTTGACCGATTTTGATGAAAATGTTCGTGTTGGGTCCCGTAGTGGTATCTAAATTAAGTTCCAAGTTTCAACTTCATACGTTATTACTTTCTTAAGATGTTTTGTTCACTCACACACACACACGCGCGCGCGCGCGCGCACACACACACACCAATCGCTAAAAACATGTTTTTTGGGTTCAGGAGCCAGAAAACGTTCCGGTGTTAACTCGATTATGAAAACAATACTTTTTCCCCTATAAATTGATATAGGGTAAAAGAAAGTAAAATCTGGGAAAATTCAAGGAGAAAAGGATACGTGAGCATAACATGAAGAAGAAATAAAAATATTGATTTAGCTCATTATTTTTTACTTTCTCTTGCCTATATGAATATATAGGAAGGAAAGTATTGTTTTCATGTCAATTTTTCGAAATCGAGTTTTCACCGAATCTACACGTTTTCAGACCCCCTGAACCAAACGTGGAAAAAATCGATTTTTTTAAAATTTCGGCCTTAGTATACATTTTACGATAAAAGTGTATATAATTAATTTTATAGGAAATAAAAATATCTACAACTTTTATAAAAACCATTTTTTCTCTAGAGCCTAGTTTAGTGTGAAAATGTGATTTTCCGTATTTTTAAGCCGAACTGAGTTCGATTTTTATTATGCGTCTTTCAGTCATGATCAAAATAAGGTTATATTTTTAGAGGTTAGTTTTTTGTTTATTTCTAATGTTTTATTACTAATGCTAGGTTATATTGTTAATTATTTGCATTGGAAAGAGAAAGTTGTGTGAGTGTTTCACACCAGATTCTTTACAACTCTTTTTAACGTCTATTCAGAAAAAAAAAATCTTCCAACTTTTAGATTACCGAGTACTTTACTTAACTAATATTAACTAGATAACAAAATATAGACTTTCTATTTTACACAGCTTAACTAGTTACATTAGTTGTTTTAATTTTTAAGAATTAGTTGGTTTTTTTTTTTTAAATAAGATATTTACTAATGACAGGATATATCATAATAACACACAGAAGTCAATTGACTTAGGCGACTTGTTTTTTTTTAATAGTACACACATTTTTTTTAAATCACATGTTGCGAAATTAAACACAGAATATTTTGCAAATTTATTAATTTTTCCTTATACTACACGACACCACACAGTTTATTTATAAATCCAATAACATAATTATACGGTTTTTATTATTTTTAAATTATATTTTTTATTTACTTCTTCCTTATTATTATAAGATATATGTCTGTAAATAAATAAACGGATATATAAATATAGTAATATTTATTAGAAATACATATGCAAGGAAATTTATGTAATTTCTAATTACCTACATATGTTACATTGTAATTAAATAATGAATGGTTTTACAAGTAGTAAAAATATATTATAAATATAAACAGACTTACTATGGATTCATTAAAAAAGCAGGTAGGTATATTATAAAATTGTACTATCTTACTTAGATTATACAATAATTATTTTCAATTAATTTAAGTTGCGTTATAGGTAATTGAAAGAGTCGAACAAGGATGTGGTATGCCACCAATCCTTTATTTCTAGATTAGTCTAGCAATAGTTAATGGAAAAGGTTGTTTATTACTTTCTCTTGCCTATATAAATAAATAGGAAAGAAAGTATTGTTTTCATTTCGATTTTTCGAAATCGAGTTTCACCAGATCTACACATTTTCAGACCCCCTGAACCCAAAAACCATGTTTTTAGCGATTGGTCTGTGTGTAAGTGTGTGTGTGTGTGTGTTTGTACGCGCGCGCGCGCGTACAAAATATTTCAAGAACGGAACATCGTACGAACTTTACAAGGATTCAATTCCGATCAAGACACAGAGGGATTCAACTCCGATCCAGTCTACAGCATCGACAAGACGTCCATCACGGCACACGGCTGCCGGACTCCAGCGAGGACTAATCGACGACCCCACAAGAGAGAAGATGATGCTTTCGCTCGCCGAACCGTCACCGTAAGCCGTCGGCCAAACCGTCATCGCCCGCTGACGCGAGTGATACCCACAGCGGTCCCTCGACCAAGCCTTACGCCCACCGGACCCGACGAAGCAGCCATCGACGCACTACTGCGAGGGAAGAAGATGACGTCTCCGCTGAACGACGACACGCCGTGTCGCCCAGCTCCTCGACCGCCACGACGACTACGACCGACGCCTCTCCAAGACGACCACCGCTTAAACGGCCCTCTTCAGGGCCACCAAACTAATAAGGTTTGCCACTTAATGTCGCCATCCGGTGACAGTTTGTTTATTATTTATTAAACCCAGATCTCAAACGAACCTAGAAATAGGTGTAACAATTGATACTAATATGTTGTTGTTAGGTCATCAGCCGAAAGGCTAGATTGAACTTTTAATTTCTAAAGGCTTTACTAAGTAAAACGAGGAGTGAGGTGGTTTAAAGTTGCCTGCCTCACTGAGTGGAAAAATATGCTTATCAGCATGTTAGGCTCTTTGAAAAGCATAGTCTTTCCCATCCAGCAAATCATCCACCTTTACTTAATTCACCACAGGAGCTGGCTGTATAATGAAATTCATTACTTTAAGAGGAGATAACTTACACCTCTACCTTTTCTGTTGTTAAATGCTTCAGTCGTAAAATTGGCTCACCATTTGATGTGATAAAAAACAAAACAATTTTTTGCAGCCCTGGAATAAGCAGATCGAGTGCAAATAATTTAACATTCCACCTACCTATTATGGGCAGCTAAGTCGAGTATAAAAATAGATATTATTTCACACCAGATTTTTTTATACATATAAATATAAAAACAATCCAAATAAAATGTAATGGCACAAATAAACAAATGCACAAGACAATTGTCAGTAAAGTAAGTAGCATTGACATACTTTTCTTAATAAAAAAAAAACTTGTACTGTATATCACATAATAGTGTTGCAAATAAGTTAGCATATTGAATAAAAATACAAAAAAGAGAAGATAAAGTCATGTAATGTAATAATAATAATAATAATAATAGTGTATTATGATATCAAGGATATTTACACTGTACATCACTCGATAGTAAGCCTGTACAATACGAATATAGCCTACACTTGGTTGTAGTGTAGGCTAAATTATAGCCTAGCAGTAATGGAAGTATTGTACACAGCCAACGATTACCTTCCGGCCAAACAGAAAATGTTTTGTGACGAGTTACCAAGCCTAAAAATTCAAGGTATTAAAATAATCGAATAATTCTTAAGCCAACATTGTGCCTGTGTGCAATTTTGTTTTTCCTTACTATACCGTTATGAAAAACAAAATAAATGGATTAATTAGTAATTTAGAACTGAAAAGTTGCGAAAGTAAATAATGAACAAAGTTTAAAAAAAAATCACAAATTTCATCTGATAAATGTAACTATTCATATTGTATATATTCATAATGTATATTTCATAGGAAAGGATTATTAACAAAACTACATAAAAAAATCTGGTGTGAAACACTCACACAACTTTCTCTTGCCAATGCAAATGATTAATAATAAACCTAACATAATTAATAAAATATTAGAAATAAACAAAAACTAACCTCAAAAACATAACCTTATTTTAATCATGAGTGAATGACGCAAAATGACAATCGAACTCAGTTTGGCTTAAAAATACGGAAAATCACGCTTTCACGCTAAACTAGGCTCTGTAGAGAAAAATGCTCTAAACAAAAGTTGTAGATCTTTTAATTTTCTATAACTTTTATTATATACACTTTTGTCGTAAAATGCATACTAAGACCGAAATGTTAAAAAAATCGATTTTTCTCACGTTTTCGTGAGAAAAAAAACAGAAAATCGCAAATTACCGCTAAACTAAGCGTTATACAAAAAAATGTTTGAAACAAAAGTTGTAGGTTTTGAAATTTTCTACAACTTTTTTTATATAAGTTTTTGCGCTAAAATTTATATTAAAGCCGTAATCTTAAAAAAACAACGTTTTTACGTGAAAACAGCCTCACCGAGAATTTCAGCAAACATGGCGCCTACCCTATCTTGTAGAGAATAAAAAATTGAGTAAAATAGGCGATTTTAAAAAAAATCGTAGGACCAGTTTTTGAGAAAATCGCAAAAAACTGAAAAATTATACGAATAAACTACTACTTCCGGTGACCGATTTTGATGAAAATGTTCGTGTCGCGTCCGGTAGTGGTATGTAACTTAAGTTTCAAGTTTCAAGTTCGTACAATGTTCCGTTCTTGAGATATTCTGTTCACACACACACACACACACACACACACACACACACACACACACACACACACACAGACCAATCGCTAAAAACATGTTTTTTGGGTTCAGGGGGTCTGAAAACGTATAGATCCGGTGAAAACTCGATTTCGAAAAATCGACATGAAAACAATACTTTCCTTCCTATATATTCATATAGGCAAGAGAAAGTAATAACGAAACGTACAAAATGATCACATATCAAGAAGGTTTTAAAACCAAAGATAGATGGATCAAAGAAATCGAAACAAACCTAAACACCATAAACACTTCAAATAACGATGTATTAGATGGAACTGCCTTTAGAAGGAAAATAAAAGATTTTGGGAATTTCCCGACTGCAGAGGACATGGACGCAGGAACAAAGGGAGAAGGCTAGCGAGAGGATGAAGGCGTACCATGCGAACAAACGACAGCTTAAAAAATAATTTTACATAACCAGTGCGTTCTTTATATAGGACAATACAAAAAAAATAAAATACACTAACAAACCGACTGACTAAAGGTGTCGGATAGATGGTTCAAAGAAGTCAGAAAGGACATTGAGAATACCAGAATAACCGAGAAATAAAACTAACGTTGTAGACAAAAATACTTGAAACAAATGTTTCAGGATTTTAAATTTTCTACAAATTTACTTATACAGTATAATATATTTTTGCTATAAATGCATTATTAAGGCCGCAATATAAAAAAAATACAAAGAAAGCACAGCTTCTCCAAGAATTTCAGCAGGCATGGCGCTGGCTCATACATTATTTGATAGAGAATTAAATATTTAGTAAATGAGGTGACTTTAAAAAAAAATAGTAGGCCTACAAGCCGTTTTTTGAGAAAATCGCAAAAAAGTGAAAAATCGCAACAATAAACTACGTACTCGTATTCCGTTCGGTCGCCCGATTTTCATGAAAATTTTTATGACGGGTTCCGTAGTGGTAAGCCTGCTTAACTTAAGTTTTAAGTTTCAACTTCAAACGATATTCCGTTTTTGAGATATTTTGTTCACAAGCGACACACACAAACACAAACCAATCGCAAAAAACATGTTCTTTAGGTTCATGGGGCCTGAAAACGTTCCGGTGAAAAATCGAATGAATAAATTATGCCTGAAAAGTTAAGTTAAGTTATTACTTTCCTTCCCTATACAGTAGAGCGTCAATAATCCGG